>OU898280.1:83688525-84151680 GCA_918026665.1 Diabrotica balteata | reverse complement strand
GTGCCGGATTAACACTTTTGGGGCCGCCCATGGGCAGAGGTCTGACCTTGCCAGCCCTAGCGGGTGCAACAAAAAACACCCGGGGGGGGGGGGGGTGTGTCCGGGCCCCCACCCCCCCGAAAAAAATTGAAATTTAGAGGCAAAATATACGCATTTTTGGGACATTTTTCCAGCGCTCAACCTGTCTCTTGATATTGTAATTGATTAGTACCTCTCATGATGAAAAACAAGAAACTATGTCATAAAATTGCCGTTTTATTAATTAAAAATAAACTATTTGTCAAAACTCCACCGTTTAATTACGAAACCAGTTGTGTCTACAACCGTGATATGCCTTATCATAAGATTTTACAATAATAGTAAATAAATCGTTGTTGATATTATTTTGTGAAACATCATGCAGCTTCGTAATACCCAAACTCAACAATTCTTTTATAGTTTTATGACTATTTTGCTGAGAATGGATTTGATTTGGAGTGAAGTGAAAATTCGGCTTTCGTTACTCGTCGACGGCCTTCACGCTGTGAATGTGCCCGCAGGCTTTGAGCCATAATCGCTCATTGCTGTCGATTTATGGGCAAAAAACAGGACAGTTAGAAGGGCTAAAATTAGTAAAAGGTGTACAGAGTAAGAACATGACAAAAAAAAAATGATAATTTCTGTATTGAATAAGGATAATAACAAATATATACAACATCGAAATAATAACTGTACAGAGCATACAAATCACATATCCAAACAAATAACTTACTCACTATATAAGCTTTGTTAAAGTAAATATAACTTAAAACTTTCTTCTTCTTGCACGTGCATTGGAAAAATCATCAACAAATGCTCTGAAATCGAGTTTATGTTGTCAGTTCATGTTCTATGGCCTAAAACAGCCAGGGCTGACGAGTCGTTCTTTAGAAGTCAACTGTTGAACCAGATAGTTTTTACTCTTTTCAAGGTCGAAAACGATCTCCTCAGACTCACAGCAGTAACAGTTTGTAGCAGAGTTGTCAAAAACATTTTTCAAAACCAATAGCCCAACGTTGGAAACAAGTCCTTTAGATTTTTTTCAACAAAAACTCTGTACAAAGGTTTGATTAGTGAAAAGACTTTGTTTTCGGCTTCTTGTAGTATCCTTTTCCTCCCCTCGGTATTCAGAAGTCCCTTTAGATGGATGCACTATCTCGCATATAAACTCTTCTCTTCCAATGTCTTCAATATAGATTTTCAGCAAAGAACTCGCGTTAGCAGTAAATTCCTTTCTTCGTAGTTAGAGTCTTTAATTTTGTAGAAATGAAAACTTTGCAACGAAGATCGTGTGTACACAGAGATCCTTTTGTCTAACTGAAACAAGTGTTTCCACGAAGATGTCCAAAACTTTGTTGAAGACAATTTTCCCCTATTGTCATCATCCCTCATCATAATTTCTTATCTTTCATCTTCTTCTGTAAATTCACAAAAGAACCTCTTCTTTTCGCGCCTTTCTTTCTTGGCGATCAAAATCTTGCTGCAACCCTGCGGCAGCGTCTCTTGTGGAAGTTCCTGGCTCATCGTTCTGGTCTCATTTCACCTTGGCTCAATTTGCCAGTTTTTTTTCCCCTCTTTCTTATAGTGGGTAAACATGTCTTTCATGGTTCATACACATACCTGTGAGTGTTGGACAGATTACAACAACGGCTTGTCCACGGTCATAATTTTCAGCCTGGAATCTTTTTCACGACGGAATTAAAAATTTTTGAAGTACATCTCCCCAAAGGGCCTGCATGAAACAATGTTTCTAGAGACATTAGTTTTTACGCAACAACCCCTTTGGCTTTGGATTGTGTCTGTTTTGTTTTTCATGATTGCTTGAAGTCATGTCCTATCAGCGTCTTGACCAGGGTTGTAGTCTTTATTACAGGCTTTTGCAAGCTTCTTCCCTTGCAGACCCCCCCCCATCTGTAACACTGAGCAAGACTTCAACGACGTGTTCTTGTCCATTCCCTGTGGCCCGGTGAATTTGACAGAAGAAGATTCCACCTGTGCGTAGAATACCGAGAAAAAATTGTACAATCCTTGCAAAGATCAAAGAACATGTTGTTGCCAAGAGACAGCATTCAGCTGCGCTTGATCCCTACTAAATTTAGTGAAATGCGTTGAACAAGGCACATAAAATTAATCAAGGGATTTCTTTCTTTAAGTCTTGCCTGCAACCCCGAGTATATTCCAGACAATATTTGACTCGTTGTCATAGGACTGTCCCCTACAGTTTTGTATGTCCAATCCTTTTCGACTGTATGGAAAGAAAGCACTGAGTTCACTAGTTCTTCAACCTGTTATGACCATTGATTTTTCATAAATTCAAACAAAATGTTCTTCAGGATCCCCAATTCATTCACATACCTTAATATGAAAAGACAAAATTGATCAATGTGGGTTACATCAGGGTGGAATCTACTATTATAAGAAATAGTAACTTGCTTTTCCTTTAGCACATCCAAAATTGTAATCAATAACGGTTTTTTGCCATTATTTCGATGATTCTCAACAAATGGTTGAATGAATAGGTATGACTGATTGGCCTTTTACCACGCTTCCCCATATTTTTCAATGTTTGCTTTCAAAAATGGATCAAAAATCGACAATCAGCTCCAACACATCCTCATATATTTGCCATTTGAAAAAGAACCAAATTTTTCGTCAGTCCCCCCCTACAAAGGCAAGACCACGCGAGGCAAGTTTTTTTTTATTACCTGGCCACCACTCTCTGGAAACTGCCTTCAATACCTTATTTTCTTCTTCCACTTGGTTTTGTAGAAGCTTATAGATCCTCCCGCTGCTTCTGCTCTTTTGTTTGTATACTATTACACAATTGTAAGTGAACGTGCGAGTTTTCATGCTCTTTTATTCACCGCTGATGCAATGTTTCCAATCACTGGAACCCATTTTCATTAAACCCTGAGTAGAGGACGAACTAAACAATTTGCATGGACCTACAGAACAAAGAGCCCAAAACTTGGTGAGTAAATCAAGAAAATCTCTATTTACAATGATTCTCCGGGATTTGATGGCAAGTTTTCTGTCGAATAGCTCATTTAGACCAACACACTTTTTCCGTCTGGATATTGCCTTTCAGATTTTTTTAAAAATCGCAATCTTTATTTTGAATTCCCATCCATTTTTTACAAAATATTCCCGCGTCTCTTCATTCACTATCCATAAAGCATGGATCATAATTTGGTTTCAAATGGACAGAAGAGTCAGGTTCAGAGACTGTTAATTGATCTTCAATCTCGTCAACAACAAAAGTTAATTCGGAATAAGCTGGTTTTGATCTTGTCCATATCAACACAAGACGAAGCTGAAGGTGCTGATCTGAAGTGGGTTGGAGGGTGAAGCGAAGGGGTTTGATTCTGAAGCTGAAGGGGTTGATGTTGAAACCGTAGGGGCAGATGCTGAAGCTAAAGGGTTGATGGTTGAAGCTGAAGGGGCTAATCTGAAGCTGGAGGGGTTGATGTTAAAGGCTGAAGGCACTGATGCAGAAGCTGTTGAAGGCTAGAAGTGCGATTAATATGGAACATACTTCTAGTTTCTAAACTTCACAAAATTCTTGACTACTATCTAAAAGCACTGGTTCTTGTTGCACAGTAGGTTACTCTCTTGTAAAAAATGTATCAAGCTTCGCAGGTTTTAATTTACAACTTCTGTCAATTTTTTTTTTTCTTCTCTTTCGCAACTTTTTTTGTATGCCACCCAACTGAGCCGTTTGCTCCATCCCTTTGTACAGCTCTGTTTATAGCAAATAAAACCAAAAAAAAAGACATATTCCGGAAAAAAAAAAGTAAAGGTCCTGACTGTAAATAAAGAAATCTGTATAATTCAAAACTGTAATACTATACTACAGGAAAAATGAAGCGAAAAAATGAGGGAAGCGAATTTCCTCCATTACTTATACAACTCATTGTGAAACCATACGTATGGCATCATGCCGATTTACATTGCTTTCTCTTACTAACCACAAAGGTAAAATGGCGAAAAATGCAAAATTAAAATAGCCACAAAATTTGACAACTACGGCCTTACGGCCTACACAGCACAGCTCTCAACACCGTCTCACAACTCCTACACCAGTGCTAACTGCTGCTGCATAAACTTAATTCTGAACCTTTAAGAATGTAAGATAATAATTACTTTACATTACCATTACTATAAACCAAATAAATATTCTTACCTCACAAGTTACAATTTCAAAATTGTTACTTCCGCTCAAAACAAATTACAAAAACGTTAAACCTAAACAGTTAGACAGACTGGCAAGTACGTGGAGTTTGAGACCAAGAAACCGAATGACAATGCGCGTGGCGTTGGATGAGTTGGTGGGGGGAGGGAAGCGGCAAGGCACAAACGCCTGCCATCAGCCAATGCAAGCAACTAACTACGATCCCACAACTAATTTCCCGTGCGTAGGCGTACTATACAGACTGCCGCCTCGCCCCTTCGACTCACCTTGGATATAGTGGCGTAGCGTAGTGACTGCGACACATTACACCGAGCGCAGAGTGCGCGTTAAAAAATAAATAATAAACAATAAAATAGTTTTTTAATATTTAATGCTCAGGTTCAACTGGTCATGATATCGATAATAAAGCTTAAAATCAATCAAAAATAATTACACTTTTTTTTTCCTTAAATTACGACCGTTGATTAAATTTAAGATATTTTCAATTGTTGAATAGCAGAGGTTATATTGATCAATAATTGGTAAATGAAAGTCGTCAACTACTTCATTTATTTATTTGAATACGTTTCGCTTTTATTTTTAAAAGCATCATCACTTCACTACAAATACAAATAAAAAGATTTAAAATATAAGTAAACAACCAAAAGGGTTCATACTTACAAAAACAATTTGTAGGTTTTTTAGATGGTATTAAAACTCTACGATAACTTAACATTAAAACTTAATAACTAAACGAGAGAAACGAAACAAAAAAAAAACACAAGAAAAACTGAAAGAGCACTATTGTTTATTTAATTTTGACCGATGGCTTCCTCTGAATATGGGTGTAAGCTCTTTCGAGAATCCAACACACTAATCTCTTCGATTGTTTTCTATCGGTTGTAGGATATCATATTTGCAGATGTGGCTTGTGTCTTACAAATGTTTCTATGAAAAGCAGTGAGGTACAATTATTAAAGGAGTTGGTAAACAGAACAGGGGCAGACCTATTTTTAAAAAAGGAATAAATTTTTTCTTTTTCTTGAAAAGTTTGTTAAGCTTGTTCGTGATTTGTGCGAAGTACGGGAGCGAAGCATATTTGATGGAAGATTTGTTCAGAAGTGAGAGGGGACTTATTCATCTGTATTGTGTTAGAAATGGACGCTAATGTTAGCCCGTTGGGTGTTTCAGTGATGGACTGCCCATAGCTTTTGGAATATAGAAATTTATTGATAATGGATGCCGGATGGGAGTTATCTATGAGAATGGACTTCAGTAGATTGAGAGATTGTTCTTTGTAAAGCGGATGTGTCAACATGTGTACTCTAAGGCTGAGGGCTTGTACCAGGTTAAGTACTTAACCCTTCATTAGTCAGGCATAGGTTCAGTGGACCTAGACCCCAGTTTTTGCCTGTAATTTAAAAATAAAATTAATATATATGATTGAGACTAAATGACATCTAATGATGATCAGTCTTCTTTTACCTGCCGAAGTAACATTCCAATAACCGCCGAGATTTTCCGAAAATTTGCGAACAAATTCGACCGTACACAGAATAGGTCCACCGGAGCTAGCCCGCTCAACCACCTCACCCGTCCACTCAGTGCTATTTGGTACGTCGATGTGGCGTATGAGAGTTATAATACAGTGATTATTGTCTATTACTGACGCTGAATAGTGTGTTTTGTGAATAATCGACTTTACTTATTTTGTGACAATTACCAAAAAAAGTATTTTATCATAATTTGGCGACACTTTTGAGAAAATGAATAATCTTATTTACAAACTTGATAATCCGGCAGACTCGTCTTGTTTTCGAAGAAGGTGAATGTGACACAAATACTTTACCCCAAGAAGATTTTGACGAATCAGATGAATTGTCAACAGAGAATTATCTTGAGACAAGGTCGATATATTCTGATACCGATCATGAAATCAACGACGTAGATACAGAAGACATGGTGGGCGCCGAAAGCGAAAACTTGTACAATGGTAAGTCAGGTTATGTAATAATTTTTTTGCTATTATAATATAACAGTGTTTCATGTGCCACTTAATTTTTTTGAAATTTCTCTTAAATTTGTATATACATATAAATTATAAAAATCGTGCAGTATATTTTTTATCTAAATACAATTTCTCATCTCAAAATATTAAAAAAAATTGTAAACAATAAATTATGCTATTATTGCAGGTCGAGATGGAACAAAAGGGATAAAGAAGCTCTGGGCATTAACTGAAACTCCTCCGCATAATGTTTTAGTAAAATTGCCAGGTGTTGTAAACCAAATCGCAAAAGGTGCCAGAAGTGAATTGGATTGTTGGCGATTATTTTTTGATTACCGAATATTGTCTATATTGGTGGAGAAAACAAATATTTATACAAATGGTTTGAAAAAAAAGTTTGCTCGGATAAGCGACTGTAGAGAAACAATAGGGGATCGAGCAGCAAATAGTTCAAACCGAAGTAAAAGAAAACACTGCAGCTTGTTACAAAGAAACGAAGAAACAATGCAAGACTCAATATTCTTGTGAAAGGTGAAGCAAATTTTTATGTTTGAGTATCCATACTAAAAAAATGTGCGAGGAATGTTTTAATAAATATTAATGAGATATATATTAAATCTGTAAATAAATATAATACACATCTATGTTGTTTTTTTCACTTTAAATATATTTTTAATAATTCCATAAATAGTTTTGTTTTTTTTTGTTTTTTCTCCATATATGGACAATATTGCGCATTCAAAATCTGTTTAATTATTTACTTCCTTATAAAATACATTTATTTATGTTGTAACATTAAAATAATAAGGAAAATTAGTAATTAAATAGTTAATCATAGGTCCATTGGACCTACCTCGACTAACGACGTTCGGGCAGGTCGCGCGCCTAATGAAGGGTTAACGATGACAAGGCAAATATGACATCCTACAACCGATAGAAAACAATCGAAGAGATTAGTGTGTTGGAGTGTTGGGTTGTGTTGGGTAAGAGCTTACACCCTTATTTAGATGAAGCCATCGGTCAAAATTAAATAAACAATAGTGATCTTTCAGTTTTTCTTGTGTTTTTTTTTGTTTCGTTTTTCTCGTTTCTCATAACATCTAAAAAACCTACAAATTGTTTTTGTAAATATGAAGCCTTTTGGCTGTTTACTTATATTTTAAATCTTTTTATTTTTATTTGTAGTGAACAGATGATGCTTTTAAAAATAAAAGCGAAACGTATTCGAATAAATCAATGAAGTAGTTGACGACTTTCATTTGCCAATTATTGACCGATATAACCTCTGCTATTCAACAATTGAATATATAATATATATATATATATATATTATATTTATATATATATACATATACATATATATATATATATATATATATATTATATATATATATATATATATATATATTTATATAATATATATATATATATATATATATATATATATATATATATATTATATTATATCACTAGCGGAAGAATAATGGGAAGATCATGATGCACGATGCACCGATGCTATATTTATACTGACTTAAGTTCGGAAGAAATAAGAAGGTAGTTTATCAGGTCAAATTAAAGGACATTCTTCACGCATTTTATGCTAGAGAACCGCCCTTAGGGATAATATAAACGATCGAAAGTATCTACCAAACAGCACAATATAAGTTAAAGTAAAAGACGAACTAACTGACCCTATTGAAGCTGGCAATGGAGTAAGACAGGGAGATTTCCTGAATCCTTTATAGTTCAACCTGATTATGGATGAAATAATAAAAAAAGTACGAACTAAAAAAGAAGATATACATTTGTGGACATTTGTGGACCTGTGTGCATTTCTGAACCTTAGAAAGGTATTGCGTTCTGTACCAAGGTCGGAACTATGGAAGGCAATGTACATATTAGAAATACAGACAGAACTCATAGAAGCTTCAAAAGCTCTGTATAAAGAATATACAGTATCCATTAAAGTGGATACAAGAATTATGGAAGACTTCATCACAACAAAAGGGCTCCTGCAGGGTTGTTCCACATCTTCACCCCTATTCAAAATGTACTTAGAGAAAGCCTGCACTACATGAAAGAAAATGCGAAGGCATGGGAGTACCGGTACGGAACGAATACCTATATACATTAAGCTTTGCAGACGATCAAGTAGGGATTGCGCAAGACCAAGACGACCTCAGCTACATGGTGAAGAAACTACAAGAAGAATATTCCAGGGCTGGCCTAGATATAAGCATCGCGAAAACGGAGTACCTATTGACAAATGAAGAAGACATAGAAGATCTACAGATTGATGACAATCTAACAATCAAAGGAAAGGATAAATTCAAATACTTGGGGTTTATAGTCACGAAAACGGCAGCAACCGAGGAAGAAATTACGCAAAGATTAGGACAAACAAGAACAGCAATCCAAAAGCTTAACTCAGTATGGTGGGATAAACACCTAAATATGAAGACAAAAACAAAAATTTGTAAAACATGATTGCGAAGTATTATGACATATGGGGCTATGGGTTATAAACTAGAAAAACAGCAGTAAGATAGTGGCAACAGAGATGGAATGCCTGCGAAGATGCTGCAGAGTAACAAGAATGGACAGGAGAAGTAATGACGAAATAAAGCAAAGAACATGAATAAAAACAAACATACCAACATATATGGAACAAAAAAGACTAAAGTGGCATTGACATGTAAGAAGAAATAGCGACAGCAGATGGATAAAGAGACTAACCGAATGGAGTCCCATAGGAAGGAGGAAAAGAGGACGACCCCGAAGATCCTGGAGGAATGAAGTAGACGACGCCATGAGTAAGAGAGATCTAAACGATGGAGAATGGGACAACACAGAGATATGGAAACGGTTGAGCCGGAGGAAGGAAGTGAACACTGTAGAATCCCTGAATAAAATATATATATATATATCATATATATATATATATATATATATATATATATATATATATATATAACTAAAAAAGGTTACTAAATTGGATAAAAGCCTACAATAGCAGCCTACAATAATCTGCTGTGCAGACGACGCACGTACTCTCTCAAATGAAGATGATTTTACTAAGATCTAAATTTAAGCTAGAAAGTCGGAGAAAGATAAAAATATTGGAAAAGAAATAAAAAAGGAAAAATTTACGAAACAGTCATCAAACCAATAATGACATACGCGGCAGAAACACAACTTAACATAGAAAGTACAAACAGGATGTTAGAAACACTAGAAAATAAAAATTTATAGTAAAATACTATCGAATAGAGCTAGAAGTACATATATACAACGTAAAGGCAAGGCGAAGAACATCAAGGATTGGCTAAAAAATAGAAAAGTAGGAACGATCATAAGCCGAATAACAACAAAGATAGTAGAAAAGACAACAAAAGACGATTCCCCAATAGAAAGATGACCAGTAGAAAGACCATGTAAACAATGAAATGATAACTTACTGAAAGCACACTGTTTTTCATTTTCGCATCTTTTCTGGGGTTTAAAAAATTGATAATTTACGCAAAATTAAGCTTTGTTAGTATGAATTTTATAGGTTTAGTATCCGTTTCGTCTTGGACGACTAAACTATACAAAATAAGAAGAATTCGATTAGAGAATTCATAGACGCAATTGAAATATATGAAGAATTTTGCATAAAACGAGCGAGAAAACTAACGAGATACATTTTTAACTTTAGACTATTGTAGAATGCTGTTAGTTTTATTATTATATTATTATTATTGTTTAATCTCTACCTGTTATCCTTTATAATATTATTTTCATTTGACTATTTTTACCAACCAATCAGGTAAAATGCCAATGTTAACTAGTTAAAAGAATTACATAATGGCTATTATATTGTATTGAAATTATTTGAAAATGATTTTCAATATATTTGGTCTAATAGACAATTATCCACATATATTTTAAAATGTTTATTATTTTAAAATATAAACAAGTGGTAGACTGAAGCAATAATGCTGCAATTTCCACATAGATAAAATAACAATTAATTATGTTGCTGATGCAAGCGAGGTTTTAACAAATTTTGTAGAAAAGTCTTTGGCAAATATTTGTTATATTAATAATTAAATTAATACTGTTTTATCAGCCCGTTATAAAAATATTACTCTAATTTTAATGGAGTAATTATAATCACGTTTCAGTTCTTTGTTATAATATAATCATTTCATAAAGTCAACACAAATATAATAGAGAAGTATATTCTTCTTCCTTGTTATATTAAACTGAGATTGTCAATGTTAGAACTGTTATTCATGGTGAAAGGATTAAGGAAAATGTTGCACATTTCTACGAAGCTTCTCTTGAAATGGGTGCTTTCTGTACAAAGAATTTTGACCTGTTCATAATCTGGTCGGTGTTCAGACGTAAGAATGTGTTGTGCTAAGGCACTGGAATGTTTTGGCATCTAATATCACTCTTGTGAGAATTTAGTCGACCTTTAAGGGATCTACGAGTCGGCCAATATAACATAGGCTACAATCAATATAAGTGATGTTATAAACCACATTGATCTTTTCCAACGAGTTTAGAGGAGTTTTGCGTTTTGAAAATAGTTTACCAACTGATCTGACATTTTTAATTCCAATTTTAACTAGTTCTAATGTTAGAAGTTTTTTGAGCTTTTCAGTAAAATTAGGGATATAAGGGAGAGAGTAGTAACGTATATGAAGAAACGTTATGGGAGTCGTTTTCTGGTGTGTCTACTAAGATATCAAATTGATCCTGTACTTGACTATTGTCATTTAAACTGTGACTGGACAGTGTGTAGCTGGTAGAGAAAAGAAATTTATTAATTACATATAATGGATAAGAATTATGTAACAAAATGTACTTTAGAAGGCTAAGAGAATCCCTTCGGTGAGAAGGATGTGTCAATCTATGAATCCTAAAACCAAGAGCTTGTATGAGGTTGTATTTGTATCTCATCTCATAGCATGAGTGGTAATTAGGGAAACGGTTACTAGCTATTTCTTTTCTGTACCAAGAAATACTTAACTTAAGATCACAACCTCGCATGATACGCACATCTAGAAAAGGAATGCTATTATGACTCTCCAGTTCAGAAGTGAACTGTATAAGGATTATATGCATTGAAATGTGATAAGGTGCTCTGAAACTTATCTGACGGAAGTGCCAAAATGAGGTTGTCGACATACCTTTTCACAAAAAGAACATGAAAAGTCAAACTGTGAAGCCGATTTTCGACTAAATCATCAAGGACAAATGAGGAATTGTTCGACGTTCTTTTGCCTCCAGACTGTTTTTTCTTCATTTCCTTTGATCTTTTATCATCACATCCCAGCTACCTTCCTTACCTTACTTAATAATCTATCAAACCTTACATTTATACTGATTCATTCCTAATTTGTATCTAAACCTTTACTTATTTTACAATCCATATTCTCTTTCTTTGACTAAATCGCCATAATAAATTTCAGATTTTAACCATTCTTCACTACATATTGGTTTTGTAGACATTTCCAATCAAAATTTTATTTCCTTCAGTGTACTCTGCGTTGCTGGTTTGCGCTCTTGTGTAGCGCGCTTGCTCATCTCACACTCCAATAAGTTGTCTTAACACACAACCATGAATGACACACAACTAACAAAAATGCTGTAACTTGACATTCGTTTCCGGTTAGAATTCTTTGATTTAAGATGCGCCCTAAAGTGAAGTATAAAATCTTTTTTAAATGTTAACTTTGTTATAACAACAGCTCTCTGGCGGTGTGTTTTGTAAATTTTTTGTTTTTGATATCTGCACTTCACTGTTAAAAGTTGTTTTACTTGCAATGTGATGAGTTTTTTAGTGCTGCCTAGTATTTATTATTCATTTTTTTCACTTTTAAAGTAAACTTTTTCTCATTGTTATACATGAATGCTACTACATATTTAAGCTAGTATTTAAACGCCACCATTTTAATATTTTGACCACGGTTACCAAGAGAATGGCTTTTAGATTGAACTGATGAAGCTTGTAAATGGATCTATATATATATATATATATATATATATATATATATATATAAATATATATATATAAATATATATATATATATAATATATATATATATATATATATATATATACAAACAACACAGTTTATTAGGGTTGCAGTCAGAAATATTGGCCGGGATGTTAAAAAAACACTCTTTTGACTTTTTGTCGAGCTTTCGGAATGGTTTTATTCCTTTTTCAAGACACTGCAAAAGACAATTATGTAAATATTTAAAAAATATCACAATTCTTCAGTGTAACTTACTAGTCGTTGAGATTATTTTTGAAAGCATTGAACACTCAACATTTATACTAAAATATACAACACAAAATATACCACACACATTAAAATATACAATTGTGGACAAAATACATCATAAAATCTTTAAAAATATTTGTTGGAAAAATAGTAAAGCCCGATTGATGGCATGTTTTACTGGTGTAATATCAACTCATACAGAGAATGGAAAGAAAAAACAGTGTAATTAATATGTAATTAGGTGTAAATTGGTGTTATCTTTCTTTACAAGAAATATTAGATTCCTTTCTTAGGTGTCTATACTTTTTTTAACCTGTCTTAATGGTATGCAACATATTATACAGAGGTGTAATTTTTGTACAGGTAAATATTTATTTTATTTTCGGTGTTTTTCTAGTAAATAACAATAAATGTTACTTAATTTGTCTATATCGGACTTTTTATTGATACAAGATGTGCTAGATTTTATGAAACACATTTCCAAAAAAAACACGTTTTAAATGGTTCTTTTCTTTTGCCAAAATACAGGAATCATCGAACTTGAACTCATGTTTTAGAGTTAGTGCATGTTCTGTCAATGCACATGCATTGATTTTTTTGGTTTTTATGTCACTGCGATGTGATATCACCCTGCTGTGAAAATTACGAGATGATTCTCCTATGTAAATTTTATTACAGTTACTACACGGTATAGAATAAACAACATTCGATGACTCCTGTATTGTGAAAGGATCTTTTGTCTTTGTGTAAAGCTTCGATACTGTTTTCACATTTTTGGTTGTAATTTTTAAGCCACTAACATTTTAAAGATGTTCATTAGCTTAGGTGTCAAAAATGGAATATAGGGTAGGCAACCATAAGTTATTTTAGATGGTAATATTGATGCGTTATGTGTCAATGTCAATTGTCGGATCTCATTGTTATGAAAATTTTGGTTGACAGAAACTTGTGAAGGAAAAGGAGAACCGAAAATGAGTTTATTTAACAGCCCTATGGGATAAGAATTCTCTTGTAGTATGGATCTCAACTTTTTAGTCCCTTGTCTCTGAATTCTATGTGTGACAAATTGATAACCCTAGTTTTTAAAGCCATAACCAAGTTTGTTTTCATCTAGATGGATGTTGAGAATAAAAGTTTATGAAACGGTTACTGAAACAAGGTTTACGATAACCACTCCGTCTTTAGCCATGCCATCATTGCCACGATGGATTAGCATGTCTAAAAAAGGAATCATATTATCAGCCTCTCTCTCAACCGTAAACTTTAGGTGTTCACATTGGGCATTAAAAGTGTTTAAAACATCAGTTACCTTGTTTTCAGGGACCGATAGAATCAAATCATCTACATAACGTTATAATAAATGGTATGTGAAAAGGTATGTTTTCTTTACATGTTGTTATAAGTTCATCCAAAACAAAATTACATAGTATGGGGGATATTTTACTGCCCATTGGAGTGCCAAAAAATTTGTTTAAAAAAATTACCATTGAATACAAAGATGTTAGAATCAAATATAAATGTTAAAATTCTTATGAAATCATCTAAACTGATCTTAGTATGTGGAGAGATGTTGTTCCAGTTATTTTTAATGCTGTTAAGAATAGCATCTAGTGGTAAGTTTGTAACAGTGACACAACATCTAAACTAATCAATATATAATTATTTGGAACTTTAACATTGTTAATGAAGTTACTAAATGAAAAAGAATCTCTAATATAGAATTCATTGGATTCATTGTAGGAAATTGTGAGAATATCTGTAAGGTGTTTAGCAAGTTTACTATTAGGAGCATCAATGGAAGATACAATAGGCCTCATTGAAATAGTGGGTTTATGAACTTTAGGTAGTGTATAAAACCTGGGTGCAACTGCATTGTAAATTTTCAGTTGAGATCCATACTACAAGAGAATTCTTATCCATAGGGCTGTTAAATAAACTCATTTTCGGTTCTCCTTTTCCTTCACAAGTTTCTGTCAACCAAAATTTTCATAACAATGAGATCCGACAATTTGACATTGACACATAACGCATCAATATTACCATCTAAAATAACTTATGGTTGCCTACCCTATATTCCATTTTTGACACCTAAGCTAATGAACATCTTTAAAAATGTTAGTGGCTTAAAAATTACAACCAAAAATGTGAAAACAGTATCGAAGCTTTACACAAAGACAAAAGATCCTTTCACAATACAGGAGTCATCGAATGTTGTTTATTCTATACCGTGTAGTAACTGTAATAAAATTTACATAGGAGAATCATCTCGTAATTTTCACAGCAGGGTGATATCACATCGCAGTGACATAAAAACCAAAAAATCAATGCATGTGCATTGACAGAACATGCACTAACTCTAAACATGAGTTCAAGTTCGATGATTCCTGTATTTTGGCAAAAGAAAAGAACCATTTAAAACGTGTTTTTTTGGAAATGTGTTTCATAAAATCTAGCACATCTTGTATCAATAAAAAGTCCGATATAGACAAATTAAGTAACATTTATTGTTATTTACTAGAAAAACACCGAAAATAAAATAAATATTTACCTGTACAAAAATTACACCTCTGTATAATATGTTGCATACCATTAAGACAGGTTAAAAAAAGTATAGACACCTAAGAAAGGAATCTAATATTTCTTGTAAAGAAAGATAACACCAATTTACACCTAATTACATATTAATTACACTGTTTTTTTCTTTCCATTCTCTGTATGAGTTGATATACACCAGTAAAACATGCCATCAATCGGGCTTTACTATTTTTTCCAACAAATATTTTTAAAGATTTTATGATGTATTTTGTCCACAATTGTATATTTTAATGTGTGTGGTTATATTTTGTGTTGTATATTTTAGTATAAATGTTGAGTGTTCAATGCTTTCAAAAATAATCTCAACGACTAGTAAGTTACACTGAAGAATTGTGATATTTTTTAAATATTTACATAATTGTCTTTTGCAGTGTCTTGAAAAAGGAATAAAACCATTCCGAAAGCTCGACCAAAAGTCAAAAGAGTGTTTTTTTAACATCCCGGCCAATATTTCTGACTGCAACCCTAATAAACTGTGTTGTTTGTTTATATCGACAGTCAATAATATCCAGTATTTCTTATATATATATATATATATATATATATATATATATATATATATTTAATACTCTTTTTAAAATACATACGGTTTATATTCTCGAATGGTAGATTGGTATTTTGCCTTAATATTATTTTAATGTGTTTTTAAAGTAATACTTAATTCTGCAGTAATATTCCCAAATAATAATTAAAAATTGCCTTAAACAAACAAGCCGCAGTATTAATTAGTTTTCTTTCGCAACAAACTATCCGTTTGAAAAATCACCTCAATTCTTGCTGAGTCTGTTTCCTCTGGAAAATACATTAGATCAGAATGAAAAGACCATCGATCACCGTCACTAACGGGCCATCAGAAATGCGGATTTCAGTTAAGAGTTCTGTCTGAAAAGATTAAACAAAGAAAAGGGACCGTCGCTTCAACTTCATCAAAGGGTTATTTTAACTGCATTTCTGCCTTTAGTCGAGGTAAGTGATGACTCTATAACTACTTGAGGTTATACAACTCTTTAATTGTTTTGACTTTTAAACAGAAATATAACTGTTGCAAAATTGGAACTTTGCAGCAAAATTAAGTTTTTAATTAGTCTATAACTTTCGTAAATAATAACGAGATGTCAAGGTAAAATCATTTTGCAAAATAGGCACGATACTGTTAAAATTGTTAAGATTTGGTATACAAAGAAACGGGTTTTTTACGTTTCGATTTACACTTTAAAAATCGTTCTCAAAATATATTTTTTTGTTATTAACCATATCAATGCTTCTTGACTGAACTGAACTAACTGAACTTTTTAAATGATACTTAAGTTTTAAATTCTAAGAACATAACCCTATGATGTCGTTTTATTCGATTTATCAACCATGCACTGAAGCTAAGAAACAACATAGATATATGTTCTGCTCTTATATCGGTTAACGCCTTATTTTTATTTCTCTATGGTTAACGCTTTACACTAACCCAAATGTTTTTTTTTTCGTTTTAGTCTTCTTTCTATATCAGTATTATCGAGGATCTACATGGTTTCGACAAAATTTTTATAGCTCAATTCATGTGATATTGTACCTATTATTACGCAAAATTAAAAGTTTTTTGTGCATTTTTTAAAATGTTATCAAACTTTTTCAAAAATGTATAATTTTATAAACATTGATTTTAAAGGATTTTCTATGATTTTTTAGTAAAATTGTTCCACTTTTTCACATTTGCTAGATACCAGTAACAGAGATTGGCACGAAGAAGTCGTTTTATTTTTTAATTTCTTTGGTCTGTTTTAATTTGCATTCAATTATGGATTTAATTTATTGATAACTGTAAATTTTCTACTGCTTCTTCGCTGGTATCTCCTTCTGCTAAGATAGCAGCATTATCTACAAAGACGGCTATAGTATCGTTTTATAGTTCAGATATATCGTATATGTCGAACAGGTAGAGAACCGGACCAAATAAGCTTCCTTTTCAAAGTCCTGCTTTAATTTCTTTTAGATCTGTGAACACGTATTTTTGCTTAATTCTGAAATAACTGCAAAATTTTTAAATATTGGTTAGACCTGAGAATTTTAAGTTTCGTCGAATTAAACTTTATGTCATATTTTGTTGAACGACTTAGCTACGTCAAAAGATATTGTAAGAACAGACTCTCTAGTATTGATTTTATTATATGTACCCCAAATTTCTCAAAAAGCTTCGACATCTCTAGTAAAAGTAAAATTGGTCTACATTTCCCTGGTTTTGGTATCACTTCAGCTATTTTCCATAAATTAATTTTTTAGTAAGTTTCCAGTGATAGGCAATACCATGATGCTTTCTTCGGATTTATGTTACTTTCACTTCATAAACTACTGCCCTCAGAGATGTTGGTCTCATTCACTGCTGTCTCATTGGACTCTTGCGATACTTTATCATTAATTTGGTCTACCAGTTTAATGGGTGGGGAATGGATTACTGACCTGTTTAGCTCCGTTGCTTTCGATACAGAGTACTCAATGCTAACATCATCCGTTAGCTCTCAGGGTAACTCTGATTGACTTACTTTTTTAATCTTTTTTTTTTTAAGTTTTGGACTAGCTTTTTTTTTAATTTATTTTTAGTTTAAGGATCTTTGGTGTGTTCCACTTCTTCTTAGTTTTCTTTTGGCTTTGATTACTTTTTAATATCTTTCGGATAGTTCTTTTCTTTTGATTTTGATTTTTAAAAATAAGTACTGTTCCATGTTGATTTTCAATTTTTCAACCACGAATTCACTTCTATCTTCAAGTATTGCTCTAAAACTGTCTCAATATTTTAATTTATTTAAGTTGATATTATTCGACATTTCTATTCTTTCATTATTGTCAGTAACTCATTTCCTTTAGATATTGTTAGTTTTAGGAACTTTATCCCCATTGGATGATAATCATATATTATACATTTTAAAGTTAATAAATTTAAAATGATTTTGTCAATATTTTGAAGATCCGTTTCGAGAACGACTTCAGTATAGGATAGTTAGGGTAGAGCTAATTTCGAAGTTGATCTTTCTATCTAAAGTTATCTATTTGTTATACAAAAGTGTTGTGTAATAGGTAATTAAAGAGACATCTATCAGTGCGAGATATGAGGCAAATATGACATATCATTAAATAAAGTAAATCAAATTAACAAATAAAAAAATTAAGCACATAATTATAAATATAAAAAACAATAAAGTCTATATTATTAATAAAATTTAGATTAATATGCGAGTATATTAAAAGTCTTATACTATAATATTTCGTCAGTTACTTTGAGTAAACTTCTAAAAGTTCAACAACTTAAAATAAGAATAAAAATACCTCTGGTTTTCTGCATCCTTAGAACACTAGCCGATATACAGATGTCCTAGGTTAAGTGAGATCCAGCTTCTTACTGTTTATGCTAGGGCAATCATAAATTCTTTTGAAGATTCTGAATTTATCACCAACCCTATTTTGTGTAATATTTACAAAAAAATCATTGAGGTATATCTAAACTTAAAGCATGCGAAATATGTACCGTTATCGAAACACAATTCTTACTCTTTAAATAAATACTTCTTGCCACATTAATGTATTCTAAAGGATTCTTCTGCTACCAAACGGTAGTTTTTGACGGTAGCTCTAAATCCTTTTGTGGACACTATCTTACTGACATTTTACTCACCAAATATCAGTATTTTCCAATTTATATAAAGAAACAAATTAATATACTCTTAAAATACATTGAACTTACTTCTAATATTTATGGAGTAACGTGCTACATAATAATGATAAACATAAAGTTGTCCCATTTTTTTAACATTCTTAACTTAAACTAAGGTATCAGGTACATCTTTATGATCCAAAAGAGGGTAGACCTGCTTAAAAGATGTAGCGTCTATGTCTACACGAGCTACTGATTTTTCCCCTTTCATTTTTCGAGGAAACCAGGCGCAAACACCAGCATTATTCTAACCAATCCTTAAATCCCTTTTCTATATTCCTTCAACACTCGCCAACCTGTTTTATTAGTGTGAAAAAGTATGTAGACTCATGAAAACGGTAAAAAGGATAAAATGGGATGTACTTGGTATAAGTGACAAGCGAATACTAGGAGAAAAGATGTAATACTATGGGTCCATAAAAGAATTATACATCTGGTCAAAAAACTGCTTTAATCTCAAAAAGGGTGTTATAGGGCGTT
Organism: Diabrotica balteata; assembly: GCA_918026665.1. NCBI lineage: Eukaryota > Metazoa > Arthropoda > Insecta > Coleoptera > Chrysomelidae > Diabrotica > Diabrotica balteata. The sequence continues at coordinate 84,132,431 of OU898280.1, read as the reverse complement.
TTTAAACTATCAGAAAGGTACAGCATCCTAACAATTTAAGTACAAGCTACCACCAGTCAATCAGCAGATGAAGGAATAGACAAATTATAAGAAGTTACTTGTAATGCAATGACAGAAAGAGCTCATTTTAAAGTAATAATACAAGATTTTAACGTCAAAGTAGGGAAGCATAACTTACGCCCCCAACATAACAATTAGAAGAATATATGGTTTAGCAATTAAGAATGAAACAGAAGAACGAACAAACTCACACACAGGAGCAAAACCTATTTTGTATAGACACATTTTTTATTAGAGTACCTAGAGAATATATAAGATGGAGCTGGATAAGCCCAGACAGAAAAACTCAAAAACGAAATTGAGTACATATTAGCCAACCAGGAACATAATACAGTAAAAGATGTATCCGTACAGAAAAATGTACTTAAAAGTAAAAGATTAATTAAATGAAAAATACATAAATGATATAAAACAAACGGAATGCGAGAAAAAAAAGCACATTATACGAACTTATATCGTAGCATAACATTATCCAAAAAGTACTACATGGAACGAAGAATTCTAAATGTAGGACCTCAAAACTCAACCAGAAATTACTAACGAGAATATTAAAAATGCCTTAAAACAGCTGAAAAATAAAAAGATTTCCTGGAGACTATGTAACAAAAAATAGATGTTTACAGCTGGATGTGACACTACTTTGGAGGCAGCTAAAATCTTAAAGAACAAGTGCCTCTATGGAGTTGAATTTCCATCCTGTTGGCAAAATTTGGAGGTGCTTACTACACAAGAAAGGAGATAAACAAAAAAACAAAAATTACAAACCAATAAGCCTGTTATCACATTCGTAAAAACTGCTTACCAAAATAATTACTTTTTCTTCTTTAAGTGCCATCTCCGCGACGAAGGTTGGCAGTCATCATAGCTATTCTGACCTTCGAGGCAGCTGCTCTGAATAGTTGCCTTGAGGTGCAACCAAACCACTCTCTCAGGTTCTTCAACCAGGAAACGCGTCTTCTTCTTACGCTTCTTATACCCTCTATTTTTTCTTGAATTAGGAGTCTGAAGATGTTGTATCTTTCCGAGATATTGCAACTTCCTTTCTTTTATTGTATTTTCAATTTCTCTTTTTCTGTCTACTTTCCTTAACACTTCTGTATTTGTGACTTTATCTACCCATATAATCCTTAACAATCTTATATGTCCACATTTCAATTGCGTTAAGTCGATTTATTGTATTCCGGTTTATTGTCCATGATTTAGCTCCATAGTGGAGTACACCGTGTACATAGCATTTCATTTTCCTTATTTTGAGGGCCAATGTCATATCTTTGCCGCAAAAATAATATTTCATTTTCACTAAGTTGGCGCGTGCTTTTTCGATTCTGACTCTTATTTCTACATTTTCATGAATTTGGTTTTTTTGATGTTAAGAGAGAGTCCGCATTCCCCACTTTATCTTAATATTTTTTTCATTATTATTTCTAAGTCTTCCAAGTTGTCGGCTATTATAACTGTATCGTCAGCATACCTAATGTTGTTAATAAAACTTGCATTCACTTTTATGCCGAATGTCCCGTTTACCAAAGCTTCTTGTATGATTTTTTCAGAATAAGCATTAAACAAAAACGGCGACAATATGCAACCTTGCCTGACCCCTTTCCTTATCTCCACTTCTTCTGACACTTCTCTTCCAATTTTCACATATAATAATTCTGTCAGATAATATTAAAAGTCTTCAAATTAAACTCAAAAATAAACTTAAACAAAACCAAATTTTAAGAGTTTAGCTGTTGTGACCCACAACCTGATACCATGCTTCAATTAAGCTGAGTCCAAGTTAAGAAAGTTCACAAAATGACATATTTGGGAACAGTGATAACGGACCAACTAGATCCACACATAGAAATAAAACGTAGAATAGCAATGACTAGAACTACGTTTATGAAAATGAAGTCATTTCTTTGCAATAAACATCTCACTTTAGAACTAAGACAAAGAATGGTTAAGTGCTAAGTTTGGTCCATAGTTTTGTATGGTGCAGAAGCGTGGACGCTAAACTTATAGATCATGAACAAAATTGAAGCATAGCAAATGTGGGATCATAGACGAATGCTGAAGATATTTTGGAAACCAACGAAAACTAGCAAGGAAATAAGGAAGTACTAAGAAGCGAAATTAAAGATAGAGAACTGCTAAAGACTATTAAATGTCGAAAAATGTCTTATCTGGGACATAAAGTAAGGGAAAGTTGATATAAAATATTACAACTAATCTTTAATGGCAAAATAGAGGAACATAGAGGTGTAGAAAGAAAACAAGTTTCTTGATTAAAAACATTCTTGAATGGACTCAGGTATCAAATGCTGCACAATTATTTCATATTGCAAAAGACCGAGAAGCGTTTGCAATAATAATCGTCCACGACGGATAATTCTAATATGGCACGCGAAGAAGAAGTTAAATATCACAACATACTTAGATGGAAGTGAGGTCAAAAATGTCGAAGATAATTACCTAGGCTACACGATCAAACTAGACAAATAGAACCAAACGGCAGAGGTAACTAGAAAACTCTGAATGACTTATGCAGCATAAGAAAAACTTAGTGGTAAGTTCAAAAAATAATAGATACCAATAAAATTCAAAAATTATTGTATTCTACCAGTTATGATCTATTGAATGAAGGCCGTAAGTAAGGTTTACAGAGTTATCAGCCAAAAAATTAAGAAGAACAAAGAGGCCATCGAACGAGTTATCTTGGGAGTTTCTTTTAAAAAATATATAAAAGAGAACATGAAAATGCTATTGAAAGAATTGCGCAAATAAAATGGAGCTAGGTTAAATACGTGGCGTAAGAAAACAACGAAATGAATGAGAAACAATGTAAATTGGAGACCACGCAAGCACAATTGTATACTCCATTCCACGAATATACGACTGTTTTAAATTAGGTTTAAGGTCTCTATTTGAATGGTCCAATGTGCTGAATTGTCCAATAGTAAATTCTCCCTATTTTTAAAATACTATTATGACTTTAAATTTAAATATGAAGTCATGATATAAATATAGAGTTGATAGTTTATAGAATAGTTATAATTCAGATTTTGAAGTATTATCATTGATTTTAGTATTGTAAACAAGTTGGTTTTTGAATTAAGTGATTTAAACTAAGTGTAACAATACTTAGGTGATTAATAGTGTACTTAATTTGTTTAGTCGAATATTCAATTACTATTAAGAAAACAAAAAGAACTTACTTATTCTCTTATTTTCCTAATCTCCTAAAACTATCATCAACCATCAGATTCACAGAACTTCACCATAGGAAAGTACATTAAATATAAAGTTGTCTACATCTAAAACACGTCTCGGCGTTTTGGGCTTTAATAAACAAATACACTGCACTAAACTCTCTCTTAACGGCACCTCTCTTCACCGGACACCTCTATACGGACAGTTTTTAAAAATAAAATCAGTCGGCGATATATGCAAATGTATATAAATGTTTTTCGGAACTTTGGGTGTACATCCACTCAAATCAAACAAATATTTAAAACTAACAAAGTGAAATTATATATCCTTTTTCTGGTTTCCAAACCATCGTTCTGCCAATTCTACATTTCTATTAAAAGTATATTTCTTTTTATTACACTTGTAGTAGGTACCTAACAAAGTAAAAAAAAGTGTAATATCAAAGAAACCCGACACGCCTCTTTGGTGTTTACATTTCACGGAAACCCAACCCAACTGTCTTATGAACACATTTTGGCTTCATAGAACTCATTGTATTTCTTTGTAGGACCGTTCGCATAAAAATTTTTGTTATTTTCGAATTAAATTTCACAATAAATTTTGCGTCTATCTGAACATATATTAACTGAAATAATTTAAGTGTAAGTGTCAAACTAACAGTAAATCCATTTTATTTGAATACTGTTTAGATCCAAAACAGTCGTATATTCGTGGAATAACCTATAGTAGAAAAATATAACAAAACGGTCGATCGATGACATCAAATTAAAGTAGAGAAAAACTGGCACCAAACAGCACAAGAGAAAGAAAAAGTATATATATATATATATATATATATATATATAATATACTACACACAGTTTAAATATCAGAATTTAATAGTAATATAGTCTATTTCCATCATATTGATAGCACATTATGTATGCAAATCCCTAAACTGTTGATACGAGTGACTCAATCAAAAATAGTTATTGGTCAACAAGTTTACAGAAGTTTATAGAAAAAAAAAATTAAATTGAGTATGACCACCAGGTATAAAGGTTGAAGCAGAATAGAATACAATAGTTTTGAGGGTTACTAATCCCTAAATAAAGTTGCCAGTGTCGGAGTGATGAAAATTAACAGGTACTAATGAATTTGCAAGAAATGTAAGATGTTTGTTTTATTTGCTATATATAAAACAATTTGTGGCCTTAACAGGGGCCGATTTGTAAAAAAATGAATATTATTTTAATCAAATTAAATTTCAGATTCACTGCTTTCTTCAGAATCTAAGGAATCTTCAACTCCAATGTTAATTATTACCGGGTTCATCATTGGATCAATCATATTATCCAAATTCCACACTTTATTCTCTTCCTTGTGAGCAAGACAAACAGCATTTTTCCAATTTTCTGGAGTTACTTTTGATAAGGAATGTTCTAATAATTGTTGTAAGTCTTCTAATTTAAAAGTTTTGTTGTTGCGTTCGACTTCACCCTTTACTTGAAACCATATATTTTCTATCGGATTCAGATCACAGTGGTATGAGGGTAAACGTAAAATAATTACATCACCGTTTAATGTCATTTCATCAATTATATATTTTTTATAAGCTGCTTTATGTTGCCTTACAATAGGTAAAAATTCCTTTTTTGTCGAATTGTTCTTGTACTCAATTGCGTGTTTATCCAACCTTTCTTCTTTCTTCTTTCTTCTCGGTACTTTTTAATAGATAATCTCGTCTCCAACATAAAATGTGATCTTTTTCAATTAAAATGGATTTTCTTCTATTCTTTTGCCAACGAAATCCCATCTATCTTAATAGTCCCCATAATTTTTTGTTGCTTATGATTGGTAACTCTTTGTTTTCTCTAATTAATGTTTGGATTTTGTCCTATGTTGGAAATTCTTTCTTTAAAAACATGAGTGGACGCTGCGTCTTATCATATTTTTATGTATTTCTTCAATTTCCAAGGGTTTACTCCCTCCACTCCTCGTGGGAGATGAAACAGTTCCTCCTTTTCTTTCGTTTCTTCTTCTTCTCGTGCCACTCCTAGCGGAGATTGGAAATCATCATGGCCACTGCGACTTTGTTAGCAGCGCGCCTGAAAAGTTCAATCGAACTAGTTACACCCGAACCATTCACGTAGATTACGAAGCCACGATATTTTTCTTCTTCCCACACTTCTTTCGCGCTTAATTTTTCCCTGCATGATGTTTCTTAAAAGTTCGTACTTTTCACCTCTCACAATGTGCCCCAAGTATTCCATCTTTCTAGTTTTTATCTCATTTAGAATTTCGCATCTTTTGTCTAAAGTTTGGAGTACTTGCGTGTTAGTGACGCGGTCCATCCATGATATTCTGAGAATGCGCCTATAGCACCACATCTCGAAAGCCTCGATGTTTTTTATGGTCAACTGTTTTAGTGTCCAAGCCTCAACTCCATATAACAGGGTAGAAAAGACATAACACCGCAGCATTCGTATTCGTAACTTTAGGACTTTTCTTTCGTTTAGGAATCTATAAATTGTTGATTCTCCAACACCTGTCATATTTGAACACATGTTCACGAACATTACTTAAAGGGCGTTGATGTACAAGTGCATCGTGTAGATTTAATATTATTTCTCTCTTAGACTGAAGGCAACTTTAAAACTATACTGGGATAAAACCTGTTGCCGACGTCATTTTTAAATGGAAATAACAAAATATCGTTACTGACGTATTTTAAAAATATCATGGATGGATCGCAAAACAAACGAACAAGTTCTCAAACAACTAGGAAAACAATGCAAAGTTTTAAATTCCATAAAAATCAAGAAATTGGAATACTTGGGGCACATAATGAGAGGTGAAAAGTACGAACTACTAAGGAATATATTGCAGGGTAAAATCAAAGGTAGAAGAAGCGTAGGAAGACGTAAAATCTCGTGGTTACGCAATCTCCGTGAATGGTTTGGATGCAGTTCAATTGAACTATTCAGGCGAGTAACCAATAAAATTATAATTGCCAGAATAATTTCCAATCTCCGATAGGAACTTGAAGAAGAAGAAGAAGAACAAAATATTGACACCAAAAACCTAGGTAGGTAAGACATGAACAATGTACATCTACAAACTAAATGAGAGATGCAAACAATTTCTAATTTATATTATTGGCATAAGCTGTAATGCGGCATAAAAATTACTTAAACTATCATTAGTGAAGCCTTATCAGTAATTCCAGGTAATCGTTCAAAGAAGGTATTCCTTTGTGTCACGTGTGCGATAACTTGTATAGAAAACAATAATCACTAAATTTCTGTTTACATTAATTTATTTAGTAAAACATTGAATTCTCTCGTTAATCACCCGTGTATAATTAACAATAATCGTGTGGCATATATACCAACGTTTTTTACACACAAAAAAGGTAAAGTGAGATTACTGGACAATTATTTTACAGAAGTTTCTTTAAAAGATAATGAATTGTTGACGGCATCTTAAAATATTATTTTTTTTTATTTATTTCAAAACAAGTATAGGGTGACGCCTATGGTTTTTTGACCTGTTGAGGATTTGCTTACATAATGTGCTATCAATATGATGGAAAAGGACTATAGTAGCTAATAATAATAATTTTCAAATAAATTTTATATGTAAATATTTTAATTTAATTTTAAATCCATATATGTACAATTATTTTGTAATTCCATTATCCTATCATAAAAGAAACTAATGAATCATATGTGTGTTCGTAGTAGTATTACCGAAGCAATTGTAAAATAGTAATTACTAAATGCTTATTATGGATTACTTGAAATATCCAACTAATTTAAATTTGTAGGTGTAATGAACGCTTTCAGTTTACATTTAATTATATTACATTGCATTTGTTATCCATTCGAAAATCAAAATTGTACTAATATTTGGCATTGCAATTAATGCACAATATTAAAAAATTAATCAATAATTAAAATACCATAGCCATAAGCCATAAGATTTTTTTTTATTGAGTTTAATGCGTCGACAACTAATGGTCATTGGCATGGTGCAGTAAATTTTTACAGTCAGGTGTGTAGTGTGTGGTGTGTGTGTGTGTGTGTGTGTGTGTGTGTGTGTGTGTGTGTGTGTGTGTGTGTGTGTGTGTGTGTGTATGTGTAGAGTAATTGTCTTGATACTTAGCCAAGTCGACGTCATTGTCTTTGCTAAGAGACGCTAGGACGCTCCGGTGAGTACCGATCGCTCAAGGATAGAAATTATTTTCATTCAATAATTTTTAATAAACGAATAGGTATTTCCACCCAGGTGAGATTCGAATTCACGACCTAAAGGGTGGCCGCACACAGAAAGAGCAAAACTGTTTTAGTCAAAAACGTTTTTGTTTGAAACGAAAACGTTTTTGTTTCCACAAGGAACATTTAGTTTTCAAGAGAAACAAAATGTTTGCACAAACCATACTGCAATCAGTTTTATTAAAGATGTCGACAGATAACGACGAAATTGCACTAGTTTTCTGGCAGTGGTTCTACCTATAAAACGAAAGAACAAAATATTGCTATTTCCACATGTGCTCCTTGTTGACTATTCGAGCGGTTTCAAGAAGGTAATTCCAAAAACACGTTGCGCCTGCATACATTGAAATGTTTCGAGACAAAACGACGATCAGGTAATCAACATCAAACAGACTGACTGAAACTAAATGAGCCTAAACATGCTTTAGACACACGACTTATCAGTGTGCGTCCGCTCATTTAATTAATATGGAAATATCAGCATCAAACTCGTTTAGTCAAAAACGTTTTTGACTAAAACGGTTTTGCTCTTTCTGTGTGCGGCCACCCTTAGGTTCGAAGGTAGGCGCTCTTACCACTGAGCCTCAGAAGGGGTTTGTGTAAGATTTATTTCACGAATTTGCGACAATTTTGAATTAAAGATAAAAGCTTTAATTTAAAGTTTCCGCTGTACTAAGAAAGTTGATAGCAAATTCTCCAATATTTGACAGATTGTTCAAGATATTATCTTGATTATCTATTTATAAGATAACAAAATTTTGCCTATTAAGCAAAAATCGGTTTTAACTGATAATGTATTTTAAATTAATTTAGAGAAATATACAATTATTGGTGATATATTGTAGTGGTAAGTATTTATTGATATAAAAATAAAAACAACCAAAATTTTTCTTAATAACAAAATAAAAACATATTAAAAATGTTAAATGTGTTGCATGTGTGAGTCTATATCAATTACCTTAAGAAGAAATCAATAAAAGACTTACTTACAATCAATTTATTTTACTACGTACGAACGATTTCGCATACCACTATTTTCTATGCATCTTCAGGTCTTCCGTACGGTATACAAAATGATGCCGATACACAAAATTTTACTTAAAGCTCCGTTATGGTTAGCTGATGTTTGGTGGTCTTGGCTTATACTGCACTTTGACAAATAATATTGGAAATATTGAGGAAGAACATTATGTTAACAACCAGAAATAAAAATGAAAATATAAAGTACTACCATTTCTTGTACCAGAATTATTTAGTTTATTGTACCGAAGACTTGTAGATGCGTAGTAAATTGTAGGATGCGAAAGCGGTCGTCCATAGAAGAATAAATTGATTCTAAGTATGTCTATTATTTATTTCTGTCTCCGGCTTCTGTACACAGTGTAGCTTCGCCTATTTTTTAAAAATTTTAAAGTGTTTGTTTATCCTTATGTAGTGTAGTGTGATGTACCATTTTATGTTTATAAGATTTTATTCTTGTTGGATAGGCCGCAATTGATGAAGTGCCTCTAAAGATGATCTAGGGATCGAAAGTACTTGGGCAAGATTAAATTAATCAAACTGTGCTCGATATTTGCCTTTTATTTGATCAAAGTTCATTTATTCGAGCATTCAAGCTTATATCAATATTATTTATTTATTTTTACGTAAATTAGAAACATACTACCTTACAGTGTAATTGGGAATAAGATACATACTTGTATTTAATATTCTTCCCATTTAACCTTTAACCTTTCATATTTCTGCATACTTTTTACCAAATTGAAGTAGTAGTAGTAGTCTTGTTATTTTTTTCCAAAATAGCTGCTTCAAAGGAATATTTTCAAAGGAATTCTATTTAAAATGGTAAGGGGGTAGTCTTAACATATTATGTCGAAAACTAATTATAACTTCAACTACTACAAAGATTATGCGTTGTTCATACCTTTTGGCTAACTTTTGTAATTTTGCCTTAAAAAAATGCTTAGAAAATAAAATATTTTCATTCGTTAATTACTCTTTTATATTATGAAGTTTGCAGGGAATTATTGTTTGCTTATTTAAAACTTCCAAATGGTGTTAATACTACAGATAGGAATCAAAATACGAAAGCAAAAAAAAACTGGTAAAATGCCTAGTGTAAAGAAATAGAGATGGTGAAACAAAAACGCGATACATTTAATATGCATAAAAAGGTAGAAATCAACTAGGCTCCAGAAGTTCAATACAGCTAGCAAACTGCAAAATAATCAGGGAAACGTCATTATAGATAAAAATCAAGAAATATGCATATGGCCCAAATATATACAAGAACTCTTTGATGATAAGGTCGGATAACCTACTACATAACAATACTACAACTAAAATATGGCAAAGCTTCTGGATCTGACAATGCATAAGCTAAACTCATAAAAGTATTTGACAAACACGGTACTCAACGACTAACAAAAATATTCCAAGACATGCATTTAAACGGAATACTACCACGTTCATCGTTTGAGACAACGTTTATTGCCCTACCAAAGAAAACAAAATCTGCATCCTGCAATGATTATCGGACCACCAGCTTCATGAGCCACATTTTAAAGTTATTTCTAAATAATACATCAAAAGATATATTTGGACTATGCAAAGAAAAAATCAGCTGCACACAGTTTGGTTTTCGGAAAGCAGTGGATACGAGAGGCTCTCTTTAGCATACAAGTGCCATTTCAACGATGTAGAGATGTAAATTGCGATATGTATGCATGCTTTATTAATTACTATTCATCGTTCGATACAATAAAGGAGGACAATCTGATGGAGATATTCAAATATTGACACCTGTGATCAATATTGAAAATCCTGAATATTTTTCTAAAGCATTTTCTTGTGGCATTTTAAATTAATTACTATTTAACTGGGAATAAGCCACAATTAAAGATAAATATACGTTTACTGACGTTTCAATTTCCACTTCGGAAATCGTTGTCAAAATACGAACAGTAAATTGAAATAAAAACAGTAAAACAAATAATTAACTGTTTGTATTTTGAGAACGATTTCCGAAGTGGAAATTGAAACGTCAATAAACGTATTTTTATCTTTGATTGTGGCTTATTCCCAATTAAATAGTAATTAATCCTGAATATTGTAAAAAAATCAGGTGTGGCAATCCAGTGGGACTGCTGGTAGAAGTTGTACTTCTACACACGCGTTCGCCGTTACAAATTTATATCGGAGTCAATCTGCACAATCATTACATATGTATAGGTGAGAGAGCAGAAAGAGAAAAGGAATTAGTTATATAGGTATATCGTGCATCGTTTGCTATATATAAACATTTGACCTGTAATAGGAGTATAGTAAATGAAGGATTGTATCAATATGTTAATGAAAATATATATTTTTATTTTCATATATGTATAAAAGAAGTTGAATGCAAAAAAATATTTTGACACATACTCTGCAGTAAAATTCATTATATATTTTGTTATTAATACAAAAATTACAATACAATAAATACACTGCAACCTAATTCAATATAATAATACAATATAAATTAAAATGTAATATTCATAAATATTTAAAACTGCCAGTATACATAACTTTACGAAGATAAAAATAAAAAACCAACAACTCGGATTATATTGTAAATTTTCATTTTATTTTAAAATTTAGCATTTTTGCGTATATTACATATATTTAATAAGATTAACGTGAGGTTTTTAAATAGTTAAAAAAAAATGAACTTCATAATTGGGATTCGAACTCACAAACACCAGCGTATGAACCAAACACGTAAAGGATTTGCCAATGGATTTCAAAATTGACAGTTCTTGGTTAAACAGTGATTATTTTGAAATACAAAAGCCAAAATAATTATAAATGTTTAATAAATAATACAAACATATCGCATAAATAATATTATTATTACATATTATATATATATATATATATATTATATATATATATATATATATATATATATAAAACTGTTGTGGATGGGTTGGAGTCAATAAAAGGGGCTATTTGTTGATTATTTTTTACTCGAGCTTTCAATTGTGATTACAATTATTATCAAGAGCTTCTAAAAAATACAAAATATCTTACAAAGTTGAACTAGAAATTAAAAATTTGTTGTTAACTCACCAAATATATATTTGGTGAAAGAAATAAAAGAAAAGAAATAAAAGTTGTTGTTTAAATTATAAGCATTGGTTAAAATGTCAGTGAGGAGATTAATTTTTACATAAAAGATTCATCTGATTTTAGTTCTTTCATTAATAATTTCCAATTACCACAAAATTATGTTTTAGTTAGTTTTGATGTAACATCTCTTTTTACCAATTTACCTTTAAATTTAATCATAAGTAGTGTTGAAAAACATTGGAATAGATTTCGCAACATACTAATATTGACTTATTACATTTTAAAACACTCATTAACTTTGTTTTTGATTCTAATTTTTTTATATTTAATGGTGTTTTTTATAAACAAATTTTTGGTAGCCCTATGGGATCTAGTCTTTCACCCATTCTAAGTAGCTATGACATGGATGATGTTATTAGTGATTGTATCAATAATTGCACTTTTTTCATTCCGTTTATCAAAAGATATGTAGATGATCTAGTTTTGGCACTTTCTAAACACAAAATTCTTGAAACAGTCAACATTTTCAATAATCATAATTAACATATACAATTTACAGTTGAGAAAGAGGTAGATAATTCTCTACCATTCCTTGACATAAGACTTGTAAGAAATACAGACAATATGTTGAAAACCAGATGGTTCAGAAAACCCATATGTAGTAATAGATGTATAAGCTATTACTCTAATCATCCAAATAAGATGAAAATTAACCTTATAACAGGATTAAAGGAACGTGTTTTAAAACTTTCTCATCCAGACTATTTACAAGAAGATCTTCATTTGTTAAAAAATATTTTAATTGAAAACTCTTATCCTCCAGATATGCTACATAGGATGCTTTTTTCTAATTTATTAAATATAAATAACTTAACACCATTTTTTGCTAGATCTCAAAACACTGTATCCAACAATCAAAACATATATTATCATTCACTACCTTTTATACCATCATTAACTCCTAAATTAATACAAACACTAAAGGTTATTGACAATATAAAAATAGCAACAAAGAACATCAAAACCATTTCATCTTTATATTCTAAAACTAAATATCCTATAGACAAATTAGATCAAAAAAATGTAGTATACAGCATTGTTTGTACTCAGTGTGAAGCTGAGTATATTGGTGAGACTGGAAGAAATCTCTCAAATCGCATTATTTCTGACAAGAGTGATTGCAGAATTAAGAAACCATCTTGTGCTTTGGCAGAGCATGTAATGGACAAAGACCATATTATGAATTTTGATAATATTAAAATTTTATGTAAGGAAAGTAATAAATTTAAAAGAACTTTTTTGGAAATGGTTTGTATTAGCAAAAGTGAAAATAATTTAAACAAAAGGTCAGAAATTCAAAATCTAAGCAAAATTTATAATTATATTATTTCTATGTAATTTATATATGCAGTCAGTAAAATATCACCTTTTGAATTTTCCATGTATTTGTTACATTTTTTCGGGCATCTATCAATGGTGAATAAATCTTCTTCTTTTTTGTTACTAAACAAAGAAGAATTTTTTAAACAAAATTTTATTTTTGACAATGTGTCAAAAATAAAAATTTTTAAGTTAGTATTTATGACATTTAGGCGGTTTGTAGCTATTCAAATTTTGTTTACAAATTCAATTGCTTTTTGTTAAGAAACTATCAAAATTTTTCAGAGAAACATTTATTAGAATAGGACATTTTTTTATTAATATTTTTTGTAATTATTATGTAAGCAGCAGTTTTATATAACAAACTAATTTTATTTGGTGAGTTAACAAAAAATTTTTTATTTCTAGTTCAACTTTGTAAGATATTTTGTATTTTTTAGAAGCTCTTGATAATAATTGTAATCACAATTGAAAGCTAGAGTAAAAAATAGTCAACAAATAGCCCCTTTTATTGACTCCAACCCATCCAAAACAGTTTTATATTTATTCCAAACGAGTCACAAGTACTTCTTTTTTCTTACTCTTATATAAATATATATATATATATATATATATATATATATATATATATATATATATATATATATGTGCGTACAAAACGAACAATTTTATCCTCGAGAGAGGAAGAGAGAGAAAATATATCTTCTGTCTCTCTCTTACTCATTACCTTACATATGTAATGGTTTCACAGATTCACTCCCGTGCAAATTTCCAACGCCGACCGTGCGTATAGAAGTATAACTTTAAAAATATCTGTGGTCTAAGAATTATTAGCAATCATTACTGTTAATCAAATATCATCTATCCGTACAGAGGCAGGAGAATCCAATGATATTAAAGTCAAACTTGGGGTCCGACAAGAATGTATAATATCACCCCTGCTGTTTAACATATCGACGCTTGAAAGGTAAAACAGCTAATACGCCAATTGTGAATTTTACAGGAGAACCGTTTAAAGTTTGAAATTTTGAAAAAAAAATCATAATTTTTGTTGTAAGCATACTATCTTGACAAATCTTAGGAAAATAAATGTTATATAGTAGAATCCTTTTATGCTATAAATTTCTAAAAGAACTATTATCTAGTTTTAAAATTAATGGCGCATTATACAAAGTGATTCTTGAATGCAAACAGGAGAAATGTATTATAAACATGATGCATTACATAACCAGGTAACTGAAAACGGCTAATTTACCAAATATGAGTAACTTTGTGAGAAGGTGAAATGTTTTATAATGTATTTATGTTATGAGATGCATGCTATTAGAAGTGTCTTTTGTGAAAATTACAAGAATATAAGTCATTCTCGGTTTAAATTCTAATATTATTGTATTATATTTATTGCATCATTATTAGATATTCTAGACATTTTACATCAAAAGACGAAAAGAAATAGTTCAAGTTAATGGAAAATACTTTATTACTACGAAAAAAAAAGGTTTTTTGAGGTTTTTTGACAAAAACAATAAAAAAACACATCAGCAATATTAAAGTTGAAGTCCATCTTCTTCGTCAGTTTCTGGAAGGACATCATTTACACTATTACCTCTAGGTAGATTTAAATATTCATTATGATATTGCAAGGGTATTACATTCGAGTGGCACAATTTATTCAGATCGTTATATTTTTGTTTGGAAATTGACAAAGATGTTGGATATAAGTTGCAATTTGGTGGATTCTTTACTTTACCGCTGATTTGTATGATCTCCTCTTAAGCATCTGAAGCCATTGAAAACTTTGCATACATCTTAGTTGGTTCAGACTTCTTGAATGTAGCGACTCTTATTTTACTTATTTTTCCTGCAAGATTTCCTTTAAAATATTTGTCTGATATGTCATCCCATGAAATGAAATCTTTATGAAACATGGGGTGAACTGCATAAGGTTCAGGAATGTTACGAGCTAATTCAAAAACAGTTGGCCATTGTGAAGGTGCCCAAATAATATGCTTAGCTACGCTTTTTTCTATGACAGAATGCATGCTGTCAACTGGCATGTAGGAGTGACCTGGCAGAAGATAATTAATCTGGATCACATTTATATTTTTGCAGGACATCAAGTTGTAGTGGAGAGAGGCCAAAACAGTACGGTTCTTATTTTGACCTGGGCATGAGTCACAATAAAGCAGTAGTTTCGTGATTTTCCCACGGTCATCAATTTTTTTCATGAACGATACTAGACATGTGGCTATTTCGTTAGCTCCTCTCTTTCCTTGGCTTTCATTCCAATAATAGCAGTGGCCTTTCCTTGTTGTACTTTCATAGAAAGTAAAGTTATACAACGCCAATTTTCTGGAGTAATAAAGTAACATACTTTCTCCGTACGGTGTATTTAAAACTTTCTGTAAGTCGAAGGAGACACACAGGATACTTCTATTTTTCTCATGAATTTTTTGGTGATATTCAAATCTCTTCTTACTTTCAACTTTTTCTTTATCATGTTCTTGCTTTGCTACTTCAGTTTCCGGTCTAGGGTTGTTTTCAAAACCAACACACTTAACACATTTGTCTTTCTTGGGAATATGAATTCCGATATTGAATTCGTTCGTAAATATTTTTCTAAATAACCTCTCTGACACAACATCTATACCTGTTTCTATTTCTCTTTTCTTATATAGATTATAAAGATTTGTAATATTCTTAAACTCATTGGGCAAATAAAGTTTGGTGGAGTCTTTTCTTGCATAGTGTGACGGCACTGCTGGCAAACTTGTAATGAAGTTTCTTACAGAGTTCAACACTTCTTCTTTTGTTTTATTCGGAGGGATAGTTTTTCCTCGCATATCCTCTTTTCCCAAACCATAACAAGCATTAGAGAGTGTGTAATAAACATATCTTTGTGATACATTCAAAGTAGATAATAAAAACTTCAGACAAACTTGACGTTGTCCTTCACCTTCATTAATAAAATATAGAAATGTATTGGACTTTCTGCTTTCACGTTATACTCTCTTTCTCTTAACAGATTCTTTCTTTGACATCGAAACAAGCCAATCGCGACGTCGTTGTGGAGATAGTGACCAAAAGTAATTAAATATATTCAATCTTCTTTCCTCAGATATATCGTCACAGCGATTAGTGCATTTCTTTGGTTGACATGGATTTGGTCCTATTTCTTTTGCTGGAACTTCTATGCCATTTTTCTTCTTATATTGTTTGCCACTTCGATATAGTTGTTGCCTTTCGCTCGCTTTATTAGGCCGATTTTTCTTATATGCTGATTCTCCCACTGTTCCATTTTCAGCAGCAACCGCTTTTGTTTTCTTCTTTTTCCTTTTCAATTTCTTTTTGGCTGCTGTTTCCTCTGTACTATCTTCTTCCTCAGACGAACCTTCCCAAGAACTTGAATCGCAGTCGTACTCTAAAATTCTTTCTTCTTCATCTAAGAAGTCTGTATAGGCCGATTGCAAAACCATTTTACGGCTACGAAAGTTAACTACCTTGCTAGGTCCAGATGTGGTATCATCAGCTGAAACGTCTCCGGCATTACCACTATACAAGTCTATACCCACGGTTTCTTCAAGAACTGGTGAATTTTGAACATCTTGTACCAATCTTTGATTTGTATTGAAGTAATTTTGCTGGTCAACTGGGGTGTCAATATCCAAACATTGATTATTATTTGAGTGGATCTGCATTTCTTGGGAAACTATTGGTAAACATTCATCAGTCAATAGTGAATTTTCAGGAAAAACTTCAGAGACAATAGCAGGAGCAACTAATGCAGATGCATTGTTTTGAATTGGTTGTAAATCTGTATAAATTGGCGACGCCTGATAAATAAGTTCAGAGGAACAATCAGGTACAGGTTGGCTTTGTTCTAAATAATCCATAGAAGTGCGGCTGCAAGTATTTAAATTATGTTGTTCAATCTCATTTAAAGAACCAGCAGCGTGATATAAACCCGTGATCTTCTCTGGATGTAGTTCATAATTTATTACTGATTTGGTGGGGGACATTGGTGCATTAGTTAATTTTAGATAATTAGAACCCTGACTGCAAGATTTCGACTCTAAAGGCCTTTCAGCATTTTGAGCAAGTACATTAGTGGCCTGGATTACCTTTGTGGATGAAGAACAGCTTGTTTGAAGATCTTTAATGTTCTTTCTGTTTTGAACTATTTTCATAATACGATCTGCTCGCGACATTTTTATCTGCAAAAAAAAATTCTTTGAAAGTAAAAACAACCTCCATAAGTTATAATATTTTTTCAAAATGACACTTATAATATTTCTAAAATAAATGTTCGATACTAAATTTGAATACTATCTGTAAATGAATATTACTGTTTTTTTTATTCTTAATATAAATTAGTACTGTCACAAATTTCACTTTTAGTAACAAAAATTCAGAGGATTGGCTCTGAACAGAGTAATGACAAGAAACAAATAAATTATAAAGCATTTTTATATCTTTTAGGACACTCTCAAATTTAGCTGCCGTAAATCTTTCAATATTTTAAACTTTAGTGTGAGAATACTATGTATAAAAATTAAATGTTTTTATTGCCAAGACTGAAATTCTCTTGAGCACCAAATAAGGAAGAAATGTGTCTAAGAGATTTATAATAAAACATTTCCCATTTGCCGCGAACATTTTGGCTCACATTGTGTACCTACCATAAAATAGAATTTCTGTAGGTGAAGTAGGAATTGAAACAATTGTTATTTACTTATCAGACTTATGTTATTAATATTTTATGAGTGTTTTTTGCAAAATATTAATAAACCATGTCTTTACTTCTGTGTTGAGGTTATGTTTGAAATTTTAAAAATAATAAGTATAATAAGATTAATAATAAAAATCTAACTACAGAATATTTATAATTTAAAACGAAACAGTTACCTTCATGAACGAAAAAAATGTATTTATTACACCATACATAAACTGACCGAGAAAAATTAGTTGTTTACAAGCCGAATAATGCAAGACTGGCCAAAAGTATCCGTTAGAACGTTAACATTGCATATTTTGTATCATGAAAACAAAGTGTAAATTGTTTAAAATGCCTTTTATCTTTGGAAGGACCGTCTTCGAAGTAGATAATGTAGCACGTGTGATATTATTGTAAACAGATAAAATGTATAATACGCCATCTGTACCCGTAACTGCCGTAAACAAAATTGTTTTAAGCACCACTATGCAATATATATTCTGCCATATGAAATGACTAACACGGCTTCAAGGCTCTAATATCTGAAAGTAAAATTGACTTATTTGCTAGAAGTAAACTTGTTAGGTGTGTTATACGACAGATAACATATTTTTGTATTAAAATTTGGAGCATAAGACACAGTTGCTTTCAAAACCATCCTAAAAATAAAATGTTTAATAACATGTTTAAAACGGTAAATTGAAAGAATCGTTGTGAATAGTCAATCAATAGAAAGAGTCAAAACATAATACCTATCTTGGTATGAACGTCAATGATAATTGGGATGATTCTCTAGAAATCAAATGTAGGATAGAGAAAACAAGAACTGCAATTTAAAAGTGGATAAGCTATTTAAATGCCATGATTTATCGGTGCACATAAAAATTACGTTATTATGATGTTATATATTTCCTATACTGTTGTTAGAAGTTAGGTCGTGGCCTCTCACAGACGCTACCTGCAAGAATCTTGAGTCTTTCGGAATGTGGCTTAATCGTAGAATCCTAAAGATATCCTATACTGACCACTTTACTAACCAGGACGTTGTATTAAGATGACAAACTTATTGGTTTACCACTAATTTGCAACCGATTTGGAAGTATAGCTTAAGTAAGATGTCAGTTTCTTAATGGTTAAACACTTAAGTGTAGGTTATGATGGATTTAATAAATATCAACTCTTATGATAATCTCTCAGAGCTTACTGATTAGAACCAAACTAAATTATAGATAATAAATAATCTAGTTGTAGCAGATACTTTGCAGTTAAATATTAAATAAAAATATGTTTAAACCCTGTTAAAATAAAACTGTCTTTTACTAAAAGGCACAAACTAAAACAAAGAAGGTAAAACGGCGAAGCAAGCAAACATTTCCGCGTAAAATGTGAAATGCACATGAATTATATCAATAGGATATAACTACTTATGAAAACTCTAAAAAAAATAAAACAAGGATTTTTTAATTCAATTTAGAAAATACCTCTTTTACATTCTCATTACTAAAGCTTTCTGCTTTCGTTCTTCTAATATATCACAGTAGAGTAGACCATTGTCTGTCGAGTGTCGAGCGATAGTCAAAAACGGCTACACATAAACTCATTACCAATTACCATAAATACCCTTGTACATAGTACAAACTCATTACCAACATAAAAGTAGGGATTTTCAATCAGACCCCAAGAGATTGGTAAACTCATCACTGGCCTACCTGCACCCCGTGGCAGCTATAGACCATAGACCCCTTACAAACCGCTAAGATTTGGTAATTTGACAGAATAAATGTAAAGTAGATGTATTAAATGCACATGTAATTTGGTAGTTTTTTGAAAATTCCTCAAAATTCTATTGATAGCTAACTAAACTATACCAAAAGAAAAATTTCTTTTCATTTACCCTTGTTCTCTTAACATGAATAGTGAGCTGCTCATTACGTTTTAAGCCAATGCGAACGAAAAATGATAGATATTAATAATTTTAAATTTCAATTGCAAAAGACTCTAAAATCGAATTGCTTTTATGAACAATTGCCATAAGAATAAGAAAATTAATATTTACAAAACTGTTAGATATGAACCAAAGTATGTATAATATAAAATTATATATATATATATTATATAATATATATATATATTAATATATATATATATATAATATATGTATGTTACTTATGCATTATCCATTTGAGGTAGATATGTCAATATTGTTCTTTAAATTTTGTTAATAAATACTCAACATTACATTTCTCATGCTAGATATTTTTAATAAACATTTAAAGTCCCAGGATTGGAAAATCATTTAGTATAAACAACTAGGTGTAATTTCTGTGTAGAATTGTATTCTTGTAATACATTTTGCAATACCAGCTGAAGATTCAAATATTTTTTTGACTCAACCATAAATGGATCATTTTTTATAATTCAATCAAGTAATTTTTCACATGAAACGTAAAAATATGGCAAGAACTTATAAAAATTTTAATACTAAAGAAGACTTTATTTTATGGAATAAAGTCCAGTTGTCTGAAAATTACCAGTATGAGTTTATTTTTTAATAATTATTTTAGTTGTGCAAAATAAGCAACCTTTGAAAACTAAGCCGTCAATCATCAGCAACTCCTGCAAGATGCAAATTCAAGAGAGAGGCCATCAAAAATCATTCACCAAAAGATTGCAACTTCTTCTTTCAAAAAACACATGAAAACAACGGACATCTCTTGTATTCGGAGGAATCTGAGCAACGATCGTTATAATTTTATGTCACTTGTACTCAAGACAATGGAAAAGGGCATCAAGCAATCCAACAGATAAATATAAAGACGGACCGCGATAAATGTTTTGTGTTGGATAACGATTCGTACCAAAATATTATTATTCTTGGCATTTTTGAGAATTTATGATACTTGGCGAAAGCCGAGGCATATTATTTGGATGGTACATTTCAATACTCTCAAAAACTTGTCTTGCAATTATCAACCATAGCTTATTAAATTGGCATTACTCAATTAATTCGTTGCTCCAATGAAGTTGGTGTCGTTTTAAGCCCACTAACACTTGTGGCTGATTTCTTAATTGCCGTTCGACCATCTGTGAACCGAATTAGTTGTTTTTGTATTTAGGCTTATACAGTGCTAAACAATGGTGTACATAAAACTGCAGAATGTACATGTAACTGTCCTGTTTTCACAGAATAATGTTTCTTCAAGTTGAGTTTGACCGTTTATAAAAGCCAGGAGACTGTACGATAGCATATTGATTCATTCTATCATAATAAATAGATTTCTAATTAGTTGAGAATTATTTCCGATATAAACAGAAACAGTGCATGCTTGTAAATATTTTCATTATAAAGTCACTATCGAAAACCTATGCAACTTGGTTAATACGTCGAACAGGCCACACCGTAAAAATTTCGATATTAATATTTATTTTAAAGCAACTTGTTTAAAATTATTTTTAAATTTAATAAATAACCACATAAACGAGAAGTGTAACAGGTAACTGGCAATATTCCGCATTAGAAACAAGCGTCTTGGGACAAAAATGCTGGTGATGAGTTTACCTATCTGCGGTGATGAGTTTATCTATCTCCAAAGGATACCAGTGATCAGTTTACTATATCTCGGAAAGTCTAATAATTTTATGGGGGGCTATAAAGTGATGAGTTCGTACACGTCCTCCAAAACAGTCGCAAATTCGTGAAATACACTATAGTTTTTGTTGTATTTTAGTATTTAATAAAAATTTTATACGTAAACGTTCTAAAGCTGTATCATAGACCGATCTTTGTAAATAACGTGAAATTAATTAACCTTGCGGGTTAGGCGATAAGTAAGTGCATAATATTTCGCATTAGGATCATCAATTAGGGTTACTTTATATTATTAGCCTAATTTTAATCTTTTAGTAATGTATTATTTTTTAGCTAGTTAAACGCAGCTTTGTTTAATGTTGTTTTGAACATTAAGGAAATCATTTATACACTGTCATTGCTTATTTTTATTTGTTTAAACAACGAGTGTACCGGAACCGGACAGTTCTTGTTGATTTGTGTTTCGGTTCCGTAATTTCTGCCATGCACTGTTAGCCCTGGCAAAAATTACCGAACCGAATTGATGAATTATATTTTTGAACGTCAATTTGATTGTAACTTAATTGGCATGTATTCAGAAAAAGTTTTCAGTAATTTACTTATTAGTTTTCATTGCTAAATTTATTCCAAATATGATCTGCAAATTGTTTATAAAATATAATGTCCCCCGCAAAACTTAATCACCCGAGACACATATGAAAAGCCCTTAATATTAGACAACCCTTCATAACTTGTACCGTCTGGAACATTTGATGAAGACAATAAGCACCCTTGATGGTATCGTATTAACGCCCTGGACAAAGGGACGAATAACGATCTGGGACTTATCTCAATGTGTAATCTTTACAGATGCTGTTAGGGTCTTCCAGAAGACTAAGTGCCCAAATAAACATGTATTCAACTCTAATAGATTGAAATAGAAATGTACCTGTCGTATAATACGGCCTGATGCCAGATTACTTTATTAATCAAATGGAGAGGTATCTTTGCAAAGTGTTTCATGGTGGTGAGTTTCAGATTTCTAAGATAATTTAGTTAGTTATTTTTTACATTAAAAGTAATATTATTATCACAAATTAATAAAAGTAAACTATATATGGCTTCTTCTTCTTCTTTTGCCCTTTAATTCGTCCAATTTTGAACATAGGCTTCCCCCAGTTTCCTCCATTCGCTTCTGTTTTGTGCTTTCTGTTTCCAGTGTATTCCTCCTATCTTTCTAATGTCATCTCCCCATCTCATCTGGGGTCGTCCTCTTGCTCTCTTTCCTGTCCATGGTCTCCAATGTTGTATCGTGTTGTTCCACCTATTGTCTGTTTGTCTGGCGTTATGACCTGCGAAACTCCATTTTAGCCTGGCTATATGTTGACCTGCGTCTTTGACTTTTGTTTTGTTTCTTATCCAGATGTTTTGCTTCTTGTCTTTTAATTTTACTCCCAACATTGCTCTCTCCATGGCTCTTTGTGTCTTCACTATCTTATCCATGTTTGCTTTGGTCAGAGTCCATGTTTGGCATGCGTATGTGAGAATTGGGAGTATGCACTGGTCAAACACTCTTGTTTTTAAGTACTGTTGTATTTTCTTATTCTTTAGGACCCATTTTAATTTCCCAAATCCTGCCCAGGCTAATCTGACTCTTCTTTTTACCTCCGCTGTTTGGTTTTCCTTATTTATTTTTATTATCTGTCCCAAATATATATAATCATTAACCGCTTCTATTGTGATTCCATTTAGTATTACGTTTCTATTATCTTGTGTGTTTGTCATTGTTTTCGTTTTGGTAAGATTCATTTTTAGGCCTATTTGTTCAGATTCCTTGGCTAGTTCGGTTAGCATAGTTTGTAGTTCTTCAAAACTTGATGTTATTATTACTACATCGTCTGCATATCTTAGATGGTTTAGTTTCTTTCCATTTATGTTTATTCCCATGTTTGTCCATTCCATTGTTTTGAAAACATCTTCCAGTGCTAATGTAAATAATTTAGGAGAAATAACATCGCCCTGTCGCACTCCTCTGTTAATTGGTATAGGTTTTGTGTTTTCTTCCAATTGTACTGTCATTGTTGCTTTCTTATATATATTATGTATTAGCATTCTGTATCTGGAATCTATTCTACAGTTGTTTATAGCTCTTTCTATTGCCCACATTTCCACACTGTCAAAAGCTTTCTCATAGTCAACGAATGCTAAATGCAGATCTAAATGATATTCGTTAGCTTTCTCTATCAGTGTCCTAATTGTTAAAAGATGGTCAGTGGTGCTATATCCTTTTCTGAATCCTGCCTGCTCTACTGGTTGATATGAGTCAAGTTTGTGTGCTAGCCTGTTGTTGATAATCCTCATGAATAATTTGTACGTTTGCGACAGCAGTGAGATGGGTCTGTAATTTTTTATGTCCTTTTTGTCTCCTTTTTTAAATAGCAGGATTGTAAGACTTTCGTTCCATTCGTCGGGTATTTCTCCTCTATGTAGACACTGGTTAAATAGATTTCGCAGTGTTTGCAAGATTTCTTCTTTCCCTTCTTTCAGCATTTCAGCAAGGATTCCATCCGGTCCCGGTGCTTTATTGTTCTTTAATTGTAATAATGCTACCTCTATTTCATAATTTTCTATTTTTGGCAGTGTTTCTGAGTTTACATTAGTGATTGTTTTTTTAATATATTCTTGTGTGTTTACGTTTGCGTCTTTCTTTGAGGTGTATAGCTCTTTATAAAATCTTTCTACTTCTTCCGATATCTTATCTTTTCTCCTTTCTTCCCTTCCTGTTTCATCCTTTATTGAAATGAGTAGAGGCTTCCCTAAATTTGGTCGTAAACATTTTAGGCCCTTGTTTCTCTCAATTACTTTCTCAATTTCATTTTCAGTGTATGTTCTCAGATCTTCTCTTGCTTTTCTCCTAATTAGTTTGTTTAGTTCTACGTATTCTACTGTGTTTCTTTTGTTTTCGCTTATTAGTTTTCGTCTGTTTTCCATTAATTGAAGTGTCCTGCTACTTAATCTATTTTCTTTGGTTCTTAGTTTTTTGGCGGTTTTCATTCCCGCTTCTAAGAGTTTTTCTTTCATTTCTTTATTAATTTTATTAATTTCCGACTCTTCCTTTCCTAATTGGTGTTTATAGTTTTCCCTTAAAGCTTGTCTATATTCTTCTGCGTTTTGTTTTATTCTGCTATGGTCAATAGCCGTTGGTTTTCTTCCGGCTTTCTGCATCTGTAGTTTGTTTATTTCTATTTTGGCTCGTAGTATGCGGTGGTCGCTGCCAGTTGAGAATTTATTAAGTGCAGTTACGTCTTCGAAGATTTTTGTATTTTGGCAGAGGAAGTAATCTATTTCATTTTTTGTCACCCCATTTGGGGAGACCCATGTCCATTTTCTGTTTGGCTTCTTATTAAAGTATGTGTTTATTGCATGAAGGTTTTGTTGTTCTAAGTATTCTAGTAGTTTCTCACCCCTACTATTCCTTGTTCCAAGTCCATAGTTTCCTATTTTGTTTTCTGACTCTTCCATTTTCTTTCCGATTTTTGCGTTAAAATCTCCCATAATGATCGTTGTTTTTATGTTTTTGTCTTCCATTGCTGTGGTGATATCCTCATAAAATTTGTCAATTTCTTCCTCCTCGTGTGTTGTTGTTGGGGCATATACTTGTATTAGTTTCATTCTTGTCTTCCTGTTAATTTCTAGTATTATGTATCCTACTCTATCTGATATGCTCTTATACTCGATTACGTTTTGTTTAATTTTCTTCTTGATCAGGAATCCTATTCCTCCGTATGTTTCTTCCTCCTTTCCTTTGTAATATAGGCGATTTCCTGATTCTAGTTCTAGACACATTTCTCCTCTTCTTTTGACCTCTGACAACCCTACAATGTCCCATTTGATTTTAGTTAATTCTTCTTCGAGTTCGTACAGTTTTTCATCTTGAGCCATGGATCTGATGTTATATGTCGCTATGTGTATTTTGTTGGGTTCTTTCAGTTTCGGTTTTCTCTTATTTGTTCTTGTCGAGCTTTTGCCTCCCCCAGAATCCGTGAGGCTGATCGGTTTCCCGATATATGGCTTACTTAATAATTATATAAAGAGGTATAAACCACTAAAAGTAAAAATTTACAAAAATATATAACTGATATAAGGTTGAATGCTTGAGTAAATGAACTTTGAAAAATAAGGCTATTATCGACCACAAGTTTAATTAAATCTTGCCCAAGTACTTTCGCTGAAAATAGCATCTTTAGGGGCATTTCGTTAAATATGAGCTATCCAGCAAGCGTCGAATGTGAAAAACATGAGTAATAACATAAAATTGTACAAAACACTACACTAAAATAAGGACAAACAGTTTAAAATTACTTAAAAGATTCTACGCACTACATTCTTTGTCAGTATCAGGAAGGAGAAATTCTCCTTTATGTTGAATACATTAGGGGTGGATGTAGTACTCCATTATGTTAAGTACGAGCAGATGACAGATTTCCGTTTAAAATAAATTTAAAAGTTCTATCATCTAAAGATTTTGCAAAAGCTAGTATATGTTTCCACCAAGTCCCCATTATTGAAAATGTATTATATATTTGTATTATAGATTATGTATTATAGATTTTTGAACAGTAAAACAGGCTTATTAAGAAATTAAATACAGCTACAAATCAGATTTACAGTGGATTTTATCATGGTTTTTATTAATTATCAGGGAATAAGTCACAAGTTAAGTTTGGAATCAGTTGTTTTAAGTTGATCTTAACTAAATAAACTGACCCAAACATTTGCTTCTTCTCAGTCGTTAACCTCAATCAGATTTCGTGATATCATGCTATTGTCTGATTTTTTTTGCATTTTTGCATTTTTCCAATGCTACTCCTATTCTTAATATCTTTCGTCATTCTAGTATATTCTGACAATGGAGCGCCAATAGTAGCAACAATATGGCCCGTGTATAGTATGAAAGATTTTCCTAGACTTATTTTGCTTTTCACCTTTCCCTGGATGGTGTATTTCAAGACCACTGCTTTAAAGCAATTGTGCAAAATTGTGCAAACATTTATTCTGCTAGTTGTGTTCTTAATTTTTTCTTTATATTTAGCTGACTCAGTATAAATTTAGATGTTCTTCAGGCAACCCGTAGTATTTTCAGCATTTGTATCTCTCCAAGGGTATATCTTAAATACATTTATCATTTTATTATCTTTCTCCATAAGGGTCCAAATTTTCAATTTATTAGTGAATACTAGACTTTTTATTAGTCTGATTTTTATACATTTCTTCAATTCTTTAAAAAATTAAGCTACAATGCTACAGATTCCTACTTTAGTCTTCGAATCACAAAATTAATTTTACTAATACTTTCAAAAGTTTCAACCAAGTGTAGCCTGCCATATTTTTAAATAAAAAATAAAATATTTTTACTGGAGACCTTTCATCAACATGCTCATCGTGGATTTTACGCCCAAAGTTAATCCGCCTTCCTAAGCTAATTCTTTCATTTAGTTCGATCCAATTCTGAGCAGTTTATACTAGTTGCTTCACATACTTTGCTTTGTTTAACGCTATCCTATGCCACTTTAAAATGTGCAAACAGGTAAAAGATTTCGATATCAAATTCTCTTATTTTTTTAAAGATCTGCCTTAATCCGAAAATCTGGTCTGCTCTAGATCAACCAGTTCTAAATCCACTGTCTATCCACCACGAATTTCCTTAAAATACTCTCTAACATAATTAACCCATTTGTAGATTATGTTACAGAGTATCATACAGACTGTTGTGCTCAAAAGTGTTATCTGTCTATAATGGCTATATCCAAGAATGGTTGCCTTTCTTGTTTAGTGAACACAGCGAACCGATGATGTTTTATTTCTCTGTTCCTCAGGCATTGGATCTTCTACCTAAAATCTTGCTATAATGTTGTGCACTTGTTTGACTAGGTATTTACCCTCATATTTGTAGAGTTTTGTCCCGATTGCATCAGTTCGTGGTGCTTGGTTTCTTTCACTGATTGAGTGGGTTTAGTTGTTTTCTGTAAGATTGGTGAATTTATGTTGTTCTGATTTTCGTCAAGGTTTAGTTGCACGGCAAAAGAACTCATCGTAGACAAAAAATTGTTCCCTCTTAATCCTTTTTTAGACTTCTCTGGAATTGTACGTATTGGAGCACGCTTGCAAAATGCAAGATATGGAATATAATACTAAACTTCCAGTATTGTTGCCCGCAAATGATCCTGTTGTTTCTGTTCCCATTAAATGGGAACATTGTAGGCTAGGATACAGTGGTCTTTAAAATGTATTATACAATCTGCACCTACGATATTGGCCTTTAAGTGAGGTCAAGTATTATCAAAAGCTCAAAACCACTTCTTTCATAATATACACCGAACATAATATTGTTGCTACTATTGGCGCTCCATGAAAAATCAGATAATAGCTTTATGATATCACGATACCTGCATCAGGTTAAGGACTAAGAAGAAGTAGATGTTTGGGTAAGGTAATTAAGTTAAGATTAACTTTAGGTAATAGAACTTTTCACGTAGGTACCTGAGATAGCTTATACGATCTATTTTAATTTAACAAATATTGTGCTTAACCCGCTTGTTAAAAAATCACAGTTAAATACATAAATGATTTTTGTATAGATCTAAGTAATATTTTACAATTAAAGCTTTATTAGAAAATTATGAATACTCCGTTAAAGCTTTAGTTACAAAGCATAGAGACAGATATTGTCTTCTAAAGTAAAGTGACTGGATATACTACCACATAAGGCCTCCTAATTTAGTAGTCGATATTTAAAAAAATAATAATTAATTTGATTTAAAAAAAACTATAACTTGCTCTTCCATCGTGGTTGTTTCCACTGGCTTCTCACTTGGTGGGTGGAATAGATAGAAAGTAATCTTCGGAGTTATTAGGTCTCGCGATAAACGTTAATATCCAATATTTAACAGTAGCTGATAAATATTGGTTCTGACCCCATCGCAGCTGCACAGATCAAGTACTAAGTTTTACCGCCAATACGAAGCTGGCTTTCAACGACTTTTAAAAACTGCGATAGTTAACAGTGATCTAACTGCTACTTACGACACCGTACGGAGAGACTGACTTATCTTTAAATTTCTTAATACTATACCGTGTATCTGAGTTGCTACCCTACTAAACAATATGCTGTACATAGGTGTGCAATAGATGTTTTCAAATAATAACTCAAGACAGAAAAAGCAGAATAAGGAAATTGAAAATGAGTATCCTCAAGGTACGTCCTTATCCTCTTTAATCTATATACATCTAACGTCCCTCCACGGTTAGCAAAGGAATATACATAAATATCTTCACTTCCGACCAGAAAACAGGTTACGTTAGGGGTAGAACAAAAGAAGCAGGAGACGGATTAAAGATACTGCTTGTATTGTATAATCGCAAAGCTCAGCCAAGCAGACTAAGATCTTGGAAAAGTTTTCTGAAAAATTTGAGCTGGCATCCCACGTTGCGCTAGTAACCTGAGAAGATGGAGATATCAAGATCAGGTTAACACAATGTAAGCTAATTTCGACGAAATCCATTTAAAAACCATCTAAAATATGGAATGTATGTTGTTGGTGTTCCAGGCACGGAAAGTAACTATTTATATGCAAAGTATAGGTGCTTTTACCAAATATCTTCAATTTGTATAATATCAAGATATATCTTGTTTGTAAAAACATTGCAAACTATATGGGAAAAGTAATTTCACATATTAGCACAATTTTGTTTCATGGACCTATAATAATACGGAAATAATGTAATTTTCTTTAAAATAAGACAAACGTCATGAAGAAAAATTGTTATATTATGATTTTAAGCTGTAATGTACTTTTGGGACAGATTTTAAAATATTTTTTAATGAAATTTGAAATTGAGAGGTATGAGAGGATTCAAAAATAATTTTATTTTTAGCAAATATCATGTGTTTCTACATATAACTTTAAAATCTTAAGAACAAATTTTTCTATTTGACTAAAACTGAACCTAGCAATGTCATTACCAATAAATAAATTTATAAAGCAATATCACTTTGTCATTTTTCGAGACAATTTTCTCAGTCGTCGACAAGAGCATAAAGCTTTGTCATTAGTTGACGATGAAAGTCCTCCGTCGGCGTTTTTCCAACTTCAATTGGCACAAGACATCACTGAATTTCCAATAAATCACGTCATTGATTGTGAATGTAGCGATTCGAACTTTTGTTCACTTTGTTGGACCAAAACAAACAGTGTTCTCTTCTGTGCTGGTCGATCTCGCTTTCTGCCCCCAAAAAATAATTTTGGAACGCTTGACAGACAGTCGGAAAAGCGTGAGTGTCACGTTTGATTTTCAATTATACACAACTCTCGCGCTAGCGTTTGTTGGTTAGTAAACGGAGAGTGACTAAAGTGCCTCAGGCCGTTTATTCTATGTTTGTGAACATTCCTACAAATAGTTTCTAAACAAAAATTTGAATAGACAACTAAAAACGAATTTTTATTGAAAATGGATTGTCTTGTAGCGGGTTTAACATGGTTAAAAACAAAAACTGGTATGGGTTATTGTGGGACAGCCGGTTGAAGTAAGTCTTGTTACGATTTGTAAATATTAATTAACTATTATTATCTTCTATACCTTCTCGAAGTATGTGTTACTTGTTTCTTTATACCTATATATATTTTGTATTTGTGTTCATTTATTTCTAAACCGTATTTCTTGGCTTCATTACCTAATAAAAATCTTGTAATTAATTGAGTGTGTACTACCAGGTGTGACTAAAGAACCAGGACAATTAAATATATTTTACAAATTGAAAAACACTTGTTTATAATTTTTTTAAAATCTATCGAATGACGCTACACACAACCCCAACTCTCGTTCTATGGTGGTGGGTAAGGTTTAAATTTTGACATATTTTTTTATTGCAGATTCAGATTTTAAGTAGAGAGTAAACAAGTTTTATCTATTTTTGTTTTAAATTTGTGATAAATGGCGCTGTAAGTGTAGAGAAGAAAATACAGATTAGAAGTAAGCAAACCAATTTTTATAGTACTAAATACAGTTTTATACGAATTTTCAGAGTCCGAATATGCTTTAAAAAAGGGTTCCTATTTAAAATTTCAAAAATACCCCCATCGCATCTACAGGGGTAGAGGTTGAAGTCGTGTTTGGTGTCACTCGATAGATTTTTAAATAATATTATACACGTGTTTTTTTAGTTTTTTCTATATGGTGTAAATTTTGAAAAAATATTCGATTTTTACGCTTTTTTTGACGCACCCGGTAAAATAATAATCAATAACACATAATTTTTAATGGTGCCTACGACCATATTTTAAGTAATAATTGTAGATCCGTGTGGTAAAATTTTCTCTTATACTGAATTAAAAATTTCAGTTAAAAAGCGTCAGCTACTGATGAATCTCTGTTGATGATAGAACTCTCCCAAATCGCTCTACCCTAATAGTTTTACATTCAGCAACTTTAAACCTCCAATGTTAAATATTAAAGGACTTAATGTTAAAGTAAACCTTAATGACCACTCCTATGGTGCAGTGTTTGGAGATTATTTTTAATCCGTATCTATTTCTGAAATGCGTAATGGAAAACTACACTTCTATCCTACATGAAATTATGGAGACTACACCTGGTATACAAACAACAAATCTATTGATGAACACTATATTCTCGCTAAAATTTTCATAAATAAAAAAAATAATATTCCCTTGCTTTTCTTAGATACATTTCAATAAGATATTATAATATTAATACGTGAACAATATAATATAATAAAAAATTTCAATAAGGAAAAATCTAAAATAATATTACACCAAACTGGGATTTAACTCCATTCTGTTATACCAATGAACCTTGACGATATAAAGATGCATATGAACTGCTTCGACTTGTCAGCGCTTGCGTTCTAGTAAAACAGAACCTCACACTTAAACTTTCCAACAATCAAAAGTTATTACCGACAACTCAAAGAATTCATTCCTTTTAAATGTAGTTACATCGGGTTTTTCGATTAACCTTGGGTACACCTTTACGTTTCAAGTTCATAGCTACTATACATTTCAAACGGTAATTTTTTTTCACATAGTAACAAAAAAATCACTATGTTGTTAATAGCTAGGTTTTTTTTAAATATCCTTACTCTACAATTCTAAGTTACGGTGAGATGTCTAGTGTTTTTTAAATAGATTATATATGATAGGTAATTATAATTTCTTCTTTTTTAGCCTGAAGAAGCCAAATTAATTCTCTTTGGCGAAAACGTTCGGCGAAAAAATTTATACTCATTAGAGTCTTTCTTGCAGATTTCCCCAATATTTAAGAATTTACTATTTAACTTATCTGCAAAGATTAAATTTCTGTTCTTTATTATATATACATATATATATATATATATATATATATATATAATATATATATATATATATATATATATATATATATTTCTTTTTTGTTCTGTCAAAACTTATTACTAAGGTTTACATGTCTCTTCTATTTTTTATATTTATTTTAGGTTAGTTTGACAGAGGAAGTGTCTATGTTTATGCAAACCTTCATTGCAAATTTTGATATAATATGTAGAAATGTTTCGTTTGCAGTTATAAAACATTAAAGAATGGTTCGGTCGCCAGGGAGGATATCTACTGAAGTCTTCGTCTAATAAACACTATAAACACTTCGCTTAGTGTCTTATTGCTGCTGATAACCATGATTTTCTGTAACTAGATATACACTTATATAAAAAAGTGGTTTAATAAAACAGATCATTACTTACAACCCAATTTAATAAGAATAAAGTAGAAACGCTGTAAACAATGTAATTTACAATTTAACTTAAATACCCTTACATGAAAATGCTATTATGTACAAAATATTATACGTTCCCTAAGGTACTAGAAAAGTATGAACTTCTGATAACAATTGAATACTTTATATATATATATATATATATATATATATATTTTATATATATATATATATATATATAACTATATATATATAAATATACATACATATATATATATATATATATATATATATATATATATAATAATTCTTTGGTAGGTAATTTTCAAGAAAGCGTCAAATCAAGGATCGGCTAGAGATGGTATAAGCCAGTTTGGTGTAGAACTTTATTCTAAATGTGAAAATGTGAAACCTGTCACCTTCATCATCACCTAAATGGAAAACCTATTTAGTACAAGTGGTGGAAATCAATATTTAAAAACCTATATTGAAAATGTTCAGTTGATTCTCGTGGTGAAGAACACTCTCAAAAACGTGTTAAAAATAATAAAAAATACATTTAAAATTTTAAATAAAAACATTACAACACAAAAGGGTATTTTTTCAAATACAATACAACAAAAAAATCTAAATCTAAGAAACCCTCAAAAACCGCAACTTCATGTTGAAGGTAGAAAAGAAGAATAATTCTTTTTTTTTAATGACAGTGTTTCTGATTTCTGTCAATATCCCGATGTCATACGTAACAAGGTTATATTTACATCCGCACCTCATGGAAGCTAGAAGGAATCTTTTTAAGAACCACAATCAACAGGGAAATAAAGTCTTTTCTCAAGTGCAGGTAGGTCATCTGTGTGGGTTTTGATAAGTTCCCTACATTCTCCAATCTGTTACATATTGTCAAGTCCTGCTGAATCCAAAAAGAATAAATACAACTTAAATTTTCAACATCTTTCTTACAGTTCATAGAAGAGCTACAGTTATGGATGTAGCACATGTCCATTTGTGCACAAATGTCCTTACATAAATGAATTGTAATAGACTCCTACCCTGTTATAACCAATAAATATATATTTCAAATATTTAATGACAAAAATAAACAAATTATATTAAGAAAAATTAAATACTAAATAGGTAATGATATCCACATATGAATTAAGAAAATTGACTGTAATATTCTTAATAATGGTTCGTTAAGTTCACGAAAAAGTTTTGTATAAAATTTAAGCAAATTATTTTTAACATAGTATGAGAACAAAAACATGAAAAAAAACCTGACTCTTTTCAAGCCAAGAAGGTTCTTTTTCCAGAAGCCTTAACGCCGCTGGGGCTGGTCCGGATGAAATCTTAAAGCCTCACTCTCCTGGCTCCAGAAACTTAACATCTACTCCCAAAATCCAGGAAAAAAAAAACAAAAAAAACTCCAACTAAACTAAACTCCATCCAGTACCCAAATCCAAAATAATATTTATTGACTCATATTCTTTCTTCTTTCTCCAGTGACTAAAAATAAAATCAAAGAAAGCTCTCATTAACTTTACTTTGATTTGACAAAAAAAACAAGGCGGTTAGGACTAGATAAGAAAAACTAGCCCAAATGATGATAATTAGTGAAAGGTTTTGTACACTATTTGTGACCTTGGAAAATTAAATGAAAACTGTGTATTTATAAAAAGAATATTAGGATTTTTCTATGAATATTTCAAGAAAGAAATATAATTTAACTTATCTTGACGAATATATTATATACAAATAGTAATAAAGGATCTCTTTACATTACCGAATTGATTGGAGATAATCATATAGATGAGACATATGAGAAAATGTACTTAGGAGAATCTCTAATAGAAATAATTGTGAACGTGATTAGACTGATATAATGAGGATAAAATTATTGAATAATAATCAATGGTATTAATATGAAAGTAACAATGTTTAAAAAAAAAATATTTTACTTTAATTAAAATGAAACTCAGCCAACGCAACAATATTCCAGCATTTAAACTAAAACTTTTTTTCCAAAACTTCAAATAATTATCAAAACAAATACGCCTTCTTTAATTTAAATTGAACTCCAAATACACTTAAAAATTTTCCGAACCACGTGATGTTGGTCGCTGGAAAATACCTCTGTCTGTCCCCTTTAGAGATTGAATATAAAGTGCCTCGTTACACTTTTAAAACCGTTGGCTTCCGTCAGTTCCAATCTAAGCGGAAACAACAGGTAAACAGTTTGACCAATTAATAACATACATTTTACCCAAAGATAAGTAGATCATTTAATACAAGCACATGTATAGTTGGTCGCATACTTGACGGACAGAATTAAGTGATTTATCTCTCTAAGTAACGATAAAGTAATCTTATCGTTACAAGTTGTTAAAAATCACCTAAAATGGCGCAAATGCCGTCCTATGTAAAACATCTGCCTATTTGAGAACAACACTTGACCCTAAATCTAAGTGACTGTATTGTGGTGGTAGAGTTAAAGTTGCTACGTGATATGGATCAAAATAAATGATATATCCAAGTCTTGTTGTTCCAACCCAAAACTTGTAGAGCCAGCGAATGGGCTTCCCCCGGATAAATTGTTTGCAACTATAACGCTCAAAATAGGGCAACATAGTTTCATCTATGCTGTGATTTTCTTCTATTGGAGCATATTCGAAAAAAAAATTGTTAAGGGATTTGAAGATTGGTCTCGTTTTAAACAACTTAACTGGCTAATCCACTTGGGTTTTATCATTGCAGTGGATATTTGTCATGATATATCGTCGCCTCAAACCAATAGTAGGATATGAAAAATAATGTAGTTTCGAGAAAAACGTATTTGAAAATTTTACGAAACTTCAGTAACTAATAACTTTTTTATGTTTGAATGAATTTACGTGGAATTTTGTTTGAGTACCTATCTTTACATGTGTCAAATAACAATTTATATTAATTAATAAAAAAGTGAAAAATAATTGGAAAAAAGTTAGTTGTCCTACTGTTGCCCTCAAAAATAATCTGTTTTTTAATGATATCCGTAAATTTCTGCTATACATATTTGAATCAACGATATTTGCAACTCAGCAATAAGTACATGGCAACAGTAGGATATGTGCGTAAGATAACTTAGTGTTGCATTAACATCGATGACCAAAATGGGCAAACGACAAAATTTAATGTTATGATATGTATGTTGTCTTAGTGTTGCATTATAAAATTTGGGCTTAAAACAATTAAGTTACACAAGGATATGTAATTAATTACTATTTAACTGGGAATACGCCACAGTTAAAAATAAAAATACATTTATTGGCGTTTCAATTTCCACTTCGGAAATCGTTCTCAAAATACAAACAGTAAATTTTGTTTTTTGTTACATAGTGAAAAATTCTTCTAATAATTTAATTTTATCTGACTCATTTATATTGACAATTCAGTCATACATTATGCATTTTAAAGTAGACGACTTTAAAATGATATTGCCAATATTGTTGAGTTGCGCTCCTGGGACGACTTTACTTATAAGATAGTTCATTCGATTACATGAAATCAACTTTAACTTGAGAATATCCGTCAGAAAAAAATCATAGCCTGTAATTCGTCTTTAAAAAGACAAACACATGACATGATGACAGTAAAATTCTCCTATAGTAGTATTCTCCTAAAATAGTGATTCCATAGTAAATTATGAGGATATGTAATATTATGAAAAAAGTATATCACTTTTTATTTATCCCAGTGTTACACTCAACAGAAGGATTTATTTCGAATCATTTGACATGAATATCACAAAAGTAATTTTTTTACATATCCTACTGTTGCTTTGAGGCGACGATATTGAAACCGATCTCTAGATACGGCTGAACAACATGATTTATATCATTACAATTTTGCCAATACATTTTTCTTCTGGCAGTAGAGCAATAACCACTAATCAATAATACACCAATAAAGCAGAACATTTCATCCCTAGATATCTCACCTACAGAATTGTTTTGCTGGGCATAATAATTTGTTTGTCAGCCACAAACAATTTAAATATCGTTACTGGTAAGCGGTGATTGTTAAGGAATTGAACTAAAATCGATATAGGGAAATTAGATTGTAAATTTTGTTTTGATTACTTGAATTTCTAAATTTTTTAAGGTTTGTGTTCAACAATGACAGCTACTGACGGAATAAAATTTATTTAATACACTAGCTTGAGACTTTGCCCTTAGTTGATATCCAGGTAAATTCTCAATATCAACATTATCTTTTTCACCTAAATCCTCATCGTTAGCATTTTCAGGAGGCAAAATTGTAATTGCATCCGTAACGTCAATATCTTCTTTTTCTATTTCTTTAAGTAGCTCCGCTATTATAAGGGGCCTTTTCCAGTAAAAACATTATATATTAGTAGTACATAACGCTATAGATGCTGATTATCCTACTGGCCTTTTAAAAGAACATGATAGTTTGAGCATGTGATATGATATTATAACCGACAAAATTTTTTTTGTATATGCTTTAAATCATAATTTAATCATTATCATCACTAATTACAAACAAAATAGTAATAGCTTCTTCTTCTTCTTCTTCAAATGCAAATCCACTAATGGATGTTAGCGATCATATTTTCCATTAATTCTCTATTTCTTGCAATATGTATCAAAGATTGTATGTCGTTAATCCCTTTCCATTGCCTTATGTTTCGGAGCCAGGACATTTTCTTGCGTCCCATTCCTCTCTTGCCTTTAATTTTACCCTCGATTATAAGTTGGAGGAATTGGTATTTTTCATTTCGCATGATGTGACCTAGATACACCGTTTTGCTTTTCTTGATAGTTTCGAAAAGTTGGCGTTCTTAGTTTATTCTTTTAAGGACATCTATATTTGTGATTTTCGCTGTCCATGGTATTTTTAGGATACGGCGATAAAGCCACATTTCGAAAGCTTCTAATCTGTTTATATCCCTCGTTTTAAGTGTCCAGCCCTCTACGCAATATAGCAGCACTGACCATACGTAGCACTTAGTAAACCTTAGTCTCAGTTGAAGATAAACTCTGAACAAGTCAGTACCTTCTTAAATTTTACTAAAGCTTGTTGAGATTGCTCAGTGCGACATTTTACTTCCCTGTCCGACGCCCAGTCTTGAAAACGCCACGATCCCAGGTATTTAAATTTACTCACTTTTTCAATGGATTTAGTATTCAGTGTTATGGTGGAGTTTTTAAGTGCATCCAAGTAAACGCCACGATCCCAGGTATTTAAATTTACTCACTTTTTCAATGGATTTAGTATTCAGTGTTATGGTGGAGTTTTTAAGTGCATCCAAGTCTTTTTGGTATTAATCTCTAATCTCATTCGCTTACTGTATTCTCCGATTATAGTGACAAGTTGTTGAAGATCGACTATGTTGTCACAAATTAAGACACCATCATCAGCATATCGTATGTTGTTGATCAATACTCCATTCACCTTGATTCCCATCTCTGCATCCTCCAAAGACTCTTAAAATATGGCTTCCGAATACATGTTAAATAAAAGAGGGGAAAGCACACATCCCTGTCGAACGCCTCTTCTTATATGTATTGGTTTGGATATAGAATTGTCTATTTTTAACTGTGCCGTTTGATGCCAGTACAAGTTTTCAACGCATCTTATGTCTTTTTGGTCTATATCAACTTTCTTGAGAATCTGCATTAACTTGTGGTGTTGGACACGATTAGTAATAGCTTAGCTGGCTTTATCCATTTAAAGTAACGTAAATCACTCTCACACAAATATATATATATATATATTATATATATATATATATATATATATATATATATATATATATATATGTATATATATATATATATATATATATTTATTATATATATATATATATATATATGTATATATATATATATATATATATATATATATATATATATATATATATCTATATTATAACTTACCTGCCTTTCTCAGATATCCACAACGCCGCCTTCAAACTTTATTAATTTACTCAATTTACTCAATTAAGCTCCCACGTTCGATTTTCTAGAGATTTTGGATAGATTTTGATCGAGAGTGTATCAAGTTTCATAAGACAAACAATATATCATTGGGGCTGTTTGTATAAACCTCCCCAGGCGTCGTTGCAGCTACGGCTCGAGTGTTAAAACGGGGAAATTTTTATAAGACTTAATCCATTAGTGTTGTTTACCGCCAATATTAATATATCGAAGACAAAAATTAGTATCTTAACGACAGAGATACTTTGACAGAATGATTAAGTATGGATGCTTCAAATATAACAGTATTATAAAAATATGGTTTTTCTTCTGAGGAAAATATAAATATTTGATTAATATCGTTGGGAAAAAATTTAAGAATGTTTATATTTTATTAATCAATTAAGTTGTGCGTCTTATATTATACTAATCTTTAGGGTATTTCATTCTAAAAATAATTTAACAGAAGCGTGTAATCGTTTTTTTTCTAGAACCATCACACTGGATCATTTGGTTACCCATTTTTTCAGAAACTAGACCGTATTCAGTACAAGGCTCTACGGTTGGTTCTAGGTTCGCTGAAATCTACACGTACAGAGAATCGGTTAGTTCAATCTATGTAACCTATATAAGACGATAAGTTTTAAACTAAAAAATTTATTCTCAAATGTCAATCTTACATCAAATCTGGGCTAATACAAAACATATATGTGATATTTTTGTTTCTTATCTAGTCGATAAATGGTGGTAACAAACATTTTTAGATTCTAGGAGTGGCATATCCTGAAGTTTCTCAACATTTAAATAGTCTAGGTGAACTCTTTTTCAATTGAACTTTAAAATATTGTATGCCACAGTCAATATTTATTTCCCAAATTTTGAAAATCAAAATTAAATTGATTTTTAAGATAAGATAGCCAAACTTGATAATCTCTACATGATTTTCTCGGAACCAAATGAAGATTGTGAGTCGGTTATGCTGTATATATTCCAGACCCACAGAAATCCATAATGCTTTAGCTAAACAAACAATGAACACTATATTTTTCTTCTTTGTGTGATGTGCTTGTTTTCAAGCGTTGGCTATCACAGTATTAAAAAACTTCTTTTTCTTCCCTTTTGTATGTAGGCTTTAAAGCCTGTTTTTTCTTCAATATAAGCCACCTTACTTGTCTTAATTATCGCACCATCTTTTTCTTGGTCTGAAAATACTTTTTCGTCTATTTGGTGACTTATCTCATGATATTCTTACTATCTTATCCTATGCCATTCCACTAATGTGTTCGTTAAACTCCTGTTTTCGTTTTGCTACTTATCCATTTCTGCCCTCTATATTGCATGCTCTTCTTATGTTTTCGCTTCTCTTTCTATCCAACAGACTTCTCTCTAATATTCGTTGGAGTATTTTAATCTCTGTTGTTTCTTGTAGTCGTTTCGTTTTAGATGTGTCAAGTCTTGTATCCGCCGTGTATGTTAATATATATCTAATTGCTGCTTTATAGATTCTAATTTTTTGTGTCTTGTTTTAGGTATTTGCTTGCTTCCTGCTTTATTATTTTTCCATAAATTTGAGTATGTTTCCATATATTTGGGTAGGTTAAATACCCACTAACATGTAAAATTGATTTTACATGTTAGTGTAAATACATTTAGTTTCTTCTGCTGATCTTATTGTATTGTATTTCTTGGATATTGTATAAAAGATGTGTATTCTTGGGAATCTTTGGAGCTCGTCTTCTGTCCGGGTGATTAATGCGACGTCATCTTCATAACATATTTATTTTTCGCTGCTCCCCATTCTGTAAACATGACTTTTACGTAAGTATTGCTTGTACTATTTTGTCCATTATTATATTAAAGATAAGTGGGCTTAACTATTTACCCTGTCGACTTTGCTTTGTACTCATATACACTGTGTTGGGTTTCTATTTATCTTTGCCTGTATTCGATAATGGAAGTAGATGTTTTCGATGGTTTGTGTATTATTAATTGGTATATTTGTTTTATACAGTAGATGTAAGACGTCTACGACTTGGATACGATCGAAAGCCTTTGTCAGGTCCAAAAAACATAGATATGCTGGTTTATTGTACTCGATGGCCTTTTTTGTGATTTTCTTAGTACAAATATAGCGTCTACGCAGAATCGTTAAGATCTGAATCCTTGTTGTTTACCTGATAAAATTGTTACTTTATTAATTCTATTGGTTTGGACTTTTCTAGTAAGCTTAGTTGCGATGTTCAGTAGATTTATACCTCTATAATTTTTGGTGTCTTCTTTATCTCATTTCTTTAACATTGGCATTATTATGCTGTTTCTCCATGCGTCTAGTAACTTGCAGTGCAACATCAGTTTTCGTATAAGTTTTAAGTTTTGCATACGTTTTGTAATTTTGAGTGAATTTATGGCTATCTCTGTTTTGTGAAAACTGATTTCTATTTCGTGTCTTAATTTAGGTACGTTATTGCGTTGATTATTAATTTCTTGTTCTTTAAATAGTTCCGTCAGGTATCTTGCCCATTATTATGCTGGTATGTTACTGTATTCCTTCAATTCTGCCATTTCTTTCTGATGGTTTCTAATAAATCCAGTGTTTATTTTTTATATTTTTACCAACTGATTTGTTTCATTTGCTTTCTGTTTTCCTAGAGCTTTAGTTGCTGCTTCTTCAATGTTGTTTTTAATTTTCTCCCAGTTTGCGTTAATATCTTCGATGTCGTCTATTTGTTTCAGCTATATCTTCTGTGCTGGCCTTCTTTGATACATTTCTCTTATAGAGTCGTTCCACATTGATTCTACATCTGTTTTGCATTGTAGTAAAAGGTCACTATGAAAAGTTACTGAGTGCCAAAAGTGACCTAGTATAGTTACTTATTTGTAAATCAAATTAAGTTGGTTAGAGCCCTGGATGAGGAGTATACCTAATGGTCACATTAATTGGACTAATAAATGGTTTCCAATTTTCTTGAAGGTGAAACTTCAATATTGGCGATGTATTACGTTTTCTTTGTAGTAAATTACTGAGGCAAGCTTTATGGAATCATCGTCACGAAATAGTTGGAAGAGTCGATTTACCTGACAAGGCGAATCCGTTATAAAACATGTAAACTTTTTAAATTTCATTTCTAATTCATTAAAATCTATAACAAGGATATTAACTAACAGTAGTTTTTGGTACTTTCGAATGTACAAAAAAATTGTCAAAATAAATAAATAAACTTTGAAACTCGATAATAGTAAAAAAATAGTAAAATAAAAAAATATACATTAAAATTACTTTATTGCATTTATCTAAAAATTGCCAATCCTTCTGGGGTCAATTTCAGTCCTAAAAATTATAGGCCCTGATCTATTTTTAATTGCTTGGTTTTAAATAAAAAGTCACATATTTAATTTTTTTATCTTTAATTTATTTACTGACCTCTGTACACAACCAACTAAACCAATGTCCATCGGTTTTTATTTTAAACTTCACAGAGAAAATAACTAACTAAAGCACCGTATATCTCTTTATTAAATAAACATGTTCTTTAACATTTTTACAGAGAAGCCTTTCCTAAACCCCCGATGTAGTATTCCGCATTCCTTTGTAAACGGACGTAATTATCAGATAATTAAAACATCCCGGGTACGTAAATGGTTTTTATAAAACTGGCGACTTTCTGTGTTGTGGATTCGTTAAAATAAAATACAATACTTCATTGTCAGGCCTCTTCAAACTCTTTAATGTCCTTTTAAAACCGCTTTATGTGTATTATGGACAAAACGATAAACTTTAGAGATATATTGGATAATCCTTCACTGCATTGTATATAAAAAGTCACGCCTGTCATTCATTCTAACACATTCTAAAACTTCGTATACACATGGCTAATTTTCATTGCATGCGTTAAGTAAAAACAATTTAATTCATAGAATTTTAAGAGATTACAAAATTAAACACAAATAAGACTTTTTATAATGTTTTTATCTCCATTAAAAACCTCCAAAAAATAGATTCAATTTTGTTTTTTTGAAATCAGCTTTACTAGTTACATTTTTCCATAAGTATCTGGGTAATAGGAAAATAAATCCGCATCAGCGACATGGCGTACATAAGCATCTTCCTCAGGTCTTCTGTGATCTTCCTCCCCTACAGGTTTCCTACAGAAAAATACTTTTATTTTTCTAGTGATATCGCTACCAGTAGCGATTACTGCCACTCCCATTTATTTAGATATTTAGAATGCTAAACTTTTTTAAGCTTATTATGAGTCTACTGTTACATTTTGCAATTTTTTAAATCTCACCTTTTTCCTCTGTTAATGCACGTGAATCTAATTTTCCTTGGTCAACCATTAGACTGGTTTTTTTTACTCTGCCTCTATTTTGTTAAAAGTTCACTTTATAATAGTGGTGACAGTGTTTCCAACAATGTTAATCTCATTCGCAAATGCTAGTTGAAATTTAGATCCACTTACTGTCAATAATTCTGTTTTAATTAAAGTTTATTCGTCTTCCGGGTTTGGACCGTGTCATTTGTGAGTGACCCAAAAGTGGGTTCATCTCGACGTTTCGCTACAATTGTATGTAGCTTCTTCAGGAGAACAAAAAAGAAAAAGAAAGAAAGAAGAAAACAAAAGAACAGGAAGATGGGTAGTTAGCAACGGTAACTCAGTTACTCAACGCAACCAGAGGCGAATACTAACTACCAAGATGGGCATTTGGTCACAGTAACTCAACTACTCAACGCAGCCAGAGGTGAAAACCAAATGCCAGGACAGGGATTCACGTCCAACAGCTCAGAACACTAACGCGTCGAGAGGCGGGGAGTGAATCCGACGATTACTCCGCTACCGCTCTATTTATAGTCGCGGTGCCTGTCGTGTCGGGACGTATCGGCACACTTCGTGGCGCGAACGTCAAGAAGCGCGCGCTGGCCAATCATGTGGCTGCATCGTGGAGGCGGGACGGGACGGGGGTTCTAGACTGAGATTCCAGATGGGAGACAAGTAGTATCCTTCCTCTCGATTGATATTATGGGGATTTTTTCGGATCTCTAGAGATTCGCGGATTTTCCTGGAATAAAAGAAGGGGCTCTTAGAAATAATATGGGTTTTTTCGAACAATATGGAATGACCGGTTTCTTGGCAGTGTTCGGCAACTGCAGAATGGGAGAAAAGACCTGATCGAATGCATCTTTGATGCTCTTGAATCCGAGTTTTGACGGAACGACCAGTTTCGCCAATATACACATGTCCACATGAACAAGGAATAGAATAGACACCACAGGAAGATAGGGGCGGTAATGGGTCCTTAGGAGAAGGTAGATATTGTGAGATTTTCTTGGGTGGTCGAAAAGTAGTCCTGATACCTTCTTTGCGAAGAATTTTGCCAATCCTATCAGTGACATTTCGAATATACGGAAGAAAAGCCACAGGAGTATTACCCGAAGATTCTGAATTTGTCATCCTAGGGTGTAAAGGGGGATGTAGATGTCGGTGTGTAATATTTTGAATTGTGGACTTGGAGTAACCGTTGGCGACAAGGGTTTTTTGCAGATGGCCAAGTTCTTCTCTAAGGTTGTCGGGTTCAGAAATCGAAATGGCCCGATGGATGAGAGAGTTGATCACAGAATTCTTTTGGGCAGGATGGTGGTGTGATGAAGCATGTAGGTAACGATTCGTGTGAGTCTTTTTTCTATAAACAGAGTGACCCAATCGGCCATTGGGCTTGGAGGTGACTAATACATCGAGAAAGGGAAGGGACCGATTATTTTCTACTTCCATTGTGAATTTTATACTCGGATGTTGTGAGTTAAGATGATCTAGGAAGGGAGAAAGGGTATGTT
Source organism: Diabrotica balteata (assembly GCA_918026665.1). Taxonomy (NCBI): domain Eukaryota; kingdom Metazoa; phylum Arthropoda; class Insecta; order Coleoptera; family Chrysomelidae; genus Diabrotica; species Diabrotica balteata. The sequence goes on along the minus strand of OU898280.1, from coordinate 84,088,579 downwards.
GACCATGGGGCCAGATGATAAATGTATCATCAACGTAGCGGAACCAGACTTTTGGTTTTAAGGGGTAAGATTCTAGGGCTAAAGACTCAAAGGCTTCCATGAAAATGTCAGCAATGACAGGGGAAAGGGGAGAACCCATTGGTGTTCCAGATATTTGTTTGTAGAAATTGCCTCTAAAAGAAAAATATGTTGAAAGGAGGCATTTTTCCGCAAGATCTGCCAAAACCAAAGACTTGTTATCATTGGTCAAGTGATCTCGCAGAACAACTAGAGAGTCATGTATGGGGATATTGGTAAATAGGGATGATACATCGAAACTGACGAGAATGTCTTGGGGATCGACTGTGAGAGAGGAGATTAAGGTGATGAAATGTGTGGAATTTCGGACATAAGAAGAGGTACGACCAGTATAGGTCTTAAACTGATTCGACAAGTACTTTGCGAGTTTGTAGGTAGGAGAGTTAATCGTAGTCACAATGGGACGAAGAGGTACGTTATCTTTATGGATTTTGGGAAGACCATAAATTCTGGGGCAGATGGAGTTTTTCGGAACTATGGACTTCTTAATATCATCGGAAAGATCGGATTGTTTGATGACATGGGCAATTTCGCGTTCGACTCTAGGAGTGGGGTCTCGAGAAATTGTATTATAACAGGATGTATCCCTAAGTAAGTCGTTTACTTTCTCTATGTAGGAAGGAGTATCCAGGATGACTGTGGCATTACCTTTGTCTGCAGGAAGGATTATTATCTCAGAAAGAGAACGGAGATTTTTGAGAGCTATGAATTCCTCACGAGATATATTGGAAGTAGGGATTTTGGCTGTATCAAGACATTTAGCGACGTCAAAGCGGATACGGTCGGCTGGAATTTTGGGAATTGTGCGGAGTGCCGCTTCCACATTTGAAACTATTTCTTCGGTAGGAATTCTGGAAGGAGTGATAGCAAAATTAAGACCTTTAGATAGAAGACTGCTTTCTGCACTTGTTAATTGGTGAGAAGAAAGATTAACGACGGTGTTAGTGAGAGGTGAATGAGAAGTAGAAGTGGTGGAATGTCTAACACCGTCGTTAATCTTTCTTCTCACCAATTAACAAGTGCAGAAAGCAGTCTTCTATCTAAAGGTCTTAATTTTGCTATCACTCCTTCCAGAATTCCTACCGAAGAAATAGTTTCAAATGTGGAAGCGGCACTCCGCACAATTCCCAAAATTCCAGCCGACCGTATCCGCTTTGACGTCGCTAAATGTCTTGATACAGCCAAAATCCCTACTTCCAATATATCTCGTGAGGAATTCATAGCTCTCAAAAATCTCCGTTCTCTTTCTGAGATAATAATCCTTCCTGCAGACAAAGGTAATGCCACAGTCATCCTGGATACTCCTTCCTACATAGAGAAAGTAAACGACTTACTTAGGGATACATCCTGTTATAATACAATTTCTCGAGACCCCACTCCTAGAGTCGAACGCGAAATTGCCCATGTCATCAAACAATCCGATCTTTCCGATGATGTTAAGAAGTCCATAGTTCCGAAAAACTCCATCTGCCCCAGAATTTACGGTCTTCCCAAAATCCATAAAGATAACGTACCTCTTCGTCCCATTGTGACTACGATTAACTCTCCTACCTACAAACTCGCAAAGTACTTGTCGAATCAGTTTAAGACCTATACTGGTCGTACCTCTTCTTATGTCCGAAATTCCACACATTTCATCACCTTAATCTCCTCTCTCACAGTCGATCCCCAAGACATTCTCGTCAGTTTCGATGTATCATCCCTATTTACCAATATCCCCATACATGACTCTCTAGTTGTTCTGCGAGATCACTTGACCAATGATAACAAGTCTTTGGTTTTGGCAGATCTTGCGGAAAAATGCCTCCTTTCAACATATTTTTCTTTTAGAGGCAATTTCTACAAACAAATATCTGGAACACCAATGGGTTCTCCCCTTTCCCCTGTCATTGCTGACATTTTCATGGAAGCCTTTGAGTCTTTAGCCCTAGAATCTTACCCCTTAAAACCAAAAGTCTGGTTCCGCTACGTTGATGATACATTTATCATCTGGCCCCATGGTCAACATACCCTTTCTCCCTTCCTAGATCATCTTAACTCACAACATCCGAGTATAAAATTCACAATGGAAGTAGAAAATAATCGGTCCCTTCCCTTTCTCGATGTATTAGTCACCTCCAAGCCCAATGGCCGATTGGGTCACTCTGTTTATAGAAAAAAGACTCACACGAATCGTTACCTACATGCTTCATCACACCACCATCCTGCCCAAAAGAATTCTGTGATCAACTCTCTCATCCATCGGGCCATTTCGATTTCTGAACCCGACAACCTTAGAGAAGAACTTGGCCATCTGCAAAAAACCCTTGTCGCCAACGGTTACTCCAAGTCCACAATTCAAAATATTACACACCGACATCTACATCCCCCTTTACACCCTAGGACGACAAATTCAGAATCTTCGGGTAATACTCCTGTGGCTTTTCTTCCGTATATTCGAAATGTCACTGATAGGATTGGCAAAATTCTTCGCAAAGAAGGTATCAGGACTACTTTTCGACCACCCAAGAAAATCTCACAATATCTACCTTCTCCTAAGGACCCATTACCGCCCTATCTTCCTGTGGTGTCTATTCTATTCCTTGTTCATGTGGACATGTGTATATTGGCGAAACTGGTCGTTCCGTCAAAACTCGGATTCAAGAGCATCAAAGATGCATTCGATCAGGTCTTTTCTCCCATTCTGCAGTTGCCGAACACTGCCAAGAAACCGGTCATTCCATATTGTTCGAAAAAACCCATATTATTTCTAAGAGCCCCTTCTTTTATTCCAGGAAAATCCGCGAATCTCTAGAGATCCGAAAAAATCCCCATAATATCAATCGAGAGGAAGGATACTACTTGTCTCCCATCTGGAATCTCAGTCTAGAACCCCCGTCCCGTCCCGCCACCACGATGCAGCCACATGATTGGCCAGCGCGCGCTTCTTGACGTTCGCGCCACGAAGTGTGCCGATACGTCCCGACACGATAGGCACCGCGACTATAAATAGAGCGGTAGCGGAGTAATCGTCGGATTCACTCCCGCCTCTCGACGCGTTAGTGTTCTGAGCTGTTGGACGTGAATCCCTGTCCTGGCATTTGGTTTTCACCTCTGGCTGCGTTGAGTAGTTGAGTTACTGTGACCAAATGCCCATCTTGGTAGTTAGTATTCGCCTCTGGTTGCGTTGAGTAACTGAGTTACCGTTGCTAACTACCCATCTTCCTGTTCTTTTGTTTTCTTCTTTCTTTCTTTTTCTTTTTTGTTCTCCTGAAGAAGCTACATACAATTGTAGCGAAACGTCGAGATGAACCCACTTTTGGGTCACTCACAAATGACACGGTCCAAACCCGGAAGACGAATAAACTTTAATTCTGACTCTGGCCGTGGAAGCCTACGATTTCAATTCTGTTTTAATTTGTGTTGTTTCTACTACTATTTCCAGAATTATAATAAAAGGGAGAGGTGACAGTGTGTGTTTTTATTTTAGGCCACTATTTATTTTAATCTATTTATAGATACTTATTTTAACGAGCCTGATTAGTTTTTTGGGAATCAAATGTTCTGCTTGTGCATTCTACATCTGATAGATTTTAGTACTGTCGTATGCTTGTAGAAAGTCTATGAAGAGATGTGTTAACACTTCATACCTGTATTTTCTTTAATCTTTCCTATCGGCCTCTCTTGGCTAACTCTTGTTTCTTCCGACCCCGAATGGCTATTAGGTTTCCGAGGGCAGACGGGTCACTATATTTCCTTCTACTACACACTCTAGGAAGGCAACGGGAAACCACCTAGAGCCTAATTTTCCCAAGAAACAATCATGAAAATGGCTGATAAATACAACGGCCCCGAGTACGGGCGCTCCTTAAATGGAGCAGGGGTGCTAAGAATTTCCCGGTCAGCTAGAAACATGAACACATTTTCTAAAGAAAGAAAAATAGGTACATGGAATGTAAGAAGCATGTACGAACCAGGAAAAATTCATAACACCATTAAAGAAATGAAGCGTCTAAATATAAGTATCCTTGGAATAAGTGAAATGAGATGGCCGGGGTCTGGAAAAGTAACTGTAGATGACCACATTGTATACTATTCAGGAGAAGACAGCTCAAAACACAAAAATGGTGTAGCAATAATTTGTCGAAGAAAACAGATGAAGCTGTAAAAAAACGTCGTCCTATTCTCAGACAGGATACTGATGATACAAATACAATCAACAACAATCAATGTGAACATATTACAAGTATATGCACTCACACAAGACTATGAACAAGAAGAAATTGAAAAATTATATCATGATTTAGAAATAGTATTAGCACCTATTTGCACCTATATAAAATGAACACAATTTTCAAACTTCCAAAACGTCGTCTTTACACCTGGAAATCACCAGCAGATACACCTGAACGAGTTTTTCGTAACCAAATAGACTTCATATGTATAAATAAGAGATACAGAAATTCAGTATTATCAGTAAAAACATATCCAGGGGCAGATGTACCAACAGATCACAATATTTTAGTAGGAAAAATGAGACTGAGATTAAAAAGAGTTGCAAGGACAAATAAGCAAACAGTTACTATTGATAGAGAAACGATGCTAAATGATATTGTAAAACAAGAAATAACTAGTATATTAGAACAAAAGATGAAGTTAACAACAAGCAAAGAAGAAAGTACTGAGGAAAACTGGACGAGAATTAAAGACATCTTAAAGACTGTTCAAGAAACAAAATTGAGTGCGCCAAAAGCAAGAAAAAAACAAGGGTGGATGACAGAAGAAATACTGAGACTTATGGATCAAAGGAGAGAAGTCAGAAATAAAGATAAAAACGAATACAAGAGGATCCACGCAATAATCAGGCAGAAGATAAGACACGCGAAAACACAATTTCATAGTAAAGAATGTAATGAAATTCAACAATATGAAAGGAAACACGATACATTTTATCTGCACAAGAAATTGAAAGAGGTCGCTGGAAACAAATGGAAACAAGTATCCCAAAGTTTAGAAGACAGAAACGGACACAGAATATTAGACATCAATGAAAAGTTAAAAGAATGGGAAAACTACATTTCTGAATTATTTGAAGATGAGAGAGTAGAACACTATACACCGATTGCTATATCAGGTCCATCTATAAGAGAAAGTGAGGTAAGACGTTCAATACAAACGGCAAAAAATTGAAAAGCACTTGTCTCCGATGAAGTAAGTGCTGAGATACTAAAGTTTTTGGGAGAAAATGGAATTAGAGCTCTGTGTAATCTCTTTAACAGAATTTATGACACTGGGATATTACCAACTGATTGGTTAAAGTCGACATTTGTCACAATACCTAAAAAACATCGTCCAAAGACATGCGGTGATTATCGGACAATAAGTCTGATGAGTCACGTTTTGAAAATCTTTCTGCGAGTAATACACAGGAGAATTTACACGTTGTTAGAGGACAAAATTAGCAATTCTCAATTTGGGTTTGGGAGTGGCTTGGGTACAAGAGAAGCCTTGTTTAGTATACAGGTGCTAGTACAGAGATGCAGAGATATAAATCAAAATGTGTATATTTGTGCAATCGATTTTAAAAAAGCTTTTGACAAAGTCCGACATAACAAAATGCTAGAAATATTGGAAACAGCTGGATTGGACGATAAAGATCTACGAATAATTACAAATCTATACTGGCATCAAGTGGCAAGAATAAAGGTTGAACAAGAACTGTCGGATGAAACAAATATAAAAAGAGGAGTGAGACAAGGCTGTATATTGTCGCCTTTACTTTTTAACTTATATTCGGAGGAAATATTTAAGGAAACCTTAATGGAGACAACCGAAGGTATTATTGTGAATGGAGTAACCGTCAACAATATTAGATATGCCGACGATACCTTAGTCCTTGCCAATTGCGGAGAAGACCTTCAAAATCTAATGAATAAAATAAAACAGACTTGTGATCAATATGGATTAAAACTCAACGTTAAGAAAACTAAATATATGATAGTTAGCAAACAAAATTATATACATGATGACGGTATAAAAGTCGGAGATGCCACAATGGACAGAGTAGAGAAACTCGTGTATCTCGGCAGTAATATCAATGAGAGCTGGGATCCAACCGCAGAAATTAAAAGCCGAATAGAACAAGCCCGAGCTGCCTTTGTAAAAATGAGAAACGTACTTTGCAGTCACTATCTTAGCATTGACCTTAGAGTTCGTATGATATCTTGCTACATCTTTCCTGTCCTGCTGTATGGAGTAGAAGCGTGGACCCTAACTGAGGCTATGCTTAAACGCTTGACAGCCTTTGAGATGTGGGTATACAGACGACTACTGAAAATAAGCTGTGTCGACAGAGTTAGAAATGAGGAGATCCTTAGACGACTGAACCAAATAACACAACTGGTCAATATAATAAAGAAACGCAAGCTGGAATACTTCGGTCATATTATGAGACACCCTGAAAAATATGATCTTTTACATCTGATCATTCAGAGAAAGATCCAAGGTAATCGTGGGCCTGGTAGAAGAAGAACATCATGGCTGAAAAATCTAAGGCAATGGTATGGAAAATCAACTACATCGTTATTTAGAGCTGCTGTCAATAAAGTCACGATAGCGAATATGGTAGCCAACATGATATCCAACGATCGATAACGGTCATGGAACTAGAAAAAGAAGACCTGTATTTTGGTATAAAAACATATAGGTAAAACTTTTTAAAGAAGTGTCGTTAAAATTTATATAGTAGTATGACGTTTTCGATCTAATCAGATCATCCTCAGTGCCTTATGTAGTTAAGGCTAACAATAAAGTTATGGCTCTGATATCCATATGGGTTTACATCATTCCAAATTTTAATTATGTTGTGACTCTAGGTCGCAACATAAGTGATTAAGGTCAGAAGAGGATTGGTAGTTATGGGGGACCTGAACAGTAAAGTAGATCATATAGTAGATAATAAGGTGATAGGTCCCTACGGAGAAATAAACCAGAATGATAATGGTGCGAGGCTAATTGATATATGTAAAAACTATCAATTCAAAATATCCAATGAATTTTATAAACCTAGAGATGTGCACAAGTACACCTGGACCCAAACTACAAGAAATCTAAAATCAATAATAAACTATGTCATCATAAAACAAAATACTAATATGCAAGTACAGGGCACAAGAGCATACAGAGGAATAACATGTGGTTTAGATCATTATGTCGTAAAATTAGAAGTAACCTGTTCATTTAGATATAAAATAACACATAATCAAACAAATTGTCAACCCCAACAAGAAGAAACTTAAAAAAAGAAGTTATAATTTGGATAGTTTGACCCAAGAGAGTACAAGAATACTATATCAAGAAAGACTGGATGGCAAACTAATAAAGATAACTGAAACATCAACAGTAGGGGAGGTATATAAAAACATAGTCGTTAGCGTTAAAAAAGCTGCAGAAGAAGCACTCGGCTCTAAAACTCAAAGACAAAGGGAAAAACTATAGTGGAACATAGAAACAAAAGCACTCGTAGAAGAGAAAAAGCAAGCGTGTATCAGATGGCTGAGCAGCAAACAACAAAACAATAGAGATGAATACCTGGAACTCAAAAGAATAGCAAGAAGAACAACAGTAAAAGCAAAAAGAGAAATGGGAGATAAAAACTGCCAGGAAATTAATACCTACCTGGGAGGCAGAAAATGTAAAGAAACATGAAAGTTTTTTAGTAAAATAAGAACTAACGAAGGGAAGAACAAAAAAATTCAATTTATAGCATCACAAAAATGAGAAAAGTACTATGGGGAACTACTGACTGAAAATAGGGACGAATTCTTAACTCACTAACTGAAATTAGAGTATCTATAAGCGACCTGAAAACCGGTAGGTCTCCAGGACCAGGGGATATCCCAGCCGAACCAATAAAATGCGTATCACAAAAATTGTTTAAAACCGTCACTTGGTACATATATCAATTAATAAATGGTTCTTCCGTACCCGACGAGGAGAAAATTGCGTATATTTCGTCGATCCATAAAAAAGGAGATAAGCTTAAATGTGAAAATTATAGAGGTATATTAGTCACTAGTACATTCAGCCGTTTGTATGGACGAATAATGAAAGTCCGCATTGAGAAGGAATACAAAGACCAAGAGAAAGAAGAACAATCCGGTTTTCGAACAGGAAGAAGCTGTACTGATAATATCTTTTGCCTCAAACAACTAATAGAAAGAAAAATTAAGCACAAATTAAGAAACCTACCTCATGTTTATTGACTTGCAGAAGGCGTACAATACAGTTCCTGTAAACAGACTCTGGAACGTGTTACGACAGACTAATATTATTGTCACCTTAATAAAGGCCCAAAGAAATTTGTATGAAGGCTCAACATCACAAATAAAAACTGGAAACAGACTATCGCAAAGCTTTCTGGATAATAAAGGTCTACGCCAGGGGTGTTCTGTATCACTGACCTTGTTTAAAATATAAAATATGTTGCGAAAGCATTAAAAGAGTGGAACGGAAATAAAGAGGCATGGGCGTAGACCTTTGTCTACTGTAGATTTGTTTGTATACATTTGTAGCGTCATTGCTTACTATGCACTTGCCCATTGAAACGCTCATTGTCGGAGAAAATTGGGGGGTTCTTTCAAACATATAGAAACTGTATCATATTTTATATTCAAGCACAATTAGATAATGAAATCATAATCTATTATTGGACGCCACTGCTGGATTAACCTCGAAGGGGACGAGAAAAGAAAAAAAACAAAACTATACTTGATTTACCTCTTAGTAATGAACAAAAAATCATTAAAAGTCACGTTACTCCAAGAGGATATCAAAATACCAGTTCATGTTTACATTAACATGAGTGTTTATACAAAACTAATTTAAAAATCGTATAAACAAACAAAAGTTTTATATCGTATTAAATTAAGAATTAAGTATTTAAAAAATGAATTTATATATTAACCCCAAATTTCGAAATTTGTTTACATTCAAAATAATATAGTTATTTATCAACTAGGAAAAACAGAGAAATTAAGCTTTTAAATAGAATTAAAACCCTTCACTATATTTTCGTTCTTTAAGTTCGTAAATATTTCCTGTTTTCTTGACAAAAGAAAAAACATAATAAAAATTGGTATAACCTGAATTATCCAATAGCTGGTAACCATGAAGAAATTGTTTCCTTTTACCATTTAATCAGTTAATCAAATAAAACCATTGGTACGACTCTATTTGTTATTAATATATCACACCATAAAGAGATACTGTTACTGGGCTAGGATTATAATAACTCCATATCAATATTATCTTGAGACATGTATTAGAGACATATCATTATTCTAGCCTCTCCAATAAGGGTCTAAAAATAAATATTTATCTGAAAATATAGACAAGAAAAGGATTTTTCGGCTTACCTCTATGGGAGACCACACATAAACAGTATCACGTCTTAACGGTTTGACGTTTAAAGAAAAAAGAAAAACGTTTTCATCTATCGGATATATCTAGAATTACAGTAGAATCCTTGAGTCGGCTACAAGTACTCGGCAGATAGATGGGGTTAACAGTTTTATTAAAAAAAAAAAATTAATCGAATTTATAATGAATTTTCTAAAACTTTTGAAACGGTTACACATTGCAGTTTGCTGATGACCAGGTTGTTATAGCAAACGATACAGATAATCTGGAGTACATGGCAAGACAATTACAAGAAGAATATAGAAGGTGGGGACTAGGAATTATTACAGAAAAAACAAAATACCTGCCAATAGGTATCGAAATATCGAACATCACATTAGAAAATAAAGAAATCATCATGCCGTGCGACCATTACACATACCTAGGAATCGTTTTGACAAAACGGGGAAAGACGATGAAATAAAGAGAAGAATAACAAAATCCAGAAAAACAACTATTTGTCTAAACAACGTACTGTAGAGTGATAAAATTGAAAAAGGAGAAAACACAATATCTACGAATCTCTTATTAAAATGAGTTTATTGTATGAAGCAGAAACTTGACGAATAAACGAAAACAACGCAAGAAAACTGGATGCAGTAGAAATGGACGATTTTAGAAGATCAGTAAAAGTGTCACGCAGAGAGAGAATACGTAATGATGAGATAAGACAGCGAATGTGGGTTGACGGCTCTCTAACAACAGACATAGAAAGAAAACAGCTGATATGGTACGGACAAGTCTAGAGGATGGACAACTCAAAACTCCCAAAAGTAATTATGCAATGGGTACTACCAAACAGCAGAAAGAGAGGAAGACCCAAGAAATCTTGGAGAGAGGAAGTAACGAAGGCGATGAGCGCTTTAAGAGATCTTAGAGAGGGCCAATGGGATGATAGAGTGTCATGGAAATTAGGCATCGGACAACGTCGCAAGACGTTCTAAAACCGATTGATATATATGTAAATCCAGGTCGATGACCAGGTTAAGACGACACAGACCAACTGCTGTGTCCAGTTGGTCTGTGTGGTTTTAACTGACAAGTACCACGTGTTACAAATCGAGCAGGGAGACATGTAGTCTCAAAAGTAATAAATTTTATCCAATGTCATCGACCTAGAGTCACAACATAATTAAAATTTGGATTGATGTAAACCCATATATGGATGTCACAGCCACAACTTTATTGTTAGCTTCAACTACATAAGGCACTGAGGATGATCTGATTAGATCAAAAATGTTATGCTACTACATAAATATTGACGACACTTTTTTAAAAAGTTTTAACTATACGTTTTTATACTAAAATACAAATGTGAAGTGTTTAAACTTTTGCAAGTTTTTTTAAACGATGGTATACAGCAAACTACTGAAATTTTCACATTAATTTTTAGATTGTGGTTAGTTTTTTTTAATTCCCATTTATTTTTTCAAGTAGCTACATTGTAGTAATAAAAATCATATCTATGATCGATCTATTGCTCTTGAATATGGTTTGGTATTACTTTATGAAATTTTGTACACAAGATGTTGGTTTACTTGATAAGATATTAAATAAGATTTGTACTGCCGTATTAAGTAAGTAGACTTCCCTAAAATTGGAGGACTTAGTATTGTCTCCCTTTTTATCATTATTATTATCATAAGTGGCTCGACAATCCTTTGTGGATCTTGGTCTGCTCATAAAGAACTTGCCACTTCTGTTGATTCCTGGCAACTTCCCGACAGCTTCTGACTCTTAGAATCTGTACACATCATCAATCCATCTCCTTAGTGGTCGTTCTCCGCTTCTGAAGCCCTCTGGTTTTTAAAATGTTAAAATCTTTGTGTATTCGTGATCTGACTTCCTAGTGATGTGCCCAGCCTATCTAAGTTTCTGCACTGTAACGCCATAGCCAGTTTTTATTTAGGGCCCTAAAAATCTAGGTAATATTAATTTTAATAAAACTAGTACAAATTGGTTTACTAATGTTTGAATTTTGAGAACGATTTCCGAAGTGGAAATTAAAACCTCAATAAACTTACTTTAACCTTTAATTGTGGTTTATTCTTATTTAATTAGTAATTACTTGACAATGCCAATATAACAAGACAATAACTGAACAAGAAAATAGCTTCAGAACAATACTAATTATTATAAAATCGTGATATTCATTTTTTTATATCAAAATAAAATATCAAACGTGTAAATTTTAAAAAGAATTTAGTACTAACGAGCTTATAAAAGCTTTCAAAACTGCTTATTTTCAACCGTCTTCTTCCGTTACCAGCGATATTAATAAAAAAAACTAAATTTTTTTGATATAAATTGAATTTGAAGGCAGTTTCAGTTTGAATAAAAATTCACTATTATAACAGGCTGACGCCGAAACGATTATTCAGGAAATTCCAGATATCTTTTTAGATAAATTATTCAAAATCACGTCTTTGCCATGGAGACCATTACAGTTTTCTGATTCCAGGAACTTCGCCCTTTTTGTAATGGCAGGGATCTCGCTGCTGGATAAATTATATAAGATCGAAGGTTTTATTGTTGAAAAATTGTCACATACAGGACGGACATTAATATTAAATCAAAAAGGGTCCAAAACGAAAGAGCAAGCGAAAAAATTGGCAGGTAGTAAACCTTAGTTTTTCGTCATTTTTTTAAGCATTTATAAAGGTCAACGTTCAATCCAGATTTCGCCTTAATAATTTATTTATTGTCTTGAATTTTGTCATTTTATATTTTTTTTTGTTATTAAGAAGCTAATAAATTAGGGTGTCTATGACATTAAAATAATATATATTACGAAGAATAGTTTAGTAAAAGAGTTATATGTTATTGTTTGAGGCAGTACAGAAAAACATTTTTTTTGTTAGCGCTGCACATGGAATAAGCGCACGGCGAGGTCAAATTGTATGGTAAATAAACGATGACGTATTCAGCGGCTTCGACTACACTATATTTTAAAAGTAACATAGAGTAACTTATCAAACAAAAACTAATCTGGTATGCACATTTTAGTAACTATACATGTCCCACAATGGCAATATTTTAGCTTCACCTCCAATTTTGTAGTCTATTTAAGTAAACAATTATTCCTATCACCAATATACCCTAAATATCTTTTACCTGCTATTTTTAAAATAGGATGATGAGATATGTAAACAGGTTTAATGCCTCCACTACACATCGGCAGATGCTTCTGCGGACGCATCTCACGAGAGACGCAATATTTACGCGAGCATTAAAAAATGAACGGCGTCCGCCCGGAAACCCTTTGATCTGTGCTAAAAAAACGGACAACAATCGGATATCTTGCAGACGCATCCGCGGACGTGATATATAAACAACAAATGATCAAATTAGCCCATCTACACATCTCCAGATGCATACGTAGATGTCCGCAGACGCGTCTGCCGATATGTAGACGAGCCAATAGACTGGTACGCCGCTACCATGTGTGCTAAGTAAGTGTGCATCGCACACGGGCGGCCAACAGTAGGAGCGGCCAAAAGCAGTCCACTGATAATAGTACTTTTTTAAAACGAAAATCAATTCAAATAATTAAATAGTAATGATTCAGATAACTCTAATATTCCAAACAATATTAATTATTCAGTACGTGATAATATTTAATTGCGTTTCATTTATCATGTACGCTTCTCTTTTTCATCCTGATCTCAAAAAAAATGTCAGAAAATATTATTTGTTGTATGAACTGCCGCTGTTTTGCAGGTACAGTAATAAAGCAGTTTCGGGAATACTTTTTAATTCAAAGCAGCTGGCGGCTTTCGAACTTCAGTTATTCATTTCGGATTTCACACGTACATACTTTACAAGAATTTAGGCAAGTGGTTGTAAAGTTTCTGTTATAATATTGTTCCTATGGTTATGTTTATAGATGGGTTATTATGTCTTATGTTCAGTCTTAGTTGAGAATTTGATGAATTTAGACACTCTTGTGATAAATTATTTTGGTCGTAAAATATACTAGTGTACCCGTTTCTTTTGCACAGTAGATACTGTATTTCGAAGTAACATAACGTCGAGATCAAAGCAATTTTATTCATATACGCGTTACGGCTACATATTATTTGAAAAAACATTATTTGGACAACTTATTGGAAGTGTTTTTCGATTTATTTTGGTAAATTCACCCGGCTTCGTTCTTAAGTCATAATTTCAAAATGTTCGAAAGAAAACGAAAATGACTTTCAGGCTTTCAATATAGAAAAATAAAAGAACCAAAAAACAGGAGAAAAAAAACTTAGTGATGCACTGAAATCATTTTTGATGAAAAACATACATGAAAATATAAAAGACTCGGATAATATACATTTAAGACCTTCAACTTCAAGCGAAGTCCAAACCATAGAAAAAAAAAACCAAATAGTTGAATATTTCTGCGGAGAAAGACGGACGATTTGATAACAATAATAGTGATAGTGTGAGTGCTGATGCTGAAACGCCCGAACCTTAAACCACCAACTAAGACAGAACAATGGATGCTCCAGTTAATCTGGATTGCAGTGTAGGAAGCTCCAGCATATACTTGGTTTTAGATGATTCCGGAAAATGTCCTGCAAATATGAATCCAAGTGAAGTTCAATTTGTTGTTGAAAATTTTTCTCAGCAAATTACACAAATTAACTTCCCCAGAGATACAGAATAATAGGAATTTTTTAGCAACTTATTATTATCGCACATTACCTAATCAAGACCAAATTCATTGCCTGTGGTTATTTTACTCATTTTAACTAAATAGTGTTTTTTGTGCACCTTGTTAACTGTTTTGTTGTGATGAAAGCAACCGACAATTATTTAGTGGAATTAATGGGGTAAGTGACTGGCAACATTTAGCTGTTATTTTAAAGAGACATGAGTCTGGTGCAGCTCATATAAAATATTCTCAAAAACTATTTGAACTATCTACAGCATTAAAAAAAGCATTAACAGTTGACTTTGCTCATCAAAAATTATATGAAATGAAGAAAAAACATTGGGCGCTGTTGTTGAAAGATTATTATAAATTGTAAAATTTTTATCTAAACAATGTTTAGCTTTTAGAGAACAATCCAATAAGTTTTTTGAACCAAGTAATGGAAATTATTTGCAGTTAGTTGAAATAATTTCCAAGTTTGACGCTGTATTATCACAGCATCTTTGTCGTGTGGAATCCAACAGAACAAAATATACTACATTATTTAGGATGGCAACATTAAAATAAATTGATTGTTTTATTTAGGAAACTCTGTTCAGGACGTTATCCTAAAACAAATTCGAAAATCTAAATATTTTTCTATTATATTATATTATACTCCAGACATAACGCACGTAGAACAAATAACAATTGTACTAGCTGTGTTTCAACTTCCACACCAGTTCAGATATTTGAATACCTCTTGGGCGTTTCTCCTGTAACCGACGTAACTAGACAAGGTCTGTTTGAATTTATAGAAAATAAACTAAATGAATTAAATATAAATATTAATAATAGAGTAGACAGGGTTACGATAATGGAGCCAATACGCGTGGTTACTACATTGGATTGCAGATGAAATGAATTGAGTCAGTGGAATTTTTTAGCACTCTACAGGAATTATATGTATTTTTTTCTTCTTCCAAGATTAGATAGAACATTAGATTAGATTAGATAAAAACACAGATTAGTGAAATATATGATGCTTTAGAAGAATTGCAAAATTATAACACAAGGGATATGAATACTGAGACTTTAGCAAAATCTCTTACAAATAAAATTTGAAAATTCAAATTAACGTATTCTTTTGTAGTGTGGCAAAATATTTTAAGTAAAATAAACGTAGTTAGACAGAGGTAGTTAAACATTTCCAACTTTTGTAACCAAATCCAGAAAGATATATACAAAAGCTAATATAGAAGAAAATTTCCCTAACTTATCTACCGAACGAACTAAAAGAAGAAAAGTGCATTTTAAGTATGAAGAAGCTGATGAACCTATAGTATCTCCGAAATTGTCATTTAAAATAAATTGTTATTATAAGATTTTGGATGCTGCCATAACAGCAATTGAAGAACGGTTCCAATTACTTTGCTAAGTCTCAAGACAATTACTCTACACAGACACACACACACACAAACACACACACACACACACACACACACACACACACACACACACACACAAACCCACACACACACACACACACACACACACACACACACACACACACACACACACACACACACACTACACCAGGTACCTGACTGTACCATGCCAATGATCTTATTTGTCGAGGCATTAACTCAATAATAAAATAAAAAAAATACATATTAGGATACACATATTCTGGACGTTGGATCATGTTTATTAAATTACGATAAAAAACGTTTTAATAAGGATATTAGGATGGGATATTAGGATATAAGAATATACATTAGGATAATATATGGACGTTGGATCATGGAGATTAGTCTAAATGTTCAAGTAAGTATTTATCTATTTAAACTTTGATAGTATACAAGGCAACTATCGAACACACTGATTAATTAAATCTTGCCCAAGTACTTTCGATCAATAGATCATCTTCAGGGGCATCTAAAATAAGCCAAGAAACGTTTTTTTATAAGAAGGAAAACTAATTCACTTGGATAAAAAACTCCGGTTGAAAAAAGTTTTTATGTGATAAACGTTTATAGACTTACTTCGTCAGTTGCGGCCTATCCGACACAAGTAGAATGTCATAAATGTAAATTTGGACATAACAATACAATACACAAAGACAAACAAACACTTTAAAATTATTAAAAGAAGAAGCTACATGTTACATAGAAACCGGAGACAGAATGGGCTCCCGGTCTAGCGGAAATGTTGAGATGACATGTGACAAATGACAGCTTGTAAAGGGCAGTTATGTGATCTGCACCTTTCAAAATTCTATGAAACTAAATATTGACCAAAGGTCCAACTGAAACCATTATAGGAAATCAACTGATGAAATATAAAATTAGTATATTTTTATGTAGATTGAATAATCCAAATCTCACACTCAAACCTGTCTATAATAATTAGGATGTTAGTTTGAGAGCGATTGAAGTTGACATAATGTATGAATGTAAGAAAAGACTAAACAATATATTAGACAGTGGATGGTTGCCTACAATAAAATGGTTCACCAAGCGCTATCAGTACTGTAAAAAAGAAAAATCTGAATATGCAGTTAAATTACTAAAAGTTAAAATCAAAATTAAAGACAAAATATATAAATGTGTTATAGTCCACGTAGTTCAGTTGAATCCACAGTCAATGGAAGAACTTTAAAATTAATATTGAAATGCTCAGTGCATGAAGTCTAAACAGCCGAGCTGGGTCTTCTACGAGGTGAAGCTGTAATAAAGTTTTTAAATATAGGATTAAATTTAGTACAATTTAAATTTATTTGAGTATTAAGACAGTGAGAGTTTTCATTTGTTTCCCTTGTAATCTCCAAATCTTCCAATAAATCCAACTCAAGATAGTTTTTCTTTCTACTAATGTCATGTAAGATAGATGAACCAGAATTGATGTTAATAAATTTATCTATTTACAAATTATTTATCTATCTACAAATTATTAATGTTATATTATGCATCTTCTGCGCATTTCGTTAAATCATAGTATATATGTCTAAAGTGTTGAAAGGGGGAGGCAAATATTAAGTTGCACACGGGCGGCCCATATCTTTGCGGTGGCCCTGGTCATAGATGTACATTAAGAAATTATGTTAATTTCTGGAGGTTCGTTTTTATAATCAAAACAGTTTTTTTTTAGTCATTTATCAGATAAATATTACTATAAACTATAATTACTTAATATAAGTAACTAATATAAATATATATACGTAATATAAATAATTACTTAATATAAGTAATTTTATTAAATATGAAATCAACTTGTGATTAAAGATAAATAAAAAAAAAGAATGACAATTTATCATGTAATTAAATAAAAAGTGTTATACTAAATGTCCAAAAATAGCATTTTCGGTAACATAATGTTTCCCATAAATACCGTTGAAAGTATGATTAAAATGACGTCTATAGTAGTGAGATATGGAAAATCAACTATACTAACTAACTAAACCTCTCCTGCTCTCGCAGAATTCTCCTTGGACCAAAACTTTACCGAAATTTAATGTTTAGTTGAGCTGAAATTTGATTAGGAAATCCTTACTAGAACTTCTTAATTTTAAGAGATTCGATCAGGTCCACTACACTGACGCATCAAAGAGCGAAACGGGGGTTGGTTGTGTGGTTGCCACTACACTGTGGAGCAGCCATCACACTGGTGAACTGTATGCTATTTACCAAGCCCTCAAACTCTGCACAGCACTCATTCAACATATTGACCTGTACAGACTCCCTCGCCTTTATCCAATCCATCAATAATCTATTCACAAATCACTCTTTTGTACAAAAAATCTATGACAGAACAAAACCTTATCATCCATGACATCCATATCACTACCATATGCACTGAAAAGAACTGAATACTTTGACAAAGAAGCTGCTATATCTGATTGTACACCGTGTAATATACAAATGGCGAGAGAACTAAAAACTAGTATAAAGAAACTCGTACGAATTTACTGGCAGAATCATTGGAACCAATCCACTACACTTCTAAACCGAATAGATCAGACGATTGAACGATTCGTTATCTCTGGTATACCTAGAAATGAGATGATTGTTGCTAGAAGATTGCGTATCGGTCACACCAGAGTTACATATGGTCACCTAATGGATTATTCACCAAAGCCAATCTGTCACTATTGAGAATCTCCACTTAGTGTTGTGGAATGCCCTCGTTATAATAAACAACGTCTAGAAATGGACATGAAGGAAAAGATCACAGATATATTATCGAACCAGAGCCAAGTCATCATAGCGATCCAGTTCCTGAAGCTAGAAAACTTACTAAATAATATATAACTGTAGTAAATAATATGTAACTGTATCTAATATATAAGTGTATCCAGAGTACCTCGTGGTAATGGCCGAAGCTGTCACAAGCACGTGAAATTAAATAAAAATAAAGTTCCTATTAAATTAAAAATCGACTACGGTTCAATTATCTACTCATTTGTAACCAAAACAGTGGTAAAACCACTTGAACTCATACATAATAATGGTCTTATGCACAGCATAAGACCATATGCTCTAAAACTCTGCACAGCAAAATCTGATTACCAGCGAGTAACGATAACACTCAACGTTCTAGACATTAGTTTCGAAATCGTTCTCTCAACAAACTCCCATCCCACTCTGAATAGTAAAATCATTCGAGTATGTATATTTTCGTACTCAGTTCAATAAACGGAATATTCCCATTTTTTTAATTAAAAGTAGACTTCTTAGAAGTACATAAAGCACATTTGATTACAATATTCACATATGCATCTAAATCTAATTATGGTGTAGGCTTAGCCTTAGTTTTCCCAACATTTAATCTTATGATCAAACTTCCCTCAAAAAAATTCATCTTCACGATAGAATTTTTTGCCATTACACCAAGCTTTAAAATATTTAAATAGCTAATATTTCGCGGGTTCTTATTTTTACCGATTCTTTCAGCTAAGAAAATTAACGTTTTTTTAATTAAAAATTAAGTAACCCTGTGAGACAAAAATAAATATATATTTTAATTGTCCATTTGTCTTATTTATAAAATTCTTGTTAGAGTTTTTAAAAACCGTAAAGAGGGAGAAATTTTTGCTATGAACAAAACAAAGGAATTTTTTAAATTCGAACCTGATTTTTTCCAATTTGAATAAATTAGTTGATTAGGTGGTAGTAGTGTAATGTTTCACAAACATTTGACACATAGAACTTACCTTTAAAAACTTATGACAAATAGAAATTTTAGTCAAAATTTATAACTCAACCTGTATTATTAAACAAAGGGAGCATATACTTTTTAATGATCATTTGCACAGCCACCTAAAGCTTACAAGCCGTGAAGTGAGAAAATTGGCAACGTTGGAGGTAGTCCGATAGTGGTCCTATAGCCCTGTGTTTACTTATGAGATTATGCTAATTTTGTTTGTATTTCTTGTATAATTGGTGAATTATTCGATTAAAAAAAAAGGTATGTATTTTTTACGTATATTGTAATAATTGTATGAAGCATTAAAGAATTAGATATATATATTATTCAGACAAATAATACGTACAAACTGTTAAATTCACAAATTCGCTTTAGTAATTACAAACCCCAAGTCGATGTTAATTTATTGGCACAGGGAGTAGTAATATGATATTCTAACATATTTTTTTAATTACAGATGCCGAGACACTGCAGTGTACCAAATTGCAAATCAAATTACGCAACTACTTTAAAGTATGAAAAGGCCCAAAGTACATTCTCTTTTCCCAAAAACGATCACCTTCGTACTCAGTGGGTTAGATCTATTAACCGTGAAGATTTCAGAGTAACTTCTAGTTCGGTAGTATGTAAAAAACATTTTGATGCAACGGATATTATTGAAAGTGAGTCATTCATTGATAAAAATGGTACGGTTCTTCAACGAAATTTGGTTTATCCCAAGTTGAAAGAGAATGCGATACCATTGTTTAAATAGGACTAGTTAGCCAACGCAATGTATAAATTTGTTTGATTCTAATTGAGACAGTCACTAGATGTCACCACTCTTTCTGTCTCAATAGATTTTAATGTACCATTGTTTGTTTGATATACGTTATAATAGATGGTGCTATGTGAAAAAGTTAAAGACTAAACTAAACGTCCATTTTTGATCCCATGAATTAAATTCGCCAGCGTTGCAATATTTCACTGACAATAGTAACAGGTTTATTTACAAATAAAAATGTTACAAAAAACAGACCATGAATCACTTAAGGTATTCATTTAAAATATAATTATTACTATCAACAAGTAAATATCGTGTCAACTAAAATAGTACACAAACATACTTTGGCTTTTAAATCTCCATACATCTAAATGAGTTTAAAGAATTTAAATATTTTATTTTATTTGGAAGTGTATTTAAAAAATTTGGTCCGAGGTAAGTAAAACATTTTAATCCTATACGTTTAAAACATAAAAAAACATTTGTATGAGAAATGAACAAAATTATGTAGGTATTTAGAAATAAATTTTATCGGATAATACATACATTCGATAATATTTGAAAGAAAGTGATTTTAAATTAAAATAATGTTACTTCCATAATAAATAAATAGTTTTTTACAGATGGCTGGAAATATTTGTTATTACAAATGTGCTTTATCACCATACAAAATTCATGAACTGAGAATCTTCAGATTTCCGACAAAAAATCCTTCGGCTTGTCAAACTTGGATATTACACTCTGGTAAGTAAACATAAACTTTTTTATATTCTTGTATTTTACACCGTTTCCGTTACGTAATTAACTTAAAAAATGTTTATTTTTTTTTCATTCATCATTTTTATTATCGCCACAGTGCATGCATCATATTCGAGATGCATTAATTTGAATTTTACGTTTTCGTTGGTATTATAATTATGATATAATAAACTTCGGAAAAACAAATTAGTAAATAAATATCACTATTATTATTATTGTATTGAAAAGTAGAAATAAGTTCATCTTTATCGGAGAACTAATTTATACACCAGTCCATCTGGGAAAAAATCATTGATTTCACGTGGAAATCTTATACAGATATTTGAAGGTTCTAAAATATATATAAGGGTTAGTTAATGATAAATGTGTGAAGACATAGAGGTGATTTTGGTTTGTTTTTGTTTAAACAATTTTAAAAAGTGAGAGGTCATTCTTTTGCCTATAAAACGTTTTTTATTCAGTTTAGAGAAAAATAGTTGAAATAAAAATTGTAGATCTTAAAACGTTCTTCCATTTGCGAGTTTCTGTTAAAATACATAAAGAATTCACCAAAATAGTTGCAAAAACCTTTGATTTTGCAGAAATTTATAAATTTTAATAACTTTGTTTTTGCATAATGGTATGTAATGTAACTAATAAAAAAGTAACGATTTGTTTATCATGGAAAGCGATTATTTAAACAACTCTTTGTTGAGCCACTCCAGTTTCAAGAAAATTATTGTTTTACGTGCCACAGAAGCCAAGATATTGCAAATTTTGCAAGCGGGATTCATTTCTAAAAAGGTTCAAATCGAAAAAAAAAAAAATAACCGAGCTCAGATGGGTCTCCATTCTATTTTTTCGAAGCGGTATTTTACCAATACCGTCATTTTAACGGGTTATAAATTTTTACTTCTTTACTGCATATGCCATCTGTAAGTTGGATCGTACAATACAGATCTACATTTAGGGTCCCTTCAATTTTCAGCTTTTACTGTTAATAGACAATGGAATTATGATTTTAAGAATAAAATGCTATGGTTTTAAATATAGAATGCTCTCTTGGCTTGTAATGGACATAGAATATTCTGTTTTTTTTTAGAAAGTGTGTTTTTTCACCAGTTTTTCATTAAGCTTCTATATAAGTTTGTGGCATAAACGATATCAAAGTTATTATATTTGTTTATAAACAAATTAAATAACCTATAAAGTATTTGCTCTATCTGATTAATATTTAGCGCACTTTAATAACCTATTAATTTCCGTAATTTCAAGGAGCTATGTTACATGTCTTTGCGCAAAAAAGAGTTATTATAATTTATAAATAACTGCAAGAATAAGGTTTTTTTGCAACTAATTCGGTTAATGGTTTCATGTATTTTAATTTGGATACTCTCAAAAATTACATAAGTTTTTATTATCTACAACCAGAGAGCTACGAACGCAGTGTTCGTAGTTCTCTGCTGCAACTCTAAAAAAGCTGAAAAAAATCTTAAACAGATATTTAAAGTCTGTAGAAGGTAGATGAGGGGTAGCTGATGACAATTATGTGAAGACTTTAGCTAATATTGCTTTCCTTTTTTTAGTAAACAATCGTTTCTTATATATGTTAGAGATATATGGTTAAAATAAAAGTTATAGATCATAAAATGTTCTCTAATATTGAGATTCTTATAATTAAAATACATAAAGAATTGCCAAGATAATTTAAAAATCCTTATTTTTAAAGTATAATTTATAAATGTTAGTAACTTTCTTTTTTGCATAACGATATGTAATACAACTATTTAAAATTATGGGAGTTGGATTTTTAAAGTGTGCTAAATGTCATACAGAACGATTATACAGTTTATGAGTTATTCAATTTGTTTATCCCGGATACCGATTATTTAAACAACTGTACTTGTCCAAACAGTCACTCTAGGGATATTTTGTAAATATTAATCGATTTTTTATGGCTTCGTTTTAAATTATAAAAAAAAACATCAAGATTATATTAAATTTGTTTTTAAAAATCGGTTTGAAGAATAACAAATTTTTAGCATATAAAAATTTCTAATAACTTTGACATTTTTATGTCATACACTTTTAAACATTTAAAAAAACTAAAACCTTCTATGGCCCAGAGGAAATCAAATAGAATTTTTCTTTCTTGTATAAGAAATTGCTAATATTTTCATTGTTTATTAACATTAAGAGCTGAAACTTGAATACATTGTAGAAGAATATCTAACTCTCATAATTCGATTTATAAATGGCATACACAGTGAAGAAGTAAATTAGTTTTAAAACATTAATGGTACTCGTAAAATATTGCCACAGAAAAATGCAAGGGAGATTTGTCCGCTGCAATATCTCAGCTTGTTTCTTGTTATTGGTTATGAAAAGTTCTGTTTTTTTATTGTGCTTTAACACCAGCTTTTCATTGCGCCTACGTACAGCCGTATGATATAAAAATATCAAAAGGAGTATAAATGTTTAGAAGCTAAAAAGTCAGCACTTTTTCAACCTGTTTTTTTATAATAACTTTAATAAAATGTTGATGTTTATAAATAAAGCTTTAAAGAATCGATTCAAAAAACGTCAAATAACTGTCAAAGGTTAAACACCCTTTTTAAAGTTTCAAGTCTCAAGAAATAGGTGAGATCCTTTTTTTCTTTCTGTCCAGTTTGGAAGAGGGTCCATTAGGTACTCACATTTAGGTATTGTGTTACTTTCTAGGTAAACAGCACTACACATCATGAACAGCAATTCAATATTTTCATTTACACAAAACAACTCCAATTCCAACCCAAAATCATATGTCGTTGCCGCAGTCTCTAGGCCTCCTTCCCGTTCGTTTTCTAAAAGGGAACAATTTATTGTCATGCACTCCATTTTGAATACTGTTTTACTTAAATATATTAAAGAAATTGGTGAAACAGTTTATCCAAAAAAATTTACTTTAAATTCCACCGTCATCTTTATCTGCAGGATTATTTCTGCCACCAAACGAATCCCTATTTCAAATATATCTCCTTCCATCCCGCATTCACTAATCGAACAGTCCCTAAAAAATATGGAACATCAGATGATCAATAGGCACATATCATGAGTTTTCTTAGGGTAACATTTGTAATCCCTGACAAGGAGGACTTCGAAGTGCAATCTTCTCTGTTAATTACCCATGAAAATACATCCTTTAAAATATTTTTATTCTCTGACAGACTATAGTGTTTTCTTTGTAAGCTTACGGGTCGTTACATGGAGTCTGATCTCAAAGTCTCCAGTTGACCAGACCACACACTGATTGGAGCTAATGCTCCTCCCTCTTCTTCATTTTCAGCTTAATCTAAGAAGTCCTTAATCCTAAATCCTTAACTTCATCAAAAGAACTTCTATCTTCGGAAATTGAGTACATCTCCTTTAACTATACACCCATCCTGGCTGCCATTATGAATTTATCCATCCCTCGTCATACTAGTTCAAAGCCCATGTTGGCAGTATGACAAAAAAGGACACTTTAATGACAGTGCTCCTGACACTCCTACCATTACCTCTTCGTCCGGTATTCTTGATTTATTAAGTTCTTTTCCTCCTTCGTCATTCTCGATGCCACCCAAATCAGCCAAAAAATGTCCAAATCTAATCTTTAATTGGATTACTGTATCAAACCTAATTATATTTCCTCTATGGAAACGATTTACAAAGATAATACGACTAATTTTACACTCAATTCCACGCAACTTATAACATTTCTTAAGAACTCTTTTGTATGTAGCACCCCACTACCAGAAGCTTAAAAATCCAACAACATAGATGGTATTCAAAAGGACTTATTGCAGCTCTACACAGGTAGAAGGAAAATATTACTAGATCCTTTAACCCGTATTTTTTAAACCGTGTCACTAGAATCTTAAAAAAGTAAAACAGCCTACCTCCTACTTACAAGATATATATATATATATATATATATATATATATATATATATATATATATATATATATATATATAAGTGCCCTCCTCTGATAAATCTTCTTATGTCAAATCTAATCACACCATACATGATGAATAGAATTTCTCTCTCACGCATTTATTCATTTTTTCTGCTCTCTGAATATTTTTACTTTATCTTTTGCACTTTTGTTACTGCTATACAATACTGCGATACATTAGCGGTTACTGCTTGGTGTCCTAACAAACTTACCATATAGATCCCTCCTAACTATACCCTCAATGAAGAAGAGATAGTCGATTTAATATTTCAACTTCCTGTCCCGTTTATTCTTGTTGGTAACTTTAATGCCCATAACAGAATTTGGGGCTCATTCCCTCGCCTGTGAAGTTTTTGATGATCTTCATGATAACAACCACTTTTCTATCATCATATTCAGCTCCTCCAATAAACAAACAACTACTAGAAGTTTCTGGAACTTTTAACACACTAGATTGGTTAAAATTTAATTCTAAAACCGAAATATTATTATTTTCCTCAGCTTTATTGTTTATTAGATTATAGATATTAACATTATTCCAAATTTGTTTTACGAATACTTACTTACTGCTGCCAAATCACATATCGGCAAAAAAAACATCTTTTATACCCACACAATGGTACTTTGGTGGAACTCTGATTGAAATTATACCATCCGTTTATCTAAGATTGCTTTAAGTAAGTATCGGTGAAACAAAACCCAGAGAAATCTTCTAATACACAAACAACTTAAATCTAAAGCCAAATTCCTTATTAAACAAAGCAAAACATCCTCATGGCAAAATCACACTTCCACCCTAACACACAATGAAAACTCCACTCATTTATAAAAAAAAACTGTTTCACAAATCCAAGGTAATAAAACTAACCTTCATCCTATGAGTTTATTCATCCTTTATTCCTATATCCTAACTATTCCTCCTATCATCTTCAACAACACAGTTATCTCTGAGACCCAATTCATTTCCGACACATTCGCTAATTGGGTTGAAGACAGGTTCAATAAAAGTAATATGGCTTTCACTCCCAGTTCTTTACGCACTCAATCTTTCTCCACCATCTCGTCAACTCCACACGATGTCACGTTTATAAACGCCACTTTTACCCTAAATAAACTAAAATTTACCTTGTTTTCATGTACAAACTCTGCTGTTGATCCCGATGACATCTCTTATATATTTTTAAAAAATCTCTCTAATACATCTCTCTCCAAACATCTTGAAATATATAACCTTATCTGAAACACACAAACATTTCCAGATGTTTGGCGCAATTCTATAATCATTCCAATTCAAAAACCTGACCAACCCTCTATAACCCCAATATCTTTTCGTCTGATTTCTCTTACTTGTACCACCTGCAAACTTCTTGAAACAATGATCAATAAAATTCTCACTTGGTTCGTTAAACATAATATTATTATTGCCGCTCAATCCGGCTTCCGACGTAATCGGTCTATTATTGATAACCTTTTTATTTTTTAAACACACATTTCTTAAGCAATCTTTAATTAACAAGATGTCGTAGCAACTATATTTAACGTTGAAGGGGCATTTTATTCCATCTCCAGAAAAGCAATCATTGACAAACTCTCCCACTATCATTTAGATGGTAATATTTTCTCATTTGTAAAAAAACTATCTAACTGGAAAAATCTTTAAAGTCTTTTCAATGGTAAATTTTTTTCTTTTCTTATTTAAAATTAAGGTGTCCCTTTAGAATCTGCATTAAGTTTAACTCTATTTACCTACCATCAAATTTGTTCAATACGCTGATGACCTAATCATTTACTGCCATGTTAAATCTGTCCCAACCTCATATAAACTTATACAAAATGCAGTAAATCTACTTCAAAATATATTTAACGAACTAGGATTATCACTCACTGAGAGCAAAACCACAGTAATAAAATTTTCCAGAAGGATTTCCACTCTCTTACCCCAAATTTTATTTAACAATTCTCCACTTTCTGTTGTTAATTAATGTAAAATTCTAGGTTTTATGTTTGACTCCAAATTAAATTGAAAGAATAAAATCTCTGAACAAATTGTTTTAAAAGGTTGAACATTAATTAAACCCCTCAGTCATCTTCAATAAGGTGCCGATGAAACTACTTCTAGGTCTAGGCGCTTTTCGCTTTAGTCCTATTGAGAGTATATACCATGAATCTAATGAAGTTTCACCTACCCTAAGACGATAATCTACTCTACTTTCGTATGCTGCATCAACATCCGTAAATCCCTTTAATCCCGGCCATTCCCTAATTGCCGCAATGTCGTCTTCTTCCACCAACAATAACCAACACCTTATCATAAAACCTATACCTCGATTAATTTCTCCACTATTTAAAAATTTTGACCTTCTGACTAGTTCATTTCCTCTACCTTTACTTCCCCTCTGGGCTAAAGATTTCCCATCAATATATACCTCACTCACCATAAAAATGGTGGTAAAAAAAACAAACTTGAATCTTCTAAGCTTCTTATAAAGAAAGCATTTTTAGAAATTAGTTCTCTATACAGATACTTCTAAAGCTACCACTGGTATTGGTCGTGCAGTAACCACTAAAAATGAACTTGTAAGATCATCTCGGTTACACTTA
Source organism: Diabrotica balteata (assembly GCA_918026665.1). Lineage (NCBI taxonomy): Eukaryota > Metazoa > Arthropoda > Insecta > Coleoptera > Chrysomelidae > Diabrotica > Diabrotica balteata. The sequence continues at coordinate 84,061,157 of OU898280.1, read as the reverse complement.
ACATGCAACGGTTGCACAGGTATTCACTGACCACCTATTAGTTCAAAACATTCTTGACATATACCAAAATCTCTGTACTTACGATGTAACAGTCTCTCTCATATGGCTGCCTTCTTACACCGTAATTACTGGTAATAAAACAGCAGATCATTTTGCCAAAGAAGCTACCAAACATGGGGTGTTTGGTACAGAATTACAAAACAGAACTTAAATTGTTTTTTTTTACTTTATTGTGCAGAAAGTTGGTTATTTTTCAGTTGGGTTAATAATAATATTGTTGTAGGTAATGCTGTATTGGAAAATCTGGAGCTACCCGAGTGAAAAGAAAAATTTCTATGCAGTAAGCATTTTGACCAAAAATATCAAAATGCAAAATATTTACCCGCTACTGCTATACCAAAAAAATATAGTGAGGTAGAAGAGGAAGGTTCGTTAACGACACCACGCGTTTTACATATTCGATAGCAAAACAACCATCAACTAGTGGCAATAATGTTTCGTACAGTGATAATTCTGAACTTGACGATTTTGTTGATGATCTTATAGATATGCCGTTATCACCATTGGTCAAGAAAAAAGATTTCATAATTATCATACACTTTTGTTAAAAGGTCTGACTCAGTGTTTCTCATCTTTATACAGTATTTTTGTGCTAATAGTTGTCTATATAATTCTAATGGGTTTCATTACACTTTGCTAGCATAACGTTTGTTGAAGTTGATACCATTGCAGTTAAAGATATTCTTACGTATCTGTATTGTACACGATCTAATATTTTTAAATTGGTATTGCTAGTTAATACATATATCCAACTCATACATTACTTATTTTAGTTTATGAAAACAACGTTACAATTAATTTCTATAACTATTAATGTAAACAAGTTTGTTTGGTTTTTTTACCTTGAATTATTATTTTGTTAATATTGTTTATGTGTAAAAATTAGAATTTTGATAAGTGTTATATAACTAATAAAATAATGCGAATTTAATTTTTGCAATATCTATCACTTTGTAATTTAAAATTATTTCATTAATAAACAGCTCAGATCGGTTGATTAAAAAAACACATTCTCATTAATGTAAGCAGAAATAGAGAAATGGTGTGTATTTTATAAAACACATATATAAATAAAATAAAGGCTACTATTTATCAAAGTTTTGTTAATTATTATTCCTTTTATCCCAACACATAGATTAATTTGTCCCCAAATATGTGTTGCCCCTTGTTGTGGCATATCGATTTGTTTATTTGTTTCAAAACCATTCCCATAAATTTACTATATTTTCAATCGTCATTTTAAAGATTAAAAGAATGCAAATTAATTTTCTCAAAACATACATAACACCATTGTTTAAAAAGATTTTCTCTTTTAAACAATGATAAAACTTAACTCTTGACTAAAAATAAACCTCCGCATAAGTGTTCTAAGACGATAGCAATCGAGTATATTTCAATTAAATATTTAATCCTTTTCTAACAAATTATAACACTAAATTTAATATCTGGTAAACTAATAAAAATTTAAAAAAAAAAAGGTAGCATTTACCTACTTCATTTAAATAGATTACTGACCGATTTATATTTAGCAAGTCTCAAAGTATACAAACAATTTGAAATATTCGCTCGAAATAGTCAAGTTATCTTTCATAAGATGCATACAACGATAATACCAATAAGCATTTTATATATTCTTATAATATGGTCTTATAGTATATTCTTTACAATCTGGCATCCGTGTACAGGTTCGCATTAGTTATCAGACAGCTGAAAATATAGTCGAGTAGAATCCTGCAAAGAATTAAGTTTCTGTTAATAGTTTTTAAAATATGACTAGAGGCCGCCATATGACGGCAGATTAAAAGTCAAACATTTGTTCCATAAGGATTGACTAACTAGTCCTATTTAAACAATGGCGATACCAAGAATTTTTGAAAACCAACCGTCATATTTATCTAACCCAAAACCACCAACAAGAAAAAATCCTGAAACTAGGCGAGCAGAAATAAGTCTCCGGGAAGAAAATAATATAAAAGAACTCGAAAACAAAGACCTTATCGTGGATTTCAAGGAACTTTTACAAAGTGTTAGTGAGAGGGTTGAGTTAAAAAACTGGCAAATAAAAGTTGTAGAAGAAAGGATTTGTTTTTATTTATTAAATATTGACAATCAGTTTAGTGATGAGTGTATAAAAGTTATTTCAAACATTAACATTACGAAGGAATTACTTGTATCTGTTTATGTGAAGGACATCCAACTGTCACCTCATGATTTAAAATGTATTTTACCATTTGACTGTAAGTTATCGCGTTGGTCACAACTAGAAAATCTGCTGTCCAGGTATTCTTTTTTTTTTGAAAGTCCTATTGACAATAATTTTAAAATAACCAAAATATGTAGTGAAATTGACAGAGTCATAGAAAATACAGATGTAGATAAAATGAAGGGAGTTCTGGCTTTTGTGAAAAATCAGTTACTGTTACTAACAGCAAGTAGGGCAAAATATTCTCTACCAACAATTATTTTTGCTCTTACCATATATAATCAGTCAACATCATGTTATAATATTATTCAGCAGTACTTAAATTTGCCCACTAAAAGATATTTACAAATGATAACATCATCCTTTCATGTATCTCCTGATGATCAATTAGAAAATAATTATTTATCATATCTTGCTTCAAATCTGAATGATCGAGAAAAAATAGTCAATTTACTTGTAGATGAAATATATGTAAATCCTGGAGTTCATTATCACTCAAAACAAATTACTGGTTTTGCTGCCAACAATGATAAACAATTAGCGAAAACTATTCTAACGTTAATGATTTCATCAGCATTTGCACATTTTAAAGAAGTGGTGCGTTTAGTACCTGTATGTAATATTGCTGGTAATGAACTCAAAGACATAGTTCTTGAATCAATTCAGTATATTCAGGACTGTGGATTTAAAGTATTGTGTGTAATTACCGACAACAATCGTTTAAATCAAAACATGTTTGGTCAGTTATCTCCAAATTTTTCCATATCTAATCCTAAGTTTAATAATGAGAATATTTATTTATTATATGATTTTGTACATATTTTTAAAAATATTAGGAATAATTGGCTTAATAAGAAAGACCCAGAAAAAACCTTTATTTTTCCAGATTTTAATAATCATTCAGTTCTTCGAAAGGCATTTTTTAAGGACTTACAAACATTGTACCAAATTGAGATAAACTTTTTAACCAAAAGAGCATATAAACTAAATCATAAATCTATTTATCCAAATAATTTTGAAAGACAAAAAGTGTCTTTGGTAGAAAATATTTTTCATGAAAGTACAATAGCTGCTTTACAGTCATGTAGTATTTATACAGACACAGCCTCATTTTTAGAAATTATTAGAAGTTGGTGGAACATAATTAATGTAAAAACTAAATTTAAAGGACAGGCAAAAAGGAATGATTTGGCTACCCCAATTTTTTCAGATAATGATTTCAAAGTAGTTTTTTTAAAAAAATTTGTGATGTGGCTAGATTCTTGGCATCAAATTCCTGAAGGCTCTTCACTTACAAATGATACATACCTTGCTCTTAAAAACAGCACATCAATTTTGATCAAAGTAATAGAGTATTCATTTAATCATTTAAATATAGAATTTATATTACCTGGCAAATTCCAAACGGATAATTTAGAAGAAAGGTTTGGTCGTTATAGGTACCTATCTGGCTGTAATTATAACATTTCAGTTACTCAAGTGATTGATTCAGAAAAAAAAATTCGAATACAGAATATTCTGAAATCGTCTGTTACTAGTGATTTAACACAATTAAAATTTCAGCCACCTGATGATCTAAATTGTGCAACACTTAATCAGTTCATAGAATGTTCAGAATTTACTTCTATTTTTAATAGTGATTATCTGCGTACATACAATTGTGAGGAATCAAGTCAAATATATATTAGCGGATATGCAGTTCATACTGTACAAAAAACTCTTAAATGCCTTACCTGTAGAGATCTGATTGTACAAAGTATAGGTGATAAGGTAAATGATGAATATTTTGATTATCTGCAACGAGGTGGTTTATCTGTTGCAACAAATGAAGTTCATTATATTTATTATCACTCGTGTGCTCTTTTTGAATACATAATTAAACATCCAGAAACTATGTCACTGTTTTTGTCTCATAAAAATCAAAAATATTTATTGGCTTCTTTAGCCCTCACGAGTTTGGAAAGTGACAATTTTTATATTGATTTTTCTAAAATTTGTGTTTGTGGAACAGCTGTTAGAGAATTATATTTTAAAATTTCTGTGATTTTCTCTAATACTTTGTTAAATAACTTCACAAAAAACAAGAATAATGAAATTATGACAAAGAAACTAACTAAAAGTTTATCTAAAAAGCGCAAGCTTTCAACTTTAAAAAAATAAATACCTGGAATTTCAATAACATTTTTTTAAGCCACTCTTAATAAATATAATATTCGCTCAAGGGATACTAGAATTCAATAAACTGCAAGTTGTTTACAAAAATATTAAAAGAATATTTTCTTTTTTTTTAACGTAAATTATGTAAATAATGTAAGCTGAATGCACTTGTATTACTTTTAAATTCTATTAATATTACACCTCATTGTATTCAATGTTTTGCAGTTTTAATAGATGTGATATATATATATATATATATATATATATATATATATATATATATATATATATATATGTACCTTATCAAACTATTTTGTTCGATTTTTTTACTTAATTTTAACTTTATAGCGAATATTATGATGTTCCTCTTTTATTTATTATTTTGATGGGCTCTTTATAGTCGGACTACTTCTAACAGCTGATGCGGCGTTGCCATTTTTAGTTCACGGCTTGTAAGCTTTAGGTGGCTGTGTCATTTGTTATTCACATACGGGATAGGAGTATCTACAGTTCCTCATGATTTACCCTGTACTGTCTCGCTCACTCATGGTCACCGTTATAATTTTTTCGCATCTCGCAGTGATCTTTAGTATAGTAGGTTATAGAATAGTAGGTTACTAGAACCACAACTGTTATATTTTTAATAATTAAGGATGTGTTTTTCTACCTTCTGATTGTTTCTATGTTTATCTTTAATATTATCTTTATGTATGATAAATACATATTTTTTATTTGACGTTTTTTTATGTGAATATAAGCTAAATGTGGGTGAACAATAAGTTAACTAAAATCAATATCAAATAATACTCAGAAGATTTCATCTGCTGGTAATTGGATTTTTTTTTATTTTCCAAACATAGCACTTTGTTATAAAATAATTGAATTTTCCCCATGAACTAAAAACCGTTTAAGGATAACCAGATTTAAATACGCAATTTTTTTATTCCAACAACCCTTAAACCCGTTCCATCTTAACATAATATCGAGCGTCTTGAAAAATCTCCATAATAACTCAACTCCCGACTAACCCTTTCCCTGAATAAAAAGGATCCTGGGAAAGTAGCTGATAAAGCAGGAAGGTCTCGAGGGGTTGGTCGATGGGTGAATGGAGAAAAGGCGAGCGGCTTGCTCAAGCGACCCAAGCAATCGTGGAAACAGAATCAGCTTTAAGCGGTGAAGAGATAACCAGAAAATAATTAAGAGAAATCAGCAATATTTTTGAGTTATTTTTTGCAATGCAAGAGTGATCTAGAATGAGACTTGAATAGTTTGCAGAAAATGTCTCTCTGGTGAATTTAAATTGGGTTTTCTTTTGTTTTTGAGCAGGAAGATTTGTGTATACGGTTTGGGTATACAGAATGATTTATGTGCTCTTGAAACAGTTAAAATTTTATTCCTAGATAGACACTGAGTTATGAATTGTAGAAATGCATGTATGAAATATATTTTATCATAATAAATTATTTCATATTTTCATGTTATATATAAATATATAAAATTGAACATGTTAGAAACAAACTAAATATAAAAAACAATACATCAAAAATGTCTAAGGAATACAGTTTTTTTTAAACATACATTAATAATTTTAATTAGATTTTAAAAAGACATAATGCCTTATCACCTTAGCAATGCATTCATCTTAGTTTTATTGTAATACGGTTTCTATATAATGAAATAATCAAACACAAAGTAGTACACCAAGTCATTGAAAATTTTCAACATAACAGTCAATATCTTCTTCTTTTTCTTCTTTTTATGTAGACATGAGTATGTCTGTTTTTATATCTCCAATAGGTTGTCGTTCCATCGTTTTCGTAGTCTTCCTACTGTCGTCTTCCTATTAGGTAACCCTCTCTTGCCATCTTTACTAATCTATTTGTTATCGTTCGGCTCATATGGTCGTTGTAGTCTTCTATTCTAATTTTTACATAGTGTTTGTTGTTCTTTACCCTGCATCTACATCGTACTCATATATCGATACTTCTAGGTTTGTCCCATAGTGTTTTACCATCAATTTTTCTGTTTTCATCTCTGCTGCTTTTTCGAACATCCTTTTTGTCCTCATTGTGTCAGGTTGTGTTTCTACTACGTATGTAGTTATTGGTCTGATGACTGTGTTATAAATTCATTTCTTCTTTTATATTTTTATTTCTCCGTATTGTGTAAAAGTCAATCTAAAACATTAAATCTACAGTAAAATGTGTTTAATATTGTCTGTTTTCTCCAGCAGATTTAAAATTACGTCTTGACATCACATTGGTATGCTGAAAACTAGATTAATAATGTTTTTGAAGCAATTAGATCCATTGTTGTGTAGGAGAATCTTAAAGACATTGTATATATGTAGAGCAATACGTCTCTAAAGCATATCCCATACATGCTCAATGGGATTAAAATCTGGCCATTATACTGAACACGTTTAAAGTGTAATAGTCGTATTATAAAACCAATCTCTTACTGTTGCTCCAGAATGTGGTCTTGCATTATCCAGCATGAAATGCAAATCAGGATCCGCTGCAGTGGCAAATGTAAGAATAACAGATTCTAATGATATTGATTCAAAATAGTAGTACAAAACGGGAACCGTTCGGTAATAAAAATTTTTAAATCACATCATAACTCGTAGACCAGTATATGAACGAATACTCTGTACCTGCCTGAGATTTTTTTTGTTGACCAGGTCCTCTCCAAACTTTTACTTTTTTTAAATCAGGGTAAAGACAAAATTAGCTTTAAGTACGTAACACAGAACTATATTCTTGTTGCCCCATATATGTTATGGTGCAACCTTAATCTGAATGTAGGATTTCCATAACATAATATGGAAACCCTTAATTGACGTCTGGCGTACAAGCCAGCTTACGTTATTTACTATCTATTAGTATTATATTAGCTAAGGTCACCGTCAGAGACAGAAAGGAAATAAGCGAGGCCATTGAAAAATTCTACACCAAACTATACTTGGTAAACACACAACCACAACAACGACGTACTCAACGAACAGTAATTAACACCGGCTTAGAAGAAATACCGGACATAATCGACTATGAAATAAGAATGGCCCTAAATCAACTTAAAACGAATAAATGTCCGGGGGAGGATAAAATTACAGTTGAAACGTTGAAAAATGGAACAGGTATTAAATGTTTTATTTAATAAAGTAATTGATAGAGGAAAGATTCCTCAAGAATGGTACAACTCCGAGGTCATTTTACTATTCAAGAAAGGAAACAGAGCAAACATCGAGAATTACCGACCAATATCCTTGCTATCACATCTGTATAAATTACTAACCAAAATCATAACCAACCGCCTAACACATAAGCTCGATTTCTATCAACCTATCAAGCAGGCTGGATTCAGAAAACAATTTAATATTATAGACCATTTGCACACCGTAAGAACACTGATAGAAAAATGCACCGAGTATAATGTTCCAATTCATAAGGCGTTCGTCGATTTCCATAAAGCATTCGATTCCATCGAATTATGGGCAGTGCTTGAATCTCTAGAAAATGCACGCATAGATTCAAGATACATTAACATAATTAAAAACATATATGAAAATGCCACCATGCATATAAAGCTGGACGAAAGCACAAAAACTAATCCCATAAGACTACAACGGGGAGTAAGACTACTAAGAGTATACTACCTGTTTGCACCTACGGCTTGGAGACAGTAGCACTTACCAAAAAATCTGCCAAAAAATTAGAAACAACGCAAAGAGCAATGGAACGAATCATGCTTGGAATGTCACTAAGAGACAAGATTGGAAACACCGAGATAAGACGTAGAACAAAGATTAGGGATATTGTGGAAGAAATTACAAAAATGAAATGGCGCTGGGTAGGTCACGTAGCCCGATATAATGACAACAGGTGGACACGGAGAATTCTAGAATGGAGACCAAGGACGACAACAAGAAGCATAGGAAGATCTCAAAAAAGATGGGTAGATGACATAAGAGCAGTGGCAAGCAAACAGTGGATTAGATTTTGCGCAAGATAGAGAAAGATGGAAGCAATTGGGAGAGACCTACATTCAGGAGTGGATAGAAAATGGTTGACAAAGAAGAAAAGAAGTATTATTATAAGTATGTTCGAATGCCCCACAGAGTTTACGTGTAGACATATGTGCATTTCGACGACATACTGATCGATGTCTCTCAGCGAGATTATCATATTGTTTTTATGAAGGCCAAAATTAAAAAATCACACTATGAGGCAAGCCAAAATAACGTGCAATATCAGTTTCTAAAAAATCAGCCTTAATCATATTCACAGCACTTAACGTTTAAACATGTGTTTAATGCCGACCCTCAATGCTTATCTTTGCGTTTAATAATATTATTTTTGTAAAATTTTCAAGTAAAATCCACAATGAAAATGAAATTACTGTAGTTGGCTGTACATATACCATAAATAATAAAAACTTTTATTTAAAAAATCTCTTATAAAAGGTATATAAAACTTCCTTTTTGGCTTACATCAGTTACCAGGTATACATAAGGGAATCCACTAAGATGGGAATAAAAACCCTGTAAATGATGTTAACTTTGTTAATTAATATATAATTGTTATTAGATTTTAAAGGATGTAGTTTTAAAAAGACTTACATCATGACAACGAAAGACTCTCAGGGTTCTTTCAACCCAAGAAAAGATATTTCTAGGGGACCAATTGGTATGAGTTGCTATTGCTGTCACCTAAATTTAATAATTATATATTTTCTAGGAAAAAGAATATTTTATTGGAGTGGCAAGTCGTAGATATCCACCGGGTTTTGAGTCTAATTGTTTTGTTAATTTCTGGCAAATTAATTAATTCTGGTGTTTAGTCTTTTTGACGTGTTTGGTATATATTAACCAGGGACCGCAACTGGGGTCCACATGGGTACGCTATATTTTTAAGCCTCTCACATCTTATCGTTTTTAAATGGAGGGTATATCAGTGTATTAGCACGTTTCTAGGACGTGTAAATTCTTGTTAGTCTTAAAATTATTTCAGTAGAGTAAACGTGTACGTTTTATTTCATTTGTTAAAATGGATGACTTTATCGATGTTCAAGTACTAAAGGATATTTTGAGGTAGGTTCTGAGTTATTACTTTAATTTTGTTTTATTACGTAACTAACAGCTAAAAGTTTATAAGAATATACAGTTTGATGATTTTATGTTTGTGCAAGTTGCCTTTATTTGAAACTTTTTCATGTCGTACCCATATGGACACCGTGGGCACCTAAACTTTTTTTTGTTTCACTTCTGGATTTCCGCTACAAGAAGCAGTAGAGCTTATTTTAAAAAACGATAATAATATGGCCATAGAAAAAATCTTTGTTGAACCTCTACCAAGTAATGTACTTACTGATGAAGAATCTGGGGACGAGATGAAGGCGGAACCTTTTAGCACCTACAGTAGGATGGGCCGTTGAGTAATGTGTTTTTATTTTATTTTTTTAATTGAGTTGCCTGACCCCAGAAAAGATGTATGATAAGATAACTTATTTCACAGTGTTTTTTTTTTATAATTAATTTAATTTTTTTCCACTGCCACAGAGCTATATAAGAATGAGATTTTTACGAAAAAATTCAATCATTTAATATTATGTCAAATTCGTTTTTTTTTTTAAATTTATTATGGTTGCCTGAGTCAAAAAAAGTGTTTTATACGATAAATCTGATCATATTATTTTTTTGACAACTAATTTTTTTTCTACTGCCACAGCGCTGTATAAAATTAATAATTTTTCAAAAAAAAAATGTATTGTATGGTAGATTTATTTTTTGCATACAAAAAAATAATTTATATTAAAGCTAAATTTGTTTTGAACACATAATACAACAATACAAATACAAAAATAGTTTATCTATAAATATATAACGATACAAAACAGAATGTCTTTCAAAAGTAACAATCACATTATTTAAAAAAAGTCTTTCTTTAATTAATATTTCGGCATATTTTCCCTTGATTTCAGCCTGTTCCTAATATAACCATCTCCTTTTTCACTTCCACAGACAGAAGCTGAACCTTCTGTTACTATTTTGACGGCCCTCTCAGCCGTTTGTGTGTGACAAGGGTATGATTTTACGTATGCCAAAAGACTGGTTTCAGGATTTTCAACAACTTCCCTTAGTTGGTCTTTTGATAGCTTCATAGTTTTGGTACTACGAAATGTCGCTGATCATTGTAATTTAACTGTCTGCTCTTCAAAATTCTTTGGAACCCCAATTGTCTTATGTGTTTACGTTTATCAAACAACATAGCCAAAATAATATTTTCTGGGCTCCCAAAGTATCCATTTCTTTGAATACATTTATAGACTATGTCTTTCAATTCTGGTAGTAAATAGTCGCAGAGTCTTATTGTCTTGAATAGATGCCTTGCACCATAAGTGCATGACGGGTGAGTCTTAATACAAAATCACATGGGCGCATACACTTTCATTACAAAATGGCTTAGTATTTGTAAATTTTCCGATGGGTTTCTGGTTGCTACGTATAACCAAAGGATACGGGAAGCAGTGGTAAGCCACCGAGAATGAACCATTTTTCCAGGCTGTCTCTTAAAAATTTTTTCTGAACAAGCACCACTTTTCACTGCTTGACAAATATCGTACAGGTATTTTACTCAACTGTCGGTAAAACACTAAAAATAATTTAAGTGTCGCTAGGCGGTTTAATTGATTGAAATATTGGTTTACACTTACACCACTGCAAAATCTGCAGCATAAGCGAAGCGTTGACTTCCAATGTCACGTTATTTTAAGAATGATAATATATTATAATCGGTAATATTAACTTTGTTTATACTAACGTCTACTTTATTGTTATTGGGGAATTTCGGCACACTCTTTGAAGTAGGTCCCTAAAATAAATTTTTCTCTACTTATTAGTTAGTGGAAAAATACGCAAATAAAGTTTACTATACGTTATAAAGTATGCATCAAACCGCCAGAACAATACAGATTTTATTTAAATTTTTTTAAGTTACAAAATAAATAACCCTGATGTTTCAAAAATTATATAATAAAAAAATATAAAGATCTGCGTTTGAAATAATTATTATTTTTTATTTTTTCCACTGCCACAATGACCTTTTATATTAAAAAAATATAGAGTCTTTGTGGCAGTGGAAAAAAATATTTTTAGCTACTCATTTTGGACTTAAAATTTGTGTTTTAGTATAACTCAACTTTTTTGACCACAGGCGTTGTTATTTTCCAGAAAAAATTTTGTCGGCCCACCCTAACCTACAGAGCTCGTTTTTACTAACTATCGCATTTGTGGTAATTCAGATGATGCTATTCAAGAACTTTAAACCATTTCTTCATGTGTTTCTTATCAGTTTACACCAGGCCCCAGTGACTCTTTAGCTACAAACCACAATACCAATAATTATTTAGAAAACTTTAACCAACGAAATGTAAATGCAATTCCAGAATTTATTGTTGTTGGTTGGACTATCAAAGAGAAAATGAACAAAATTTAGAAAATATTGAAGGTAATATATGGAAATATGATATAAAATTCAAACCTTCACAAACCTTCACTGTTCAAAAATAAAACCCCCATCGAAGTGTTTGAAATGTTTTTTACCAACGACATTATTGAACACTTGGGTCAGGAAACTACTAAATACACAGCTTTTAAAAATCAAGAGAATCTTAACATTACAAATAATGAAATCAAATGCTTTATAGTTATCCTTATTTTGAGTGGTTACAATTTAGTCCCACCTAATGGTCACTATTGGTAGAAGTCCGAAGATATTAGAAATGACTTGGTATCGAGACCTATGAGAGAAAATAGATTCCTGTCTGTCAGGAAGTTTATTTACTGTTCCGACAACACTAAACTGGATATGACCGACAAGTTTGGAAAAATCAGACCTTTAATAAATATGTTAAAAAAAATAGATTCCTGGAACTTTTTGTGCCCGAAGAAAATTTAAACTTCGACAAAAGTATGGTAAAGTATTTTGGAAAACATTTAAATGTTAAGCGTTAAAAATGCATTAAAGAAAAACCGATCTGGTTTGGCTATAACGCTTGGTTTATTAACAAAAAAAAAGTTATAATTTGACATTTGATATGTATCAAGGGAAAAATGCTACAATTTCTGATGATTATAGCACAAGTTTTGGCAAGGCTAGAATGACGTTGTGTCAGTAGTTTCAACATGTCATGGTCTTCAACCTGTACGCCCTGTAGAGAGATATTCCAAAGAGCAACATAAATATATTCAAGTACCGCGGCCGTTTGTAATAGGAAAATATAATGATTATCTAGTGGGAGCAGACCAAATGGATAGAAATTTAACTGAGTATAGAATAAAAATACGAGCAAAAAAGTGGTGGTGCAATCCCTTTACATATCTAATTGATTTATGTGTCATTAATATTTGGTTAATGTATCGCCATTAAGATCCAAAAATATCCCAGTTAACATTTAGGTGCACTTTAGTGCAAGGATATTTGACAAAATACCAAACTATTACTTTACGACCAGGACCAAATCTAATCCACCAAGCTAACTCGAGAAAAGTAATACCTGACATACGATACGGTAACATTGAATATTTGGTAGATTGTTCTAAAGATGGTAAAAGACGAAGATTTAGTTTAGAAAGTTGTAAAAATAAACTGAGAACAATATGCATAAAATGTAATGTTGGATTATGTGTACCAAGTTTTGTAACCTATCACACTTAAAAATGAATTTAGTTTTTTTACTAAGTTTGTACTTTTTTATACTTGTATTTTAAGTTTTTTATTCAATAAAAAAGCATTAATTTTTTTGTCGTATTTGTTCTGTGATTTAATAGGTTTATTCTTTTAATGCCCACGGGTCCATATGGATACGTTGTAAATTCAATATTTGGCATTGTCAAAAATTTTTTTAAATATTTTTCTACTGTTTCTAAACCATTTGTAGCTGTTTTTGAAATAAACGCAACCATACACAAAAAATAATTAAGGGCGTTGCCAGGTTAAATTAAAATATTAAATTATTTAAACAGATAAGTTTGGAACAGTAAGTTAATCCATAGGAGAAAATGCTAAATGCTTCAAAAATTTTGTTCTAAGCATTTTATTATCACCAAGGTTGTTACTTGTATGAATTACTAGCGAATTAATGCCTGCGATATTTAGTATGGTGTTAAAAATTACCATGGGCCAACGTCTTGTTTTTCGCGAAACATCATAAGAGGAGGATAGATGATCAATGACGTCAACCCCGCCTTTTGTTTTGTTATAAAACGTCAGAATTTCTGGTTTATAATGTTTAGAAATGTTTCTCTATCTATAGCGTCGTCATCATGTAGACTTGAAACAAGCAATACAACTTTCTTCTTTTTGGGGATATACGACACTAAGGTACATGTATCGCTTAAGGCGAACATACTTGATTTAAGAGGACCAGATCCTTGAAGTAATTCAGGGGGCAGTTTCCCTTTATTCTTTCTAATGATACTCACAACAGTCAATCCAAATTCTTTTTTTAAAACATCTATTAGAGGAATGCTAACGAACCAATTATTTAGAGTAATGTTGCGCCCAGAATTCTTTACTGGCGCACACATTCTTTTTACAACTTCTTTCGGGGAATTGTCTACGGTAAATGGGCCATCTGGTTGACGACCGACATAAACCTCCATATTTATGGTATAATACATTTCAGCACCTTCAGCCATACCTTTCGAGTCCTTCTTTTTTCCTTAATCAACTCTCCAATTTGTTTGGGTTAATTCTTTTCTGCTGTTTTTTTTAGATTATGGGTGTTTATTATAAATACCTTGACGCCATAAAATATATGCCAAAGTAATTGGTATACTAAAAATGATAATGATATTATGTTAAACCAACCTCAAGATAGAGAAATGGCGAGCAGATTATTTAACCTTAATATATACAGCTTCTAGTACCTGAAATGTATCAAGCATGACTTTTTTTTCAAATAAACTACTTTATCAGGTAACTGTTTTACCATTGGTATAAGTGAAACTAGAAAATAGATAATTTAGCGGCTAACAAAAAACTAAAACACAAATACATTACAGGGTCTGATAGAATACTAACAAACTGTTCTAATTAAAGATTACGTGACTGTATTTTTAGAGCTAAACAATTATATATTTTTAATTTTATATTTTAAGAGTATCAGATTATCGAAATGTAGTAAGTGGCAAATGTCCAGTAACAATTTATCTAAATCATAATGGTATTTTCGTAAATAGTTATATTAAACATATTTTTTTAATTTGGTTGTAAAAGTCACTTCACACCACCGCCCCTCTTTAAATTATATTTGGCAATGGTCATTACTTGACGTATTACCTACCTTATTATAATCTGTCATAGCATTCTTGACAACAACACGCGCGTTTTTTGTTTACTGCCATGTTAAAAACTTGTTGGGCTTATCCTTTTATGTCCTTATTCTCCACGTTGAAAAGTTGAGCCCTAGAGGAAATGTAGAGCTGATCAATCATCCTTTATATAAAGGAATTTGAGTACTGACTATATTGGATCGAAATATTACGCAATAAAGTTGACTAATATTTCCATTATTGTAAGTAGGTTAAATATTTTCGATGACGAATTAACAAGTGTTTTTAATCTATGTGTAACTTAACATGCAAAAATTTTGAAAACGTGTGCATGAATCTGTGTCTATAAATATACTACCCTTGACTACTATCAAATAAAAATTTGATTCGATATTCTTAATTTATGAAAAAGCTATATTGTAAGTCAACAGAATTTAAACCATCTGTCTGTATTTGTATGACCCTGATATTATAATATGAGTAATAACATATTGTCATGTTTTTTCTTTCCCAACCAAAGAAAAATAAATAAAAAGATCCATCGAAATAAAATTTTAAGATATCAGTATAAACAAATTGTATATAGTAATTTAAGATAAGATTTAGTGTAGATAAGAATAGAAATTTGTTTGGCAATCGACCTTTTCCGTTTACAACAAAATTATCAGAAAACCCCTTTGTTTAGAATTAGAAGACATTTTACCTGTAAGTTAATCTTTTCATTGTTTGTATAATCGAGTATTAAATGACCATATTCTAATCTTTTGAAATATGTATAAATTGTGTATTGACAAAACCGATTTTAAAGTAAGCTATTTAGTTTTTCTCTGAAACAGAATTTAGGCTTTTCCAAATCATTGTAAACACAAATTGAGCTTTTGATTGGATGGTGGTTTTTTGAATGGGAATTTGTGAGCCGATCAGGAGGACCGGAGAGGTTAGATATAATTTAGTCATCAAAGGAAACAGTCGTTTGTCTCAAGATAGGGTGTGGTTCGTGAGTTTGGATACCGGCATTGTGAAAAGAAGTGAATAGTGTTACAGAAAGAGATAACAAGGATTAAAAGAGGTCCGTGTATCTACCGTGGGAATTTTGTGAATTATATATGAAGGTAGTTTTACGGCATCAAGTAGACAAAAGGAGGTCCTTGTGTCATAAATAAGTAGCTGAGTTTTGGAGAACTGAATCAGGTGTTTTGTGCAGTCTGCAGGAGGTTTACAGAGACGTTAGGAAGAAGCCGAGGTGCCAAAGAGGAGATATCACATCGTTGAGGAGACTGGATTTTCTGGGTATGTTCCAACATACAATTCAACAAGAAAAAAGCTGTAAGTGTTTTGTACAATTGAAATTGGTATCTGTGAAGGATCTGTGTTGACGTCATGGTCATTATCATTCAAATTTAAAGAATTGAGTTTTGTTTTTGAATAATCAAAAGTTTAAAGTTTTGTTGTTTTTTTGTTTCAAGTAAAGGAAAGTTTAAGTAAAATTGGTTTTCACTTAATATAAATTTATGTAGATTTAAAATCTTATTATTATAAAAATTTCATTTATTTTCTTGTATGCTGATTGATAAGATAACGGCTGAATTTGATAATTGTTTTTATTCGTTCATATAAAATAAGGAATACGAAATTTTTTGTAATATAATATTTTCTTTTATTATCATCCTTCTTCTCTATCCCGGTAAAGGATAACTAGAAAATCTTTTAATCCATTGAACACAGGTAATAATAGGGAGTTTTATTTTGCATTTGATAACAAATAAGTTATATTTTTTGGCTCAATAAACCAAGATCAAAGTCATAATAAATAATCATAACAATATATTAATGAAACAACGTCGACTGGTAAAATCTAATGTAACAGAATATAGACACCTGAAGAGAAGAATAAAAAAGGAGATCAAATTAACCAAAGAAAAATGAATGACAGAAAGGTGCGACGAAATGGAGAATGTAATATCTAAACACGACTTATTTAATGTGCACAAAAAAACTGAAACAAATTAGTAATATATTTAAAAAACGAGTTCTTTTTGTACTTGTTGACCCTGATAACAAAATTATTGTAAATGAGCACGAAATAAGAAAAGAATGGCAGCTGTATATATCAGAGTTGTTTGAAGATGACAGGAATAATAATGCCGAATTCTACCAAAACTGTACTGACGGCCCAGAAATTATGAAATGCGAAGTAGAACATGCTATAAATAATGCTAAAATTAGAAAGCTTGTGATCCAGATGATACACCAACTGAGTTGCTGAAACTAATATAGAATGATAACATAAAAGTTGTAGTAAAACTTTTTAATTCAATATAAAACACCGGAGTGATTCCCGCAGATTGGCTCAAATCCATCTTTATCGCAATACCTAATAAACACAATGCGAGAAAATGCTCAGAATATCGATTGATTAGCCTAATGATTCACACTCTCAAAATTTTCCTTAGAACACTTTACAACAGAATTAAACTCAAATGCGAAGAAGTTCTTGAAGATACCCAATTTGGTTTTAGAAATGCTATAGGATCCAGGAAGGCACTTTTTGCGCTTAACATCCTATTACAAAAATGCCGTGGCCAAAAATAGATTTATTTGCATGTTTCGTGGACTCAGAAAAGGCATTCGATAAAGTACAGCATGTAAAATTAATGCAAATACTAAAAAATATCGGAATAGATGACAAGGATTTTCTTGTCATTAAAAATTTCTACTGGAATCACACTGCTAGCGCAAAAATTGGAGGTAACCACACCGATAAAATCCACAGACAATGAGGAGTCAGACAAGGTTACATTTTGTCGCCAACATTGTTCAATATTTACTCAGATCAGTTATTTAAAAAGGCACTAGAGAGACAATCATATGGAAAAAAAATCAACGGGGAGCTACTTAATGTGATTAGATATGCAGACGATACAGTAATTTTATCAGATAATATTGAAGGTCTTCAAATTCTGCTTGATCGTATTTATGAGGTACAAGAGCAAATGGGCATTAAAATAAACTTAAACAAAACCAAATTTTTAGTGTTTAGTCGTGACCCACCTCCCGATGCAAAGCTTCAATTGAACGGAGTCCTTGTAGAGAAAGTTTACAAAGTGTTATATTTGGGAACTATGATAACAGACCAACTAGATCCAGATATAGAAATAAAACGTAAAATAGTAATGACTAAACCTACTTTTATGAAAATGAAGTCATTTCTTTGCAATATCCATCTCAGTTTAGAACTAAGGCAAAAAATGGTTAAGTACTATTTTTGGTCTGTACGTTTGTATAGTGCAGAAGTGTGGACGCTAAAAGTATCGATTATGAACAAAATAAAAGCATTGAAAATGTGGGTTCATAGACGAATGCTAAAGATATTTTGGACAGCAATAAAAATTAATGAAGAAGTACTAAGTAGCGTCAACAAAGATAGAGAACTGCTAAAGACTATTGATTATCGAAAAATGTCTTATCTGGGATATTTAATAAGGGGAAGTCAATATAAAATTTTATAACTGATCTTTAAAGGTAAAATAGAAGGCAGTAGAGGTTTAGAAACAAAAAAATTTTGTTTAAAATCCTTTATAAAAGGTATATAAAAATGCCTCAAACGGGCTATCACAAACACATTGCAAAACGTTTTCGGATTAAACAATCCATCATCAGTGCAAACGGTTGTACATGCTAGTAGCCACCAAAATATATAGGTAAAAACCCTTTAAATGTTATAAATTTGAAGTTGTTTTACATTATTAGTATTTCTAATTTGTGATGGTTAAGTTACCGTTGGATAGGTAACATGGCGGCGTATGACTCTACATGAGTAAAATGGTCCTGAGACGAAGTGTCTACGAGGACCTGTTGATAACCAGCATGTACAACCGTTTGCACTGATGATGGATTGTTTAATCCGAAAACGTTTTGCAATGTGTTTGTGATAGCCCGTTTGGGGCATTTTTATATACCTTTTATAAAGGATTTTAAACAAAATTTTTTTGTGATATATGGTATACAGCCAGCTACAGGAACTTAGTTTCCATGTGGAAGTTTAGAAACAAAACAAGATTCTTGGTTAAAAAACATTCGTGAATGGACTCAGATAACAAATGCAGAACAATTATTCCATATTGCAGAAGATTGAGAACCCTTCGCAATGGTGATCGCCAACGTCGGATAATTCTGATATGGCACGCAAAAAAGAAGAATAACATATAGTCAAACGGCCAGACTTGTAGGTTTTAATAGATATGCTTTCGGCTATAGTAATAGAATTACTTTTGACTATTTTTTATTTACATTTAACCTACAGTGACCTTCACATTCCCCATGCTTGCATTGATAAATAGATGTAGAATAGCTTTTGTAATTACTCTTGTTACTGTTTAAATTATTCATACTAAATAAACTGTATAAAGCAAGAGTTAAATCTAAAATTAAGATGAGTATACCGTTCAAAATTTTTAAAACTTAGCTAAAAATGCAGTCATGCCCCCGCTATTTGTTTATTTAGGTATTTTGAAAATAGAAAACCTAAAAATATTTTTTAAATGAGCGTCTCTTTATTATTACACTACTTGTAATTGTTCGAAGTATAAATTGCACAATACAAAAATTAATAAGTAAAGCACTTAAAATACTAACACATTTAACTAAAATATCCTCTTTTGTGATCACTGAACCATCCGTCCATAATTTATTAATTGTGTCGTAGGTATCATACCAAGTTTTCTATAAATAGTAAATTCGCCCACTTTCTTATCTATATTTAGTAATTTGTTCGAGGTAGAGTGCACATGAATTGGCTCCTGTTTGCAGGTAATGAGCTCGCTACAATTAACAGGGTTTGCGTGAATTGGCTCCCGATGAAATTCTTGGAAATTTAGGTAGGTAGGTATTCGTATACCCTTTGCCGCAAACTTATTTAAAATTAGTTTTAAACGAACGAGGAAAACCCATGCTAGTGGCGAACAGTTTTAAATTTAATTTCCACAAGTTACCATGCCATTGCTCTTCTGCCTTCTCCTCTTCAGCTCCCTATCTTTCCTTTAAATATTATTTGTATCAGATTATATTTGCCATTTCTAATTATGTGGCCTAGGTACGAGGTCATTGTTTTCTTTATCGTTGTTATCAGTTCTAACTCTCTATTTATGGTGTTTAATATTGTTCAATTCGTAATGTATTATGTCCATGATATTCTAAGCATTCTACAATGTTATCTCATGGTATTTAATTTTAATGTCTAGACTTCAATTCCATACAGAAGGACTGACCAAACGTAGCATTTAACATCTCTAATTGAGATGTCTAAGCTAAATTTTTAGATATAGATAATGTACTTCCATTTATTGTACATATTCCTATAGTTTATTTTTATGAACGAGAGAGTAATAAGCATAATTTTAACTGGTACCTCCGACCACTCCATGGGCGTGCTCAAGATTAATTGAAAAATTACTTTGAATAATTGTAAAAAATAATTGAATTATTTCAGTGTTATAAAGTGTTATGTGTATGTAAACAAAAGTGACTATTTTATCACACACTATATTAGAACTGACTCACCTACATTAAAAAGGGTTTTAAAAAATTCACATTTTTTTTTAATTTTTAAAAATTACAAAAGAGAAAAAGAGTTTTTAAAACCGTTTAAGGTATGTTAAATAGATGAATAAAAATATTAATATAAAACTTACGGCTACTTGTTACAAATCCAAATCAGATTCAGAAGATGAACTTTTAGAACCAAGATTTATAATAACTGGCTCGATCATTTTATCAGTAATATTGACCAGCTTCCACATTTTTTCCTCTTCTTTAATAGTGTGATTTACTGCCTTTTCCCAGTTTTCAGGTTTTACAATATTTACGGCCTCCAAAAACAACTGTTTAACATCATGAATTTTAAAAGTGGTATTTTTTCGTGAAACTTCACTCTTTATCTGTGCCCATACCAGTTCAATCGAAATTAATTCACAATGATATAGTGGGGATCTAAGTACTGTCATTCCACGATTTTTGACAATTTCATCAATTTCGTATTTTTTAAATTTTTTTTTTATGAAGGGCACACAACGAATAAAGTTCCTTTCTTATAGATCCGGGATGGTACGTAATATTTTTTGAACTCAGCCAATTCTGCAAGTCTTTTTTTAACCACTTGGTTGTGGGCAGTCCTTCTATAAGTCTGGAGTGATAACTTGCATTATCCATTACTTTTACACAGTTCTTAGGAAGAAGATCTATCATTTGTTCGAACCATTCTTGAAAGACATCAGCGTTCATGTCTTCATGGTAGTCACCGGTACAAGTTGATTCAAAAGTTAATAAAGCACCTTCAACAAAATCGTCTGAACTGCCAATGTGTACTATTATCAGCCTGCGTCCCTGTCCTGATGGTGGGTTTAAACCAGTAGATACGTTATTTACAAAAGCGTGCCTTTGACTTGTAACACTTTCATCCTGCCAAAATTTATTTGGTGTATGACCCTCGTTGATCCATGTTTAATCAAGATAAATTATTTTTCTTTTTTTGGTTTCTCATTTTCTTTATGGTTCTTAGAAAATGTTTTCTCCAAATGACAATATCGCTTCTTTCTAATAAAATATACTTTCTGGGATTCTTTTTCCAACGGAAGCCTATTTCTTTTAAAAGTTTGCATAACGTATTTCGACTCATTTCTGGGTAATCCTTATCATCTCGAACTGAGACAAGAACTTTATCCAATGTTGGAAATTCTTGTCTAAAGAAGAATTCATGCACTTTCCGTCGAAGTCCTTCTTTAAAATGATATTCTATTTGAAATTTTGGTTTCCCTGAAGCATTACGTGGCATTTGAAAACTACCACATTTCTCTTCTTTAATAACTCTGTAAATCGTAGATTTCCCAACACCAAGTGTACTGCTAACTAACTCAATGGTCTCATCAACACTTTCACATAAACGTTTGTCTGTAAATGATTTAAAACAATTAAATATTAATGTTTTTTCATTAACTGTTAAAGGACCAATTTTTCGGCGTTTACACGGAACTTCCAAATTTTCCATAACACTAGTATACACAATAAACTGCACCTTGCAACTGAAGTACCTACTTTTAGTGAACTTTTAAGAATTTTGAATACGCCACTTGGACCTTCCTACAAAATGGAAAAACCCACTATCACATTTTCTGTGGAATAAGTTTAGAAGGTAATTATTCTAGTCAATTACTGTCGTAGATTCCTGGAATTAAAGAATTAAATGTTTGATTTTTGAAACCCTTACTTCGTGGAATGCACTAATTTCAGATAAAATAAAACGTTTTATTTTATCTAAAGAATTAACTTTATTTTGCAAATAGGTAGGTACTTATTAAACTTTTATTGGATATATATATATATATATATATATATATATATATATAACCAATAAAATAAACATCTTACATTTCTTGCAAATTCATTAGTACCTGTTAACCTCCATCACTCCGACACTGGCAACCTTATTTAGGGATTAGTAACCCTCACAACTATTGTATTCTATTCTGCTCCAACCTTTATACCTGGTGGTCATACTCAATTTAAAATTGTTTTCCTATATACTTCTGTAAACTTGTTGACAAATATCTGTTTTTTATTGAGTCACCCGTATCAACAGTTTAGGGATTTGCATACATAATTTATTGTTTTATTACTCTCTCATACATAAAAATACACTTTAGTTTGTTCTATTTGTGTTTGTTTTTTTATTTAGTACTACTCCTAAGTAGCTGAATTGGTAAACTTACTTTAGTTATTTAAAGAATTATTGTAACTACTATTGCCTCCAGTAAGTTGTTGTTCCATTGTTTACGTGGTTTTCCTCCTGATTGTTTTTCTGTTAGGGAACCGTCTCTTGGCGTCTTTACTACTCTATTTGTTGTCATTCGGCTTATATGATCGTTCCATTCTACTTTTCTATTTCTTACTCAATCCTTGATATTCTTCACCTTGCATCTGCGTCGTATATCTATACTTCTAGCTCTGTCCCATGGTATTTTACCATCACTATTTCTAAGTGTTTTCATCTCTGCTGTTTCTAACGTCTTTTTTGTTCTGTCTGTGTCAGGTCGTGTTTCTGCGGGGAATATCATTATTGGTCTCTTTACTGTTTTGTAAATTCTTTCTTCGTATTTTTATTTCTCCATATTGTTTAATTCAGGCAACCTGCAGGTCTGTTTGCTTTATTTTATTTATAGTATAGGAGAAGGTGGGAATATGGTCCCTGCTGGTAAGTCGGTCCCCGAGTGAATTTGTCACTTCCGCATATTTACGCTTTATACTACATCGATCTTTATCTATCGAAAACTTGTCAGCACCCCAGAACTACCGCGTTAAGCCTTTAGTCGACTTACAAAGCTCGCTTTATTTACGTGCCTAACAAAACTTTTACCGTTCTTGTGTTTATGTTGTTTTTTCGAAGAAACCAGTTATAAACATTATGTTTCTCTGATTAGTGTGTAGAAAAACCATTGAATATCGACTTTTAAAGGTAACTATAATGAGGTAACAATGAACATTGTGCAATAGATAGAAATTGTTTTTAATATTTTGCTTATAATGTAACTATTGCTAGAATGGTCCCCTGATAGTGTGTGCATTATGGACCCAGGTCCCTATTAAATACACATTGAGGGGGCCATATTACATGTTTGCACTTTATTATTTTCAGATGCCTCGTATTAATCTTTCTCCTAAATCTAAGAAAAAAAACTGAACACAAAAAACGGCAGTAGAGGCTGTTCGAAATAAGAATATGGGTTTTAAGAAAGCAGTTAAAACATTTGCTGTACCAAGAACTACGTTAAGAAGGCTAGTTCATGATCCTGCGTTACCATTAGATCTGTTAGTAGAAAAACCGTTAGGTAGAAAAACTATTTTACCTTTAACTCTGGAGAAACAATTAGTCGATTATCTTTTGCAAATGGAACGCACCTATTATGGACGTACTTGCTTATCATTAGTTAGGCGAATGGCTTATCATTTATCAGTCAGAAATAACATCCAGAATCCATCTAAATATTTAAGAGCAGGTAGAATATGGCCCGACAATTTCTTAAATAGACATGAACAGCAATTTTTTCTCAGAAAACCAATCCTATTCTTGAGTACACCGATTCAATCGCCCAGAAGTTAAGAAGTTTTTTGATCTGTTAGAGGTTGAATATGCAAGAAAAAATTATTCTACCGACCGTGTATATACCTAAGGTAGGTGAAACTTGGCTTTGGAAACAATCGTGCTATAAAAAGTACCTCAAGTAATAAGACGAAAGGGTACAAGGAAAATAGGGGCGTTAAATGCAACAGAACGCGGGTCTTTAGTGACGTTGGTGTATGTAACGAGCGCAGGAGGAACTTTCATCGCACCAATGTTAATTTTTCCAAGAAAAATTTTTACAGATCTATTAATGAAAGGGGCTCCGCCAGGAGCAATCGAAAAAGTACACCCTTCTGGTTGGATACAAACCAATTTATTTGCTGAATGGTTGGATCATTTTTTATCAAAGACCAATCCAACAGAGGATTCTCCTGCCCTTCTTATACTCGATAGGCATTACAGCCACTCTCGCAAGGTTAATATTCTAGAAGTTGTTCATGAAAATCATGTCACCAATATCAGCTTGTCTTCTCATACTACGCACAAACTGCAACCGCTTGATAAAATATTTTTGGGTGCAAATAAATCTTATTATAGTGAGGAAATAAGAAAATTTTTGTTACATTCTGACACAATTCTAAATCCTCATGATATTGTTGAGTTATTGGGTAAAGTTTACTTAAAATGTGCAACAACTAAGATCTCAGAAAATGGTTTTAGAGCGACTGGAATATATCCCTTCAATCCTCAAATTTTTCAGGATGCTGATTTTCTAGCAGAGTCACAATGGCTTCTAATGGAAGAGGAAAATATATCATCGAGTACAACTTCTTTGGTGATGAACCCACCTAAACTGTCTATCAAAACTGTTACATTAACAGTAGAATCGTCTCTTTAACCCACTTCATGCACTGTTCCTGAGTCCTCTAGCTCCAAGCACGTCAACATCAGATTGAGTATCATTTCAACCCAAATTATCTAACGAGTATAAAAGACTGCTAACTCTAAAGCCTCCTGTCTTCTGTTCAAAACCAGAAACATTATTAGCTGTAAACCCCTTGCTTAATACTATTCCATCAAATTTTACCAATATAAAAGCCTAAAATAAAAACCTCAAATCAAGAAATAAAATCAACAAAAGCCACTGTAATTACATTATCGCCTTATAAACTTGAATCAGAACAATCTCTTAAGAAATCTGAAGACCGTAAACAGATTTCTGGACGCGAAAAGGGGCGACGACGAGGTCAAATTTGCAAAAAAGCCTACGAGGAAGTTCGAAAACGATAACCGTCGAAGATTCTGACACCGAAGAAAAGGACCTTTTCCATATTGAAGAGGATACAGATTCCGAACCAAGTTCACAGGGTTCAATTCCTGATAACGAAGACGCAGTGTGCATCTTTTGCGAAGAGGCTTATTCAAGTAATAGCAGAGGAGAATCTTGGGTACAGTGTCATAGCTGTCTTTTGTGGGCACACAGTGAATGCGTCGGTAAAGAAACTGAACATTATATCTGCGGTTCCTGCCGATAGAATTTTTTATTCCCCCCTGAGGTCCATATTAGAGAAACATTTTTGTTTCTCACAGTATCCTAGATACTGACAAAAATAATTTTTTTTTATGTCAGATCTTGATCTTTTTTATTTTATATTAATACTGTATTAGTATTAGACTAATAGTTATGTGCACGAAAATTAAAATTAAAAAATGTTGATTGTTAGTCTCTAGTCGAAAAACAAATTAAGGGGCCATATTTCCACCTTCTCCTCTATATTTTGTAATTTTTGTCTTCTAATAATTCTTCTATCAGAATGGTATCGTCTGCATACTTGAAATTGGTAATAAATTTAGTGTTTACTTTTATATCAATTTTGGCGCCACCTAGTGCTTATTTGATTTTTTTGTTTGGGAATAATATTAAGCGTTTATTAATTTTCTGACCTCATTCTCACATACAAAAATACACTTAACTTCAACATTTTGATTTAATTCTCATAAATTAAATGTTTGGCAATGATGTTTAATGTAAAATTGTTATTTTTGCATACGAAATTTTTTCTAAAACTGATATTCCATCAAGAATGTGTTGTATCTAGTTTAAAATAATTATGTTTAACGGATAGTTAATATAGATAGGGCAAACCTATTCTCTCAGATTTAGATTCAGGAATGTTTATTGCTTTAAATTACAGTTATTGCTTAAAGTATAAGTCCTTATAAAGCAAACTGTTATCCATCATGACCATTAGTGATCTGGGGGTCTTGTTTGAATATGCATTTAGAGTTCAAGGTAAAGAGCAATGGAGATATGACACAGCCTTTTCGGACACCAGATTTTTCCGTCTAGCTTCATTTTATATAGTTCATGCAACAATTTTTTATGTGGAACTTTATCAAAAGCCTTCTAGTAGTCGATGATAACAGAGATATAATTTTTTCTGGCAATCAACGCATTTTTGAATGAGTGTTCGAATCGCAAACAACGTCTCTCTTGTTCCGAAGGCCTTTCTAAATCCAAACTGAGAGTCACTTATATCTATTTCTTTTTTTTTATAAATTCGATTCTGTATGATCTAAGAATATTTTAAAGAAAGTTTAGCCATTTCTTTGGTATTACGATTCTTTTATATATGAAACAGGTGGTGAAAGATTCGGAGGCTGGGCTTGGCAACGAAATATTTAAAAGAATCAGATATTTCGTGTTACTTAAAATACGTGTTTCGTTTTTTTTTTACTTTAAACGTAGACGAAGGCTCCACGTTCGTTTTGCGATTGATGTTGGAACAATCTTACCCAGACATCCAGCATTTTAAAAATTTGCAGATTTCTTGGTGAATAAAGACATTGCTTATAGTTTATTTGTCTTCCGGGTTTGGACCGTGTCATTTGTGAGTGACCCAAAAGTGGGTTCATCTCGACGTTTCGGTACAATTGTATGTAGCTTCTTCAGGAGAACAAAGAAAAAAGAAAGAAATCAAAAGACAGGAAGATGGGTAGTTAGCAACGGTAACTCAGTTACTCAACGCAACCAGAGGCGAATACTAACTACCAAGATGGGCATTTGGTCACAGTAACTCAACTACTTAACGCAGCCAGAGGTGAAAACCAAATGCCAGGACAGGGATTCACGTCCAACAGCTCAGAACACTAACGCGTCGAGAGGCGGGGAGTTAATCCGACGATTACTCCGCTACCGCTCTATTTATAGTCGCGGTGACCTGTCGTGTCGGGACGTATCGGCACACTCCGTGGCGCGCTGGCCAATCATGTGGCTGCATCGTGGTAGCGGGACCGGACGGGAGCTCTAGACTGAGATTCCAGATGGGAGACAAGTAGTATCCTTCCTCTTGATTGATATTATGTGCATTTTTTCGGATCTCTAGAGATTCGCGGATTTTCCTGGAATAAAAGAAGGGGCTCTTAGAAATAATATGGGTTTTTTTCGAACAATATGGAATGACCGGTTTCTTGGCAGTGTTCTGCAACTGCAGAATGGGAGAAAAGACCTGATCGAATGCATCTTTGATGTTCTTGAATCCAAGTTTTGACGGAACGAACAGTTTCGCCAATATACACATGTTTGCATGAACAAGGAATAGAATAGAGACCACAGGAAGATAGGGGCGGTCCTTAGGAGAGGGTAGATATTATGAGAGTAGTTAAGTTACTGTGACCAAATGCCCATCTTGGTAGTTAGTATTCGCCTCTGGTTGCGTTGAGTAACTGAGTTACCATTGCTAACTACCCATCTTCCTTTCTTTTGATTTCTTTCTTTTTTCTTTGTTTTTTCGAAGAAGCTACATACAATTGTAGCGAAACGTCGAGATGAACCCACTTTTGGGTCACTCACAAATGACACGGTCCAAAACCCGGAAGACGAATAAACTATAATTCTGACTCTGGCCGTGGAAGCCTACGATGTCAAAAGACATTGCTGTTGACATCAAATTTTCACCTACTATGTGGGCCGAAAACAATACGTCTCTACAAAGAACGACGATTGCATGCGGGAGTTTTCTTCAAAATTAAATCCTTTATTTTAAATCTGTCATCCGAACATTTTCCAATTTTTGGAGGTTCCCAAAACTGAAATAAATACCTATATTAAAGTAAGAAGTAGTAGTATCCCTAAAAGAGTATACGGAAAACCAAAACGTATTTATAAAAATTTCATTGAACATCAAATACGTCGTTTATAGGAAAAATGTGAAGCTGCTTTTGAATTTGTAAAAAATATATCAAGAAAGCATCAACCTGCATAGTCTTTAAGCTGCAGTTTTTTTTAATAAAAAAATTGTTTACTACTACATTTCTAATTTAATACTTGATGTAGTTCATTGAAATTAGTTTATAAAGCAACGTTAAAAAATATAGGGTGGTATATCATAAATAAAGCTTATGGACTGCGGTATGCTTGTACGAATAACACATGTTTTTTGAAACTACACAACTTCATAAATTTTACCTAATACAGTGTTTGTGAAGGAATACGGCTCTGACCTTGGTTTAGCAAACCACATTTAGGTTAGCTCCGATAATATCGTTTAAATCTAATAGATTAAAGTGATCAAAAATAGTTAAAAGTGTTTACTACAAAAATCTAGAGTGCTTCTCATCGATTGGTCTACAATCGCAGTGAGTAAAATTAATATTCTCAATAATACATAATTACAACATATTCTGATAGTCAACAAAATTATCACAAAGGCCGTCTCAACAGGTTTCAGAGCGGGTTTTATTTAAAACTCTGCTGATAATACAGAGCCGGATTGGCACGGGTAAAAAATTGACTATGATAAATAAATTTAAAGACAAAAATTATTAACCAAAAATGAATCCAAAAGAGAATAATCCTTCAAAAAACACCACACCATCTACATACTCAAATATACTAACTTCATTTAAATATCCGGCAAAAGACCAAGCTATTGTACTATCTGCCATAGAAGGAATTAAAATTCATGATTATATAGTTGCTATTGGATCACTTGTCCTTCCAAAGAACATAGTTTTTGCCTCGAAAATTGCAAACAACCGCATCTGCATTTATTTATCTTCTAAAAGAATAGTAGACCAACTCATTGATTCACACAAATACGTCAAAATCAGCAACGTGCAAGTAGAAGTCCGCAGATTAATAACTCCAGCATTAAGATTAGTCATCTCGAATGTTTGTCCAACCATTCCAAACGAAGTTATAGAAGAAGAACTCAAGAAAATGGGAATTAT
Organism: Diabrotica balteata; assembly: GCA_918026665.1. Taxonomy (NCBI): domain Eukaryota; kingdom Metazoa; phylum Arthropoda; class Insecta; order Coleoptera; family Chrysomelidae; genus Diabrotica; species Diabrotica balteata. Next base: position 84,032,057 of record OU898280.1, on the reverse strand, counting down.
AGCCATATCAAAAATGACATTTCTTCGAGTGGGTATGTCTGAGACAGAATATAACCATGTTCTAAGTTTTCGGCGGCAAATCTACATCAATCCATTAGAAAACTTATCCATAACAGACTCTTTCAACATTTCATTTGATTCCACAACATATCGAATATACCTTTCTATAGACGAATTTAATTGTTCTAAATGTCGAACAATAGGACACCGAGAAGTTGACTGCATTCAAACAACGGATTCGCCCAGTAAACAAATGGAAACAGAAGTACCTGAAAATCCTAATTCAAATAACCAAACCAATATAGAGCTAACTGAAACCACCAATAAAACTCCATCTGAAGTCAACATTCCCTATAACCCTCCAGCTCCTACCCTATCTATAACTAGCAACGATAACCCATCTTTAAATAAAGATAAAGCCAAAAGACAATTATCAAATTCTCCAGATGTTTCTGATATTCCCACATCACAAGACGTCTTCTCTGTTCCCAAAACATCTAAACCAAAAAAAAGGGCCAAGTCGACTGAAAATACATTTGCTGTGCTCGATCCTATTAAAAACTTAATAGAACAAAAAAATCCGCCCTTTCCTATAGGTTATTCAGAAATATGCCTATTTTTAGAAAATGCCACTAACTCTAAAAACCCTGAACTTATAGCAAAAGAATACACCAATGAAATATCCGAAATTATTGACATTCTCACTTTTATCCACGCAAATATTCAAAATCCCTCTTTAAAAAGAACAATTACAACTATTAAGAAAAAATTATCCCCTAATTATTATTCATCTACAGAAGAATCTGACAACGACACAATTAGTCAGGATAAATAATGTCTGATACATTTTTAATTCAATGGAACCTAAACGGATTCTACACCCACCTTGAGCAACTAAAACTTCTTATAAACGATTTCTCTCCCATTGTAATTTGTCTGGAAGAATCTCACTTTAAAAACAATTCTGTAACACTTAGAAATTATGTGCCATTTCTGAAAAACAGAAATGGAATGCATGCTAGTGGTGGAGTAGCTACTTTCATTCGAAATGACACTGAAGCAAAAATCATTCCACTTATTACAAACCTGGAAGCTGTGGCTGTGTCAATTACCTACAGTAAAATCATCAATGTTTGTAATATATACTTACCGCATCCTAACCAAGACGACATAAATGAACTAACAGCACTCATAGAAAAAATACCCCATCCCAAAGTAATTCTAGGCGATTTTAACTGCCATCACCCAGCGTGGGGTAGCCAAAAAATCAATAAATGTGGCAACTTTCTACACAGTCTGATAAATAAATCAAATTTAATCTTATTAAACACTGGAAAGCCAACAAGATTCAATTCATATAACGGATCATTCTCTGCAATTGACCTGACTCTGTGTAGCCCATCACTAGCACACATGTTTCAATGGAACACAGCAAAAACTCTGCACGACAGTGACCACTTCCCCTTACTCATTTCAATCGAGACAAACCAACCTCTTAATCCGAATGTATATCAAAGATGGAAAATAAAATCAGCAAACTGGGAACTTTTTCAAAAAGACTTGGAAGACGAGATGGAAAATTATGAGATATCAAATGACATTCACAAAACCGTCACGGACTTTAACAACATTATCTTAAATTGTGCATCTACATCTGTAGGAAAAACTAAACCGTGTAAAAGGCAACCGGTACCCTGGTGGAATCAAGAAATCTCTCGGGCCCTGGCTGCTAGCAAGCACGCCTTTAATGTTTTTAAGAGACACAAAACAGAGGAAAACCTAATAAAATTTAAGAGATTGAGAGCTAGTACACGATTCTTAATAAAAAAGAGTAAGAAGGAGACCTGGATTGAATATGTTAGAAGCATTAACACATCCACACCAGCAAATATAATCTGGAACAAAATAAAGAAAATAAAAGGATCAAGTTTACCTTACTCAATAAATGCGCTTTCATATAACAACCAAATCATCTCTTGTAGAAACGAAATTCCTGAAATTCTAGTAGACGTATTTCAAAAAAACTCTAGCGATTCTGTACTAGATCCGATCTTTTCTATACATAAGACTACCACAGAATTTGTAGACATCAAAATTCGCAACCAGATCTCTCCCATAAATGTACCCATAACTTTGCAAGAATTAGATTTTTCTCTTTTAAACTTAAAAACCACATCTCCAGGTCCTGATGATATTCCATCGATATTTTTAAAAAATCTACCCCAAAAATGCAAAAAGATACTTTTAGACATCTTTAATCACATCTTTTTAAATCATTACTTTCCTGATAATTGGACGAAAGCTATTATAATCCCAATTTATAAACAACACAATCCAAAAGATTGTCCTACATCTTACCGTCCTATTTCCCTCACCTGTAACATGTGTAAACTTCTCGAGAAAATTTTAAATTACAGGCTTACATGGTATCTAGAAAATGAAAATCTCCTGACCACCGTTCAAAGTGGTTTTCGACGAGGAAGATCTGCTAACGACAACTTAGTGGCACTTGAGTCAACCATTCATGATGCATTCTTACTAGATCAGAAAGTTATAGCAGTCTTTTTTGATGTGAATAAAGCTTTCGACACAACATGGAGATACCTCATATTAAATAAACTTGATAAATGGGGAATTCAAGGACATATGCTTGCGTTTATAAAAAACTTTCTGAATAAAAGAGAAATACAAGTAAGAGTAAATGGATACACCTCTACCACTAGAATACTTGACAACGGTGTTCCACAAGGTTCTATTTTAAGCCCAACTTTATTTTTAATTGCATTTAACGATGTAATAAATACAATTAAGCCTCCTATAAAAGCAAACTTATACGCTGATGATTTAGTTGTGTATATTAAATGCAAAAATATTACATCTGGGGCTAAAATATTACAGAACCTTCTATACAAAATCGAAGAATGGTCTTCCAAAACAGGCTTCCTCTTTTCAACTAATAAGACACATTACACAGTTTTCAGCAAACGCAAGAATACCATTCCTGTTTCGTTAAGATTTAACGGTCAAAATATATCTCATTCAGAGGAATCGAATTTTTTGGGCCTAACGTTTGATTACAAATTAAACTGGAAAACACACATTACGACTTTACAACTAACTTGTCAAAATAGAATAAACTTGCTAAAAATTCTATCCAATAATATATGGGGAGCTGATTCTAGTATTCTGCTTAACCTCTACAAATCAATTATTCGAAGTAAACTAGACTATGGTGCAATATGCTACGATACAGCAAATAAAACGTTTCTAAAAAACCTTAACACAATTCAAACAACAGCTCTAAGATCAGCCGTCGGTGCCTTCAGAACCAGTCCTGTAAGCAGCTTACAAGTAATATCAAGAGAACCCCCTCTACATCTAAGACGACATCTACTTAGTTTAAATTATGCAGCAAGAATATCTTCCAATAAAAAGCACCCATTATATTCTGAGATTATTAACGCACCTACATCCAATTTATATAGAAACAAACAACATAAAGACAAACCCTTAAGGGAAAGAATCAATCAAAAAGGATTCAATTGCAATGAATTCAAATTATCCATAACTACAAAATTAGACTTTCCTCCATGGCTTACCCCCTTACCTATCACCGATTTAACTTTAACACAGTACCCAAAAAATACCACAAATCCTAACCTTATCATTAACGCATTCAAAGAAATTATGGAGAAGTATCCAAATCACCACATAATATACACAGATGCATCAAAAACTGAAAGTGGCCATGCTGCAGCCTTCACAAATAAAAATTACAAATATGCCATTAGAATTCCACAGCATTGCAGCATTTACACCGGAGAAACCACAGCGATATTAGAAGCTATCAAGAAATCCTCTTCAACGACTGAAAAATAATATTTTAATCATCACAGATTCACTGAGCGCAATTCATGGAATTAATCAACTTTACCCTATCCATCCCATTGCACAAAACATAAGAAATGAACTTAATGCACTACACCATATAAATAAAAAGGTTACATTTATCTGGATACCTTCACACATTGGCATTAAAGGCAACGAGGAAGTTGATCAATTAGCATTAAAATCCATCAAAAATGAAAATGTTCCAGAAATTACTAAATATCCCCACACCGACCATAAACGACAGTCCATGAATCATATAATAAATTTATGGCAAGCAAGCTGGGATGCAACAGACTCTAAGTTGAAAACAATAAAGCCTCGAGTAGACTCTAGCCTACCACAACAAGGAAAAAGAAGAGATCAAGTAATCGTAAATCGTCTTCGAATCGGCCACACAAAACTAACACACCAACACCTTCTAAATAAAGAACCAGCTCCAGTTTGTACCTACTGCTCTACTCAACTCACGGTGAAGCATCTGATAGTCGACTGCCCGCAGTTCCAACCTCAGAGAACATGCCGAGGAATTAGTGGAAACCTGAGAAGTGCGCTTACGACAAATATCTCGGATTTATTGCAGTTTCTAAAAGACATAAACATTTATAATAAACTGTAATTTAACAAACTGTACTACTGTGTATGTCCCCCACTAATAACCCTTGGTGGTTGATGTGGGTTTTGTATGTTTAAATAAAAAAAAAAAAAAAAGTGTTTGTGAAGGAAGTTCTCGTGACGTGCGAGCGTTTGTACTGTCTTCTTCTTCTTCGTCCTTCTAGCTTGTAGGCTTTAAAGCCTGTTTCTTCTTTAATATTAGCCTCTTAAATTGTTTAAATTGTCGCACCATCTTTTTCTTGGTCTGCCAATACTTCTTCGTCCATTTGGTGACTTAAGTCGTGCTATTCATACTATTCTATCCTCTGCCATTCTACTGATGTGTTCGTTCAACTCCTGTTTTCGTTTTGTCACCAATTCATTTATGCCAACTATATTGCATACTCTTCTTATGTTTTCGCTTCTCTCCCTATCCAACAGACTTCTCCCTGCTATTTGTCGGAGTGTTTTGATCTCTGTTGTTTCTAACAGTCGTCTCGTTTTAGATGTGTCAGGTCTTGTCTTCGCTGTGTATGTTAATATAGGTCTAATTGCCGCTTTATAAATTCTTGTTTTTGTGTCTTGTTTTAGATGTTTGTTCTTCCAGATTGTGTCATTAAGAGAACCTGCCGCTTTACTTGCTTTTAAACTTTCTTGTCGTACTTTTTCTTCAATATCACTTTTGATTTTACACCGTAGTGGGTATTTAGATGTTGTCATACATTTGGTTTTTGCCACTGATATTATCATATTGTATTTCTTAGCTGTTGTATTGAAGATATGTGTTAATCTTTGGAGCTGGTCTTCTGTCTCGTCGATTAATGCGGCGTCGTCTGCATAACACAATAATTGGATTTATTTGTTCCCCATTTTGTAGCCATGACCTTTACGTACTGCTTGTATTATGTCGTCTATTATTATATTAAAGAGAAGTGAGTATACACTATGTTAGTTTTTCATTTATTTTTGTCTGTATTCGATTATTCAGGTAGATGTTTTCGTAGGTTTGTATAATATTGATTGGTATGTTTCTTTTATACAGTAGGTGTAAAACGTCTTCGACTTGGATGCGATCGAAAGCCTTTGTCAGGTCTATAAAACATAGATATGCTGGTTTATTGTACTCGATGGCCTTTTCTGTGATTTGTCTTAGTACAAATCTGGCGTCTACGCAGGATTTTCCGGATCTGAATACTTGTTGTTTATCTGATAAAATTGTTAGTTTATAATTTTATTGGTTAGGACTTTTATGGTATGCTTAAGTGTAATGTTCAGTATATTTATACCTCTACAATTGTTGGGGTCTTCTTTATCTTCTTTCTTAAACATTGGTATGTATCATTATGCTGTTTCTCCATGCGTCTGGTATCTTGTTTGTAATGTAAAAGTTTATATTGTGCGTATTATAGGCATATTTTAAATGCCTTATGTTTGTTACATTATTATACTACATTGTTATGTTACAATTTGTAAAGATTAGGCTCTAATAAAGTAAATTCCACTACGACCAGTAAATTTTAATAATCTACTCAGAATCGTCAAAAATAACAAAAATCGCACAATTGATATATTAAAATATTTTTTACCTATTTACCTTTTTACTTATAAAACGCATTTTGATTTTTGTCGATAAGGTACTCTAGTAAAAATATATTGAATGTTTCCCGTCGAGTTGATACAAAAATAATTATAATTTATTCCGCGTGTGTAAGTAACATTTAAAATCGCCGGTCACATCAGTCGTTGTTTCGAAAATATTTCATTCTACACAAGTTTAATTTTTAGTTCACCAATAACAATAAATCTTTAAGAACCCAACTTCCCACTTTTATGACGTCTAGTTTCCATTTTCCAGGTACCAAATATTGAAGAAACGTAAAAGGCCTTATATTAGAATCTTTAATTCATAATACTCTTAGACACATGTATAGTTGGTTGCCTAACTATAACCACATAATTTTCTCACCACAATTCATCTCACATACATAATTTAAAACAACAACATTGATTGTTGATACTGTTATATTATTTTATTTTACCTTTTACAATTTTAAATAGCGTTAGCTTCTGTCTTAAGTAGACACATAACACTAACTGCTTTGTTCCGACTTCCGTCCTAACTTGCCAAGATTGTCATTTCAATCAGTTGCGTTCATAAAGTCCTCGTAGACATACCTGTCTCAGGACTAGCAACTTCACGTGGAGTCATATGTCGCCATGCTACCAAATCTACCGATAACTTTAACATCATAATAATTAATAACACATAATGTAAAATAAATTTAAACAAACAATTTTTAACAGGTTTTTACCCGCATATTTAGTGACTACATACATGTATACCAAGTAAGTATTAACTACATTTTGCATTAACCTTGGTCAAAATTTAAATTTCACGTTCTTTTTAATTAAGTGGTTATATACTTTTTAGAACACTGATGATGGAATATGGATTCCAAAATCGTTTTGTGATATAGCCCGATTGGGTTTTTAAATTATATACCTGTTGTAAAGGATTTTTAATAAAATTGTTTGATATATGGTATACAGCCAACTACAGGAATTTAGATTCCTTGTGCATTTTAAAACATTTTAAGATTATACAGCAGGGAAACCACTAGTGGAATAGAATTGTTTGCTGCTGACTCTGGACAAATTTGCCCCTCCCTTTTGAGCAGAAAAGATGTATGTTCCCTTTATGTAAAATCTTATAACTTTCAAGTCATCAAGTCCCTATCAAGTTTAAAATATTAAAAGTCACCATGATTCTCATTTACGATAAGGGTTTCTCCATCTGTTTACGTAGCTTATTTAAACCATTTTTTATATTTTTTCACTCATGATGGTTCCACTGGACCGAAAACGTTTAGAAGATTTGTAATAATTTTGGATACATTTTTAAATTAAGTTTTATTAAAAGTATATACAAGAAGTTCTTACTTTTATTTTTTTTAAAACTGTGGTATACAGCGAACAACTGGGATTTTCCCCTTTTATTTTATAAATTTAAATACACAGGGTGATTCACACAAGTGTATCGTAAAATTAATGTAAAGAACTCCATTAGACATGCGTTAATCACCATTTACATTTAAATTTATATTTAAAAAGCGCACATTTTAATTAAAAGTTGACGTGTCTTAGCGTTTTTCATAATTTTCCATAATAAGAGTACAATTATATTCCAATTATGCGGTTTCCACACTTTATAATTTAAAATTTTTATCCTGTATTAGTTATAATATACCGAGCATGATACAGTTTATTAAGATCAGATTATTACGCAGCTTTTAAAAATATAAAAATATACAGGGTGTTTAATTAAAAATAAAGCTCATGGACTGTGCTAGACTTGTGCAAATTTATACATATATCAAAATTGACAAGTCTCTGTTATTTATAATTTTAAAAAATATGGACACAAAAATTATTTTACAAGTGGTGTACATCCTGTATAAAGAAATAACTCTTAGGTTTTATGTAGAATTTATAATATTATTAGTTTTCGTTAACTGGAAAATCTTTGATGATATTGGTTCTCTCTGAACATCTAGATATTCGAGAAAAATACTAATTAGCACGATTATCTAGTGTCAGAATCACTTATTCTAAAATACAAACTTCAAATATAAATTCCTCGAGAGGGACCATTTTTCGTGAGAGCTGGCAATAAATCTGGATAGGTATATTCCAACGAAGTAACGCAGTGAGTTATTACTGAACATCGCGCAGTATGTTCGTTTCAATTACCTTTTGACAGGTACTGGCATAGCATTTATTAAAAGTCGGAAGTTGTATACAAAGTTCATTGCTAGACGGGAACTAAAATTAATCCTATCGAAAATAAGCCTCAGGTAGTATGAGCCGTCAATCAATCAATTCGTTTGGAATCACCTACGGCTAGAAGTTTGGAAAAAGGACGATCTATTAATCATTGACGGTTTTACGCCTGCTTATTAATTTATTTATTATATTGATATATACATTTTTATTATAATATATTTTTAGATAAGATAACTACATTAAACTCTTACTACAGAGTGTAGTGGTTTATATATATATATATATATATATATATATATATATATATATATATATATATATATATATATATATATATATATATTATTTGAAACTGATGAAGCTTGTGAACACCACAAGCGAAACGTCTTTCAAATATAAGAATGGAACTGTGATTTCCTTGTATTATTTCTCCTTTAACCGATATCCTCGTTGATCAAAAGAATTTTTCTTTTGAAACTTACTACATTGTATATATATATATATATATATATATATATATATATATATATATATATATATATATACAATATATATATATATATATACATTGTATATATATACAATATATATATATATATATATATATATATATATATATATATATATATATATATATATATATATATATATATATATATATATACAGGGTGGTGAATCGTCAAACGGGCCATAGGAAACTTAATGGGAAATTTGTTGAATTCCTACTTCCCTAATTATTTTACACCAAAAGTCATGGGAAATTATTTGTAGAGGACTTAAATATATATCGAAAACAACTATTAAAATTGTTCTACGACTTAAACGTATTCCAAAATTTTGCTAAAATATAATACATTTTTCAGGCCACCCCTAAAAGTCAGGCCAGACGCCGTGAAAAAATGTGTATTACATGTTGCGTTTTGTTTGATCTTTCTGATATTTGACAATATTTATATCAACTATATGTTAACCCCCTCTGTGGCTCAGTGGTAAGAGCGCCTACCTTTAAACCTTAAGGTCGTGAGTTCGAATCCCATCTGGGTGGAGAAATTTTCGTTTATTAAAAATTAATGAATGAAAATAATTTCTATCCATGTGCGATCGGTACTCACCGGAGGGACCGCAGACGTTCGGATACAATTAGCGTCTCTTAGCAAAGACAATGACGTCGACTTTGCTAAGTATCAAGACAATTACTCTAGACACACACACTACACTAGGTACCTGACTGTACCATGCCAATGATCATAGTTGTCGAGGCATTAACTCAATAAAAAAAAAGTCAACTATATTATATTTATCTATGATTTAAATAGCCAAAAATTGTGTGATTTATTGTTTAAATAAATTAACTTGATTAAAAAATGAACTCAGTTGAGGAGAAAAGAGCAATAATAAAAATGTTTTATTCATGTTTTATTATAACATTTTGTTATAATTTTATGTTTAGAAATTATCATATATTATTATTAGGAATAAAGATCACAGTAACAGTATATTGGAATTCATTGAATTGTTGTATAACTTTACATGGAATTAAATTTTAGTGTATTAGAATATCTTACGTTAAATAAAGATCCGGTAGTGGCAGGAAAAGGATCGCGCTATTGTCTGAATACAACATTATGCGATTTTTTGTCAACTGAGTACATTTCATTATATTGATCGATTTGTAAACAATATAATTTATTGTTCACAAGGTAATATTGTTCAGTAGTAGTAGTATTTAGTAAAATTCATTGTTTATAATTTAATCATAAATTAAAAAAATTGACAATTCAAATTGTCAAACATCTGACATTAATATGATAAAACACACACGTCATAATATATTCTTGCATTACGTGTTGCCTAACTTTTAGGGGTGGTCTGAAAAATGTATTATATTTTTGCAAAATTTTGAAGTACATTTGATTCGTAGAACGGTTTTAACATTTGTTTTTAATTCAGATTTTAGTCCTCTACAAATAGTTTTTTATGAATTTTGATATATATATATATTATATATATATATATATATATATATATATATAGTGCTAATTGTTTTTGTAAGTATGAACCCAGTTCGTCTTTCCATATTCTCATGTATATTCTAAGATCATTTATATTTCTATTTTCGTCTTTGGCAGCTGGATTACTAATATCCTACATACTGAGTAAAATGAATATGACTGCGATGGAATATCAAAACAAACTACCACAAAAGAAATTTAGCATAGAGATTGGATTGTGGATCCCAATATTTACTGAATGTTTCTTTTATTCCAAAAATATTTTAGTCATTACGTGTTATTCCATAACAACTCTATCTTAATAGATACACGCACAGCTTAAATACTATATTTATTAGTATAACAACCAGCAAAACTAGCTACCTTGTTTTTAATGAAAGAGAATAAATTATTTTGATTAAACTTTCCCAATGAAAAATCCGTAAAATAATTGGCTATGTAAATATCTTTACACCCATTCCGTTAATTTCACTCAGAATTATAAGTAGAACACAATGAGAATAATTAAATGAAGATGAGAAACGCATCGGACATAACTAACCTGCAAATTTATAAAGACACTAAATAGGACTATTATTATTCTGTATCTCTATTCTTTATGTAAAGTTTAAACCAACTGCATACTTTTATTTCTACATTCTTTAACCAACTTTAAATTTAATTAAAATTTAAATTTATGATAGGTAATTTTCGTTCAAGTATTATCTAGCAAGGTGAACAACGAAATTACAGTAGCTTAAGGAAACCTTTTAAATTAATTTTAAAATACATAAGAATACAAGAAATTAAAACGTTTTCTTAAAAGATGTGATAATTAGAGTTAAATTTGTTCTGGCTTTCTTTGACTGGTGAGTTTACTATTAATTTTTATAATAGTATTAATCTTAGTTCTAGGTTTGGTTGTGCTGGCCGCGGAAATCTTTCCGAACATATATATATATATATATATATATATATATATATATATATATATATATATATATATATATGTATATATATATATATATATGTATATATATATATATATGTATATATATATATATATATATATATATATTGCTGATATATTATTCTCTTGTTATGTATAAATACAAATCTGTTGAATTTACATTTGTATTATTGACATTAATTTCAATTTATAAAAAAGAAAGGGATGGGAAAAGTCACCCTTGTCTAACCTTTTTCTAGGCAACCCGTCATTAGATCCTAAATCCGAAAACTGTTCGCGGAGCATAAAACTATGAACATTGGCAGGACAAGTTTATCCTCCGCGATTTCGTGAACACAATTTCAATAGAAAGCGACCACAAATTAGTCCGAGCTCTTATTCCAGGATTAAGACACTATTAAATGTTAAATTGGAAAGAACAAAGATGATCCTAAAAAAACGGATTCCCACAGAAAACAACGACCCTTATGTATAGACACTAACCAGACATATACACGACTTGCAGGACGTAATAGATGATGTAGATCAAGCAAATGATGGCGACGAAGGTTCTAAAAAACCTTCGTCGAAGAAATGAAAAGAGAGTTCTGCCTGACTGTTTTGACCCATAAGTAAAACTAAACCAAAACAACAAAGAAGTAATAAGTAAAAGAAGACAGCTGAATGAAAAATATGGCTCCAACTGGCATAAGCCATTAGAAAATATTAGAAGCATTGACAGAATATCGAATAGACCATCGCTACACAAACATAATCAAATATATCTACAAAAATGCCACAGCTAGCGTAAGACTATCTGAACAAGAAACAAATATTTGCTGTATGCAGATACAGCGAGGAGTGCGGCAAGGAGACACAGTCTCTTTAAAACCAGCATGGTATCAACATAAATGGAGAGAAGCTCAGTCATTTGAAATTTGCAGATGACATCCTTCTTACAGCCGATCGTATGGATGATCATTTGAGGCCATAATGCTTAAAAAATTATATCACTCTTCGTTGAACATCGGAATAAAGATTAATATAGACAAGACGCAAATAATGACTAACCTGGTGCCACATCGAAATATTTCTGTTGATATAAGGGATATTGTGCACACTACATCGTATAAGTACCTAGGAAATGAAATTCGGTTGGGCAGAGATAACCTGATATGTGAGCTCCCACGTCGCTTAGGATTAGACTGGGCAGTGTTTGGTAAATTAAACTATGTATTTAAAACAGATTTATCCATGTGCTTCATCAAGGAAAATCGTTGACCAATACGTGTTACCTGTACTCACTTATGGAGCGGAAACATTAACACGCTCAAACAAGGTAGTTAATAATATTTACGTGACTCAGATGGCTAGGGGGCGTCAGTGTTAAGCGTCTCTCTCAAGACCGAACCGAATCCCAAACGAAGAAATACGTCGTAGGACAAAGACAATAGACGCTATTGAAAAAATAGCATCGTTAAAATAAAATTAAGCAGAACACGTCGTCAGATTATCAGACAACCGATGGACAAAACGTATTTTAGAGTGGAGACCAAGGCAAGAAGCAATACGAAGCAGGGGACGCCCACCAACTAGATGGACTGACGGCCTAGAGCGTCTTAGCAATAACTGGATGCAAGTGGCACAAGACAGAGACAGATGAAAGGTGCTGAAGGAGACTTATGTTCAGCAGTGGGCGCATACATGTGGATGATAATGATGATGATGAAGACGATGATGATGCTTCGCGAATACAGCTAATGGTAATATACTTTTATAGATGGCCCTTTATCATGATATAGAACTCATTCTAATTATTCTATCGAATCCCCCTTTTATTCAATATGCGATTGGTACAGAGGCCACCAACCAGTTAATGTAAAAAAAGCTTGTTTTGTATATAGGTATAAAGCATATTTCATTATTTAGGTATTATCAAATATTTAAAGTTAATTAACATATTTGTGTAGTCTCTATTTTGAAATAGTAATTCTTTTGTTTTTGTTGCGTATTTCAGTTTCTAATGGATTTCATATGTTGTTTATTTTAAATACATACAAAGTTAATCCATTGCAAAAAAGACTTTTAGATTAAATTAGATAGTTCTTCCGTATTTCTTATATCTATAATATTATTCATATTTGATACATTGGAGTACTTTATTTAATTAAGTTGTCAGTTTCATAATATTTGATATTTTAAACATATTTAGATATAGTTGTAATATTTGCACTTTTCTGCTTATCTTATGAATATCCCATTTCTGCTATTTTATGATTTAAATATTTAAAAACTGTGCCGCACTTTTTTTAAGATTTCTTGTCTGTTTCTTTTCTATTTTGTTTTTATTTTAATAACGCATCAACCACGCAGGGTCATTAGCGTATTTAGGTTAATGTGACAGCTGATACAATTAGCGTATATACATTAGTTTACTATAATAATCATAATATGTATGTGTATTATAATGTATATTTTAGACCTTTTGAAGAAGTTAACAGTCTTTAAGATAAGAAAATATTTTTTGGGTATCTGTATTTTCTTCTAGGGCATTTCTTAGGGAGTTGGGTATGCTATATTTAAGTCTTTTCCTGTTATATTTGGGATAATTGTATTAAAAAATGTTTTACCGTTAGAACACTGTTGCATACTTACTGGTTTATTTTTGCGCTGTAATAAATAGTCATTGTCATGAGTAATTCGTGTATGGCCGATACGGAGACGGGTAAGTATCACTTGCTCTCTTCTGTCTTTTATTTTTGGTTTCCAAAGATTTGGATGTTTGTTGACTTCGTATAGTCTTGATGAAGTGTTTTTCCAAGTTTGTTGCCATTCTTAAATTATTTTTTGTTTTAAGTATGGTTTTAAATAGATTTTGTACCAATATGTTACTTTCTTCGGACATCGGGTTAGTTGGTTCGTTTTTAGCCAGTTTATCTACAACTTCATTACTTTTAATTCCGACATAAGGAGGCACCCATAAAAAGTAAACTTGGATGTTCTTATTTGCAAATTTTTTAAGTTCTTTTTTAATAAGAAGTAGAAGGGGGTTATTACAGTACAATTAAGTCAGTAAGGATAGTGAACTTAGAGAATCTATAATTATTATACATCTTTCTTTCTTTCTTTGTTTTTATTTTGTATTAACGACAGTGTTTTTAGAATTGCGAATAATTCAGCTGAAAAGATGGTTGTAATTAATGAAAATTTGAAACTAACTGAGGAGTATTCCGAATAAATTGCTGCTCCAACTCTATCTTCATTTTTTTACGCATCGGTGTATACATTGTTGGTATTGCCATATCTGTTTAATAGTATATGAAAACTATTGTTTAATGGTTGATGATATCTCTCTATATAATATTTTTGATGATATCTCTGATATATTTCTTAGGTTTGTTAGACTCATGTCGATAACAGCAATAGATGTATTTACGCTTTCTTGTGTTTTTTACCTCTATAAAAGACCCGCTCATAATCTTCCAGGACTGTGCAACAGTGCCTTCCCGCATATAGTGTTTCATTGATCAAAGTCTACTAATGTTTTATTTTTGTTTTCTATTTTGAGAACCGTTTTCCAAAGTGAAAATTAAAAGATTAAAAAACTTATTTTAAACTTATTGTAATTGTAGCTCATTCCCAATTAAAATATTAATTGCCTTAAAATGCCACAAGAAAATAGCTTCAGAACAATATTATCTTGTTAGATTCAAGGTAATTCCAACAAATGACGTAGGTTATTGGATTCATAAAAATGATGAATTTTAAACTAAACTCGAGTGTATTTAAACTGCACCTGCATGTTATAACATATACAAATTTAGAGCGAAATTTCACGTTCCTTGAAAACTGGCACGCAATTTCAAAAGTAATACGGCATTCGTTAAGAACCAATCTTATGCTCGTAAAACCCAAATGTATTTTAGTGTAGTCATTTTAACAAAAAGGGCAAAAATTTTACGATTCATAAATAGACTTTTCCAAGTTATCACAGCGTTTCGTCGGTCTGATTTACCAGCACTTTTGGAACTTTTACTCGTTTGTAAATTTTATTTCCTCGCCATTGACCAGAGGCGGACATAAAAATGTTTATTGCCTACGCAGTCAGATATATCTTTGGCCTAATAGGAACCCAATGTAAAACCGGACAGGGGATGATAAACTGCTCAAAACTTTTTTAAATCCAAACTATTCGCTGTTTCATTTTTTGTATGTGATCATATTGCTTTCAATACCAACCTCTATGAAAACACATGCAAATTAATTAATACAAAGCCATCAAACAGAGTGGTAATAAGAGTTTTTAAGCTGAAATTTTAAGGTGAAGAACAGACCTTAGTAAAAACTTAAGAACTCGCTTCGATTACGCGGATTGAGAAATCGGAGCTCTGATGCGCGGATGAGAGAGTTGGACTCAAAATATTGTATTAAAAATTATAAGCTATTATTTCTTTAGAATTTTGTTTTATGCCCGTTTGGTTTTATTTCTTAATTCTTTTGACTAAAGCAGTTTTATCGAGAAACGATAGCGCATGAAAACAAATAAAAATATATCTACCTGTAAAGCGATATTTTAACTGGTTAGTGCTTATTTCTACATCCGCCCTGTTCAAGGGTGTACTCTGACGCGACAAATATCTTTTTTAAATAATATTTAAAACTACGTAAACATTTTTAACTTGAGCAATGTAGGGAAATGGATTTTGGTGGATCTGTAGAGTTTAAATATTTAATTAAATATGAATTTATTGTTATTCTAAACATTTCACATAATATGAAATTACTTGTCCACTTTGCGTTTCTGGGTCTGAGTTTTGTTGTCAGAAATGTGTTGGGCTGTTTGGTGAGAAAGACGATCGAAAGTGTCCCATAATAATGGATGGATATTGAAAGAGTGAATGTCATTGTAGGTTTTAAGAAGTTGGAAATTTGTTGAATCTAAGTTGCGGCGTGTGGAATGAATTGAATTTCTAAGAAGCGAAAAACCAGTTGCTCTAAGGATTTTGGAAATAGATGGAGATTTAGTGTGATGTTTAACTTGAAGAGATTTCAGAATGACTTGATAGTCACGACATGATTTAAGAAAAGCAAGATCACAGAGAAGACGGTATTTGCGTGTTAGAAGATTAGAAAAGAATTTAGTGAGAATGAAAAATTCCACCCCGTAGAGGCGAATAAAAGGTTCGGATAGATTTCCGCGGTCAGATGAATGAAAATCACTAGGTTCTCGGAAACAACCGCGTTGAGAATTTAATGCTCAACGTTTCGGCTCCCATTTTGGAGCCATTATCAAGAGGGAGACGGTTCGGTTCGAGTTCGGAGTCTCAATCTGCCTACTCCTCTCACTTGAGACGTACCAGTATCGTGTTCTGTATTATAAATTCAAGAACCTCTCGGCACTGAGTTCTCAATCTGCCTACTTCTCAGTGTCGTATGAGAACCGGGCTTACCCTGTGTCGCTGCTTTTATACTCGCTGTACGCGTGGGAACAGTATGGGCTGACGTGCTCTAAACTGACGTGGCATGAGTGGTGTGGGCGGGAAGTCGCTAAAGCAGGGGTCGCCATGTTGCCGGCAATCGTTTCGCGTCATCGCGCGTATTTAAGCTATTAGGTCGTTTTTCGATTTCGATGGTTCCACGAATGATTCATGATTTTAAGGAGCGGATGGGGGCGATGGTTTTTGCTTTTTCAAAATCTATTTTGTGACCTGTTTGAATGTTTCGGAATGATGGTGGACAAGGGCTGAAGTAGTATCGGAATGACTGACTGATCTAGAATGTTCGTAAATACGGTTATGAATTCGTCGGTTTGTCTGTTCGATGTATGTACGTGACAACTGGAACAAGGTATCTCGTAGACACCATGGTCTTCATTAGGGATTTGGTCTTTTACGGATCTGACGAGATTAGACAACTTGAGTGAATAGTGAAGATGGTTTTGATGTTTAGAGGAAGAAAAGTTCTGCTGATTTTGTCAGTGACACCTTTAATAAAAGGTAGAAAGATTTTGGGTTGATCCGGCGGCAAGGTTTCTTTTTTTTGTGGAATGGGGTTTAGATGTTTTTGAATGCTCTTATTCATTTGGATTTGGTGGTAGCCGATTTGTAAGAGTGTTTGCCTTATTGAATTGATTTCGGATGACCTATGATTGTTCTCTTCTGAAGTCTTATGGAACGAAAAATGAGAGTGTTGACTGCTGAATTGAGTTGGGCGGGGTAATGATGTGACTGGGCATTAAGATATCGGTTTGTATGAGTGGGATTCCGGTATACGGAATAGGAAAAACTGTGAGGTAAGTGGATATCAAGGAATGGCAAAGACGCTTTAGACTCGACTTCCATCGTGAATTGAATACTAGGATGTATTCCATTCAGGTGGGAGAGGAAGAGATCTGTATATATATATATATATATATATATATATATATATATATATATATATAATATATATATATATATATATATATATTATATTGAAAGGAGTACGACTGTCTAAATTTAAATACACCATGTGAGTGAGGTTAAAATCTGACTGCAAATGAGGATATCGGTCAAGGAGAAATAATAAAAAATGAAAAAACTATTTCAATCTTTTAATGGAAAATGTTTCGTGTAGTATTTGTACACTTCGTCAGTTCTAATGATTGTATAGTCAGATATAGATGTCAAACAATGTCAAATGCATTTGTTGAGATGTTATAAAATGCATTAAATAAATAAAATATAAGTTGCAGTAAAACAATACATTCAAAATTTTATTTTAAATTTATAAAAACATTAAAACGTTACCAAAATGTCACAATATATTAACAACAACAGTATAATATAATACGAGTACAACACTTCTATCTCTGATGTACAATATATCGAAACATGAAGCCAGGAGAAAAAGTAATTTGTTTTAATTAGAGCTTAGTGAACAATTTGAAAAAAATATTTTTATTAAAAAATGCATTTATTTTTGATAGATAGGGAACTACTGTTCCGAAAAGCAAAACAAAAAATAATATGACTTTAGAAATCAGTCTTTGTATGAAAAATTAACTAGATGACAAAAATACTTATTTACAGGACAAAATAGAAACGTCAATTTGTTTAAAATCTAATTATAAAAAGGTTGTAACGTGAGAAACGTCACATCTCTATTAATTTATATTTAAATAATTATTTCATTTTAATTTCTTTATTAATTTATTAATTTGTTTATCTTCACTTAATTTTTACTATTTTTTTTTTATTTAAAAAGTAGGTAGTTGGCGCCCTCTCTGTCCCTCTATATTTCTTGCCCTCTTTTCATTTCTTCCTCTGTCATTATTTTCTCTCTCTTTCTGTCACGTAGAATAAATATTCACCCTCTATCTTTGTGTTCTGTGTTGACAGACAAGTTAGTTTCATGAAATACAACATCCTATGACATCTGTGCTAACTTCAAGTAGTTCCCCACTTTTTGTCAAAACAACTTCTAATGTACATTCCCCTGTCGTCGTTCGTGCAGTAAAGAGCTACTTACTGTCAACGAAGAAAAGAGGTGCGTGTTTGTGCCAAATAGAACAGAATCAAACCTATCCTTGTAAATTGAACAGGTATTTTGAGCATTGTACTTTTTTGTAATATTATTTTGAATTTTAGTTTGATAAAAATAATTTTTTATTCATTTTTTGTGACCAAAAATTTGACATTTCTGACTGATTCTTTGTGAATAAGGTGGAGGGGGGGGGGTTACCCCCCTGATCCCAATGAAAATGAAAATAAAAAATTAAATTCAACTGTCAATACGTATTCTGAAAAAGATGTTGGCCCGTTTTTTGTGTTTATTGAGTCAACAAATATAAATAATATTAGAGTTGGTTCTTTCAATAATATAAAAATTGCGAGAGATATTTTTAATTTGAAATTAAATAATATTAATAAAATTAGAAGCAAAGGTTCAAACCGAATTTCTGTAGAGTTTAATAATTATCTATCTGCAAATAATTTCCTAAATAACAAAAATTTATTAGATCAAGGTTACAAAATTTATATACCTTTTAATTATATATCTTGTAAAGGTATTGTACGTCAAATAGATGTTGAAATAAATGAAAATGAACTTATTGAATGTTGTTCTACTAACAGCGATATTAAAATTCTCAATGCTAAAAGGCTAAACAGGAGAGTAGTCAAAGGGGATACAACTACATACGAACCTACAGGTACAGTTTTGTTCACATTCAGTGGTGTTTTAATGCCCAAATCAATAAATTTTTACGATCTACCAAAATTGGTTAATGTGTTCATTCCCCCAGTAACACAATGTTACAACTGCTTAAGATTTGGACATACCAAAACGAATTGTAAAGCAGAAGAAAAATGTATGAATTGTGGTGAGCTTAAACATACCGATGATTGCACTATGAAATGTTTCTTTTGCAAAGGTCCACATGTTTCAACAGCGCGTACGTGTCCGGAATATTTACGTCAAAAAAATATTAAAGAACTTATGTCTTATGAAAATGTAACATTTTTTGAAGCTAGTGAATACATTCCCAAAAATTACATAGAAAAAGACAAATTCATTTTCAACTCCAAAGATTTTCCGTCCCTTCCGAGTAATAGTACTAGAGTAAAACCCGTTAATAACAAAACTATTCAACACAATACCGTTTTACCATCAGAAAGAAGAACACACAATTTCAAATCTTCAAAAAGGACATTTCAGCAGGTAGTTTCAAATACAAATATTAAAAGAAGAGTAATCCAACAAAGTTATGACAGAAATGCACATGATGAATGTCTTTATGTTGCAAATGGTAGACAAGAGAATTACTCCTCTTTAACTGCCTTATCTCAATCTAAATCTCCGATACCCTCTCAATCGGAATCGAAATCTTCTAATTCATATAACGTAAAACCAAATTCAGCCTGGAATGCCAGTGCATCGCATAGTAATTATAATTTTGATACAATACCTTCACCTGATTTCCTAAAATCATGTTTAAACTTTATTAACATTTCACCAGGTAATTTAAATATGGTTAAAAAACTTGTACTTTCCCATTCTAATCTTAGGTCCTATATGGACTTGGACAATTATTCAGATAGTGATTAATAGGTTAAAACTTAGAATGATCCTAAAATCAAAATTAAAAATCATTCAATGGAACATCAGAAGTATCAATTCAAATAGGGATACTCTGACAGATTTAGTCTCTAAAGAAGATCCAGATATAGTAGTTATTAATGAAACTTGGCTTAAAGAAGATTTCAATTTTACTCTAAAATTTTATCACATTATTAGACAAGACAGGAATGACGGCTATGGTGGAGTAGCTACCTGTATTAAAAATCATATTTCATTTCAGACTATTAAAAAATATAATTCAGACAAAATCCAATATATTATAACAAAGATTGATGACATATTCCTTATAAATATTTATTCCAGTTCAAATAACGAAATATCAGTGCCTTTTTTAAATTCCATGTTAAAAAACCTAGACATAAAAAAATTAATCATTATGGGCGATATGAATTCTCATCATCCAATTTGGGATAAATGTTTAATTAATAAAGGTGGTAAACAAATAGTTGACTTTATATTTGATAACGAGTTGACCATCCTAAATGATGGCTCAGCAACCTTGTTTCAGCTTCCCAACAATAATATCAGTGCTGTTGATTTAACAATCGTGAGTAGTAATCTGGCTTTATGTACCAAATGGGGGATTATTAAAGACTGCGGCAATAGTAACCATTTTCCCACATACATAAAAATCAATGACATTGAACTATCAGATACAACTTTCGTAAAAAATTATAAAATGAGAAATTCTTCAAGAGCTGATTGGGATCTTTTTTATGATGAAATATTAAACAACCTAGTAAATTTCTCAATAAATAAAATAAATTACAAACAATTCATGTCAGTTATCAATAAAGCAGCAGATGTTTTGATTCCTTATAAAAATTGTAGGATACAGGGTAAACCATTCAATCCTTGGTGGGATGAGGAATGTACATTATGGGTTAAGAAACGAAAGGAAGCTTTGCACATATTTGACTCATCACCATCACTAGAAAATTATTTGTATGCTAAACATATAATTGCACAAACTAAGCGTAACCTTAGATTAAAAAAGAAAAATAAATTTAAACAATTTTGTGAAACATGAAATAAAGGATCCAATATTACATATGTATGGAATAAAGTAAAAAAATTTTCAAATCATAATAATTTAAAAATTTTTATAATCCTTCAGGTAACATTAAAAGAGAAATATTATATAATATGTCATCAGTTTCCATTAATCCTGAATTCCGGTTACTTCACACTAACCAAGAATTTGAACTTATCTCAATTTCAGAAATTGACACTGCATTGTTCAATAAAAGAAATTCTGCCCCAGGAATTGATGATATTTCTTACTCAATGATAAAACATTTTCCTCTAAAAGCCAAAAAAATCCTCCTAAATATATACAATGAATGTCTTAAAGGAGAACCCTTACCTAGCGATTGGAAAAAATTTAATATTCTTAACATCCTAAAACTCTTAAAGGACCTACTTCTTCCGAATAGTTTTAGACCAATTGTTTTATCATCTTACATACTAAAAACATTAGAAATCATTATAAAAAATAGATTAGATTGGTTTTTAGAACATAATCTAGTTTTCAAAAATACTCAGGCAGGTTTCAGAAGAGGTAGAGGAACTGCCAACAATTTAGCCCTCCTTCATACCTTCATTTCAGAAGCCTTTGAATCATCCAATTCAGTCCTTGCCGTCTTCATTGATATTAAATCAGCATATGATAATGTGAATATATATAAACTTTACAATAAATTACAAAATTTAAATGTCCCTTGTCCTATAATTAATATTATTTTTAAAATTTTGCAAAACAGGCTTTTATATACTAGATCCAATAACGGTGACTTTTTGGGCCCGTCTGTAGCAACTAAAGGTTTACCCCAGGGTTCACCTTTAAGCACAATTTTATTTAATATATACATATTGGATCTATTTTTCATTCTTCCTAAAGATATAAATATTATTGGGTATGCTGACGATTTGGTTTTATATGTTAAGGGACCAGTTATCCAACAAATGGTTAATAAAGTTAATATGGCATTGTACAATGTACAAGAATGGTTGTTAGAACATGACCTATCTCTTTCTATAGACAAATGTGAAGGTGTATGGTTTTCGAAGGGACAACGCAAAAATTTTACCCCAGAAATCAAACTTAGTAATACAATAATACCATTAAAAGATCAAGTTAAATTTTTAGGCATAATTTTTCAAAATCATCTCAAGTGGGACAAACATGTTGATAATATTTTAGTTAAAACAAAGAAAAATATTAATATTTTACGTGCAATTTGCAGAGTATGGTGGGGCGCAGACCCTCGGACTCTTTTAATAGTATTTAATGCTTTAATAAGATCTCACTTAGACTATGGTTCATTCTTATTCAGACCCATATCTCAGAAATGCATTAATAAACTTAACACAGTATTTTTTGAAGGGCTACGAATTTCTTTAGGTTGTATGAAATCTACCCCTCACTTGGCATTGCTAGCAGAGTCGACGCAATATGATTTAAAACATAGAAGTTTAATATTAGCTACTAAATTTTTAAGTAAGATCGTTAATATCAAAAACCATCCTTTGATTTTATCCCTTCTTAACTTACGGAATAAACTTATAATGAAACCTAATTTTTATAGTGAAGATAACTTTCCTTACTTAGTTTCAACACTAGAATACTTTTTTCCATATTTTAACAAAATATATAAAGGTAATAATTTTCCATGTTATGAGATGGATTTTGATACATTAGTCAGTCCAGTAAAAACACTTAATTGTGAAATAACAAAGAATGAATATATGATTAGAGAAAAATTTGCAATATTTACTGAAAAATATATTAATGATTTTACTTTCATTTATACGGATGCCTCAAAAAATTGTAACAAAGTAGGTTTTGGCATTTATATTCCTAGTATCAATTACAAATTTTCATCTAGACTACCTGATGAACTGTGCATATGCAAAGCAGAAAACATGGCTATATATCAAGCAGTTAATTTGTCCATTAATAGACAGATCAATAAAGTTATTATCTTCTCCGATTCTCTTAGTGCAATTTCTAAAATTAATAATAGCAATATTTCTGCTTCGGTAGATTATTGGTGCCTTAAAACAAAAAATCTTATTTCATCTGCAAATAGAAACAGGTTTGAAATACTAATCTCATGGATACCGGGTCATTCCGATATACCGGGCAACCTACAAGCTGACACACTGACCAAAATAGGAAGAGATCTTAATGTTCCTTTGAATATGAAACTAGATTCTCAAGACGTGTTACCCATAATTAAGAATAAAATTAAAAACAAATTCAAAAACACCTGGAAAACTTTAATTAGCAAAAAATCGTATCAGTATTATAGAGTACAAAATATTTTCCCTGATAAGACATGGTTTCAAAACTTTTCATATAAAAATAGGAGACACATTACAACTATTACAAGAATGCGAATGGGCCATTGTTTAACAAGTCAACATCTTTTCAAACTAAATTTGGTGGACAACCCTTACTGTGAATGTGGCCTAATAGAGAATCTAAATCATATATGTTTTGAATGCCCCATAAGGATCATTCCAAGTTTTGACCTATACACAAAATTCATTTATATGAATTATAATTCACCAATTACTATATATTCTATATTAAATAAACTTACTGAAGAATCAGTCAGCATTTTGATAAAATTCCTTTCAATTAATAAATTAAATTTGTAATCGACAATGCTCAATACTTTTTGAAGTGTTAGTACTAATTATAACCTATTAACTATTAATGAATTTTTTTCTACAAAATTATTTGGCACAAGTAAGTGGCCTCGAGTTGGTTTAGAGCCAGACTTTATCGGGGTCACCACCAAATTGAGCTGGCGTATCACCATGACGTGGAAGCCATAGAAACAAAAGAAGAAGAAGAAGAACTTCTAATGTAGGAATATAATTTTTTGTCTGATTTTGATTTTATAAAAGAAGTCAAAAATTATAATTAGACTCATTTTATGGTCTACAAATTCTCTTGGGTTAATTGGGAATATTAACAAGTTTATTGGGAATATACCCTTTCATTAGGTATATTTAAACTCAATTCAATATACCAATCAGCAATATCTACATTTTACTGGGATTAAAGCTTTGGCAGGGTCAATTATTGTGTTTTTTTATTTTTTTAAATAAATATGTTTGGTTAAAATTTGTTTTATTTGCTATTAACTGAGAATTCAGGTTCAATCCCTATTTTAAGACAAGTCGAACTCACCCTTGAGATACTGAGCTAGACAAGGTATAGACGATAAGCTCCCATGGTTGATTGAAGTATCATTTTTACAATATTACTTTAATTCTCTTTGGTAATCTTATCGTTACAAGGTTGGCCTTATCTTTTACTTTCATTTAAACTTCTTTCTCTACGTAAAGAGCGAAAAAGATGGTGAATTTCAAAGGTGAATCGTAGATGCATGTCGAAGTAAAAGGATACTTCTAGCGTCGTTGAAAACCTAGAGCAAGAGGCTTTAAATTTGCGGTTCACCTAATTTGCTATCAGAAAAGTCTCTCGACTTCTTGTTATTTCGTATAGATGTCGCTGCTAGCGTACCCTGGCTGTTATTTTGGTTATAATGACTAAATACTAGACTGCATTTCATTTCAGTTGTACTTTCACAAGTGCTTCTGACGATGGGTTGAATAACCCGAAACACGTGTCGGGCAATGGTGGAGTCCCGATTGAGATGAAATGCAATCTTTTACTTTCATATATATAGTATATATAGTATATATATATATATATATATATATATATATATATATATATATAGTATATATAGTATATATATATATATATATATATATATATATATATATATATATACTTGGAGCTAAGTTGTTCCAAAAGTTCATACGAAGTAAAATAATTGTCCATAAATATTTTGTGGCATTAACTAGCAAGACTGCTTGTGAGGTCTTTTACAGATCGTGCACCCAAGACGTTTTCAGGTAAGTTTTTAACTTTACCAGCGTAGATTTGAAATTCTGACATTAAAACCAGATTCATTAGCACGAATCAAAACTTTGTAGCCCCGTTTTATTGACTGGCATTTACTTAGGTTGTAATATCTAATGAAGTTGTCAGACAATTTATCAAGCATTGGTCGCACTTTATTTTTTCTTCTATTGAAGACTGTTATTATTTATATAAATATGTCCCAGTAACCAACTGAATCGATTGCGAGATATATAAGGTGCAATAAAACCACCGAAAAGTCTATTTTAATTGAACGTTGTCCTAAACCGGAAGAGTTTCTTAGACTTATGGTCACTGATTTAAAATGGCCGTCTATTTGGAATCGAGAAATGTCGGAGTGAAAAAAAAGAAGCTTTTGCCTAGATTGATTGTAAGAAAAATTTAGCTGTAGAGTTTGTAAACATGTGTTACACGTGTAAAACACGTTACTTTTAATGGTAAAACTAAGGCTGCTTAAGGCTGTTTTATCGGTGCACCAAAATTTTTTCTCTGTTATTTACCGACGAAATGTCTCGAAATTTGGACATGTTATACGAAATTATGTTGCCTTTAAACTGATGGTTTTACTTTTTTTATTTTTTTAAATTTTCTGTTGAAAAATTGGATTATACTGTTTAACGTTCTATTATAACCAAACTTTTTACGCCCATCAGTTGAAAGAGTTTTTTTTTCTGTAATCGTTGATTTTTTTTTCACCTTTCTGTGTCCAGTAATAATCGAGAAAAGCGTATTCAAACTTTGAAGAAAATTGCTAAAAAATACTGAAATCTAATAGTGAAACGTGTTCCTCATCATTGTCGCTTCACTACAGATTTCATATTAGGAAGTCACGTAGGGTCTGACGTAAGCAGTGTAGAAAAGTAAGTGATACGCCCACTTCAAATCGCAATATGCTTTAGCTGCGAAAACAGCCTTAACTCACATCGTTAAGCAAAAAAATTTTCGACCATAAAACATCCTCTAGTCATAAGGCTGCTAAAGAGATTGTTGAAGTAAGCAAATCCCAAATTATTAAAAATATCACAGATGTCATAAACGTTTTGCACCTCTAAACAACAAAAATTGATTTCATAACTGCTAACTATCCAGCCAAGAGTATTAGGAATTACTTAGACTTCTTTGACCTGTTTTAACTGCAAATAATGAACAAGTAAAATGAAAAAAAATATATCAAATCATAATCATATATATATATATATATATATATATATATATATAATATATATATATATATATATATATATATATCATATCAAATATATCATATCAAATCATAATCAAATATATATCAAAAGTCAAATTTAAACATTTCGGGTAAAATATCAATTATTATGGACAACTTAACAGCTGTAGGCTCAAGATCTACTCTAATAGTGTATTTAAAATGTGAGTTTAGCAAAGAGCATAATCCTCATTTGTTGTTCTTAGAGCTGATTGAACTTAGCAGTCAAACATCTCAGGTAATTGTTGAAAGTTTGCTAAGCTATTTGAAAATAAACGGATTTGATGATGATTAGTAGCTTGGGTTGGTGACAAAAATGACCAAAGCAGAGAAATCAAATTCCGAATTGAACCTGCAAGGCAAGCATTTGTGAAAATGAAGACAATGCTAACCAGCAGAGACCTTCAGTTGCATCTTATATTGAGGGCTCTGAGATATTACATATTTTCTATCTTACTCTACGAAATGGAAGCTTGGACATTGAAGAAACAACACACAAGAAAAATAGAAGCGTTCGTATTGTGGTGTTACAGAATAATATTAAAAATTCAGTGGGTTCAAAGGATTACCAATGCTGAGGTACTACGACGTCTAAATAAGGAGTTAGAAATTATGAACAGCATAAAAAGAAGAAAACTAGAGTATTTGGGTCACATAACCAGAGGAGAAAAATATGAGCTGCTGAGAATTATTATGCAAGGAAAGGTCCAAGAAAGAAGAAGCATAGAAAGAAGACGCATCTCCTGGCTGAGGAACCTTAGAAAATGGTTTAAATTTAGTTCACTACAACTTTTCAGAGCAGCAGCTAACAACAAAACTGGAAAAAAAAAGCACGAAACAGGTCAGAATGGAGAAGAATCCTTGAACAGGCCAAGACCCGAAAAGGGTTGTCGAGCCAGTAATGATGATGATGAGTCAACAAAGTGACCACAGCCGTTATGATATCCAACCTCCGATAGGAGATGGAACTTTAAGAAGAAGAAGAAGTAAGAAAAAAATTATTTTATTTGAAAGTGACAGTTCCAGCTTCATTTTGGGTGAAAAATCAGGTGTAGCTGAAAAATTTATTGAGATATATTCAGATATTATTGTTTTGCATTGCATAAATCATAGACTAGAGCTAGCCTCAAGTGATGCAATTGATGAAGTTAAGGCCGTAAATCATTTTCAAATATTTATGTATAACATATACTCCATTCACAGTCACCAAAAAACCAGCGTGAACTCTCTGAGTGTGCCTCAAAGCTAGAACAACAACTGCAAAATTCCATTTAGTACCACTTTAAAAAGGCGAAGACATATAAGAACAGAAGTTCAACTAAAAGATCTACATATGAACAGTGGCCTGTAAAGTTAATTTTTAACATTACAGTTTCTGTTAAATTAAGCCATTATGTATGATATTTTGGCGAAACATTCGATGCTTTTAGAGGCTTTTCAAAACAGAGATATTACTGTTATTTGTGCTGATAAATTCATCAAAAGACGGATTGGATTATTTAAACTCTAAAAGAAAAACCTGGAATCAATAGCCTTGAGGCTTACATTACTGAGAAGTACGGTAATTTCAACAATGTCCCCATTACAAACAATCCAAAAATTGCGACCATCAACCACAAACAGTTGATAACAAGTGTAATAAATAATTTAACTGGAAAAATGTTTACTACTAAATCCAGTTATGGCTCTACATCAATCGCCTCTTCAAACTATAAGCAACAATATTATTCTTTTCTATCTGATTTTAAAGTACTGGAAATTGTAACTTGTAACCCTAACCAACTAAGAAATCAGTACGATATGAAGAAGAAGAAATTTAAAACCTCTGCAAAATATTTAGGCTTAACAAAACCAAAATAACAAACTACTTTAGAGATTAAACTGAGGCCAATTCACCTTCAAGAGTACCAAAAGAGCTCATCCCTCTGTTGAACTGCACTAAACTGATTTCAGGTAGTTCGTCCTGAACCAAACCAAAATAACAAACTACTTTAGAGATTAAACTGAGGCCAATTCACCTTCAAGAGTACCAAAAGAGCTCATCCCTCTGTTGAACTGCACTAAACTGATTTCAGGTAGTTCGTCAGAATGTGAACGAGATTTTAGTCTTATGCACCAGATAACGATTTGCGAACTACACTCTTATCCAGACATGCTTTTAGCCCTATGTTTATAATAAAACAGGAAGAAAGTATAAACGAGTGGAATGTAGAACCCTATGTAAACAACTGGTTGAGGAGACACCGTACAGCAGACGACACTGGGACACTCATGGTCAAACCTTCTCGAAGTAAATCCGTTTGTTCAGTTTTTGTAACCTGATTAACTTTTTAAACTCAATTTCTTAAAGTTAAAGAAAATTTATATGTTCAGATATTGTAATTTTAATTAAATATGAAACATTTTTCTTTCTACTCCACCTTTCGTTCCTATGTTATATTGTCACGTAAATAATAAAACTGGTTTATTATAATTATTATAATTGTGTGATTTAATTTTACAATAAATGGTTACGTTTTTGTCTTCAAAACATATAAATTAAGCTATATTGTCTTCTTTTCTTATAATTAAAATAAAATAAAAAAGCAATATTTCCAGAATTTAAATATTTTTGAAATAATCAAATGCATATACATTTTAAAATGTGCTGACGTAACTTGTAATAAAAAAAACATGGAGTAATATTTTATTTGTAAAAAAGTTAAGGAAACTGCGTTCCGGCACTGCTGATTTTACCATTACACCTCTGCATAGAACCTATAATCCTGAGGTATTAATTAATATTAAATAATTGTGTTATAATTTCTGATATAAACATCAGTGGCGACCATCGTAAAAATTAAGATTATACAGTTTTTTTACACACAGATATACATAGATAATAATACTTTTGGAATAATATACTATGTCGCTGGTCTCACTTAATCATGAATAACAGATAAAATGTTATGTTTACTAAACTTATTAAGGTTACGCTATTTTATATTCACATGAATTATTCGATATAATAATAATATGGTCCAGCCGGCGGATCAAGGGATATTTGATTGGTCATGATAGGTAGCGGTAACTGATTTTTGACAGATACATATCGTTTGTTTCAATCCTCTTCCAATATAATACTACATTACCATATTCCATTAAATCCATCTGTTGTAAATTACACCGCATGTGTTGGTGAAAATTTTGTATTAGTTTCTAGAATATTGTGTATCAGAATACAAATACATGCTTGTTCGTATGAACCTGTGTGGAATTCCGTAGAAATGTAATCTCTCTTTATATTATCTCTGATTTGTAACGGCGTTATTTAATTGCAAATTTGCATTTTTTGGACTGTTGTGGTTAAGTTTCGTTTATTTTAAAAATTTTGTTTAACTCAAATTTAACCTTGTATATGACTATTTTAAAATTAGAATAAAATTGTGTTCTAGACTCTTTCTTAAATTCAGCAATCCTTTTCAAACGCGTTTCTTTGAGTTATTCTAATATTACATCAGGATTCCTTTTTATAAAAAAATAAAACCAATGTTTACCCGCTACTCTATTCTTTTTATTAAAGATAGAGATTCTTAAGGTGTTAAACCATAGAAAATTTTAGCAAGAATTAACAATTAATTATCTTAATTCTTTTTCCACTTTACCTGAAAATACACCTGTGCAACCTAAACGAGGTAAGGACCTAAGTTACTTTTTGGAGCAAAAATATTATAATTTTTATACTTTTTAATAATCGGACCTCACTTAGTCCACCTGCAACTGTCGCCTGTAGATAATATAGATAATGGCGACAAAAATATTAATATACACTACAGTCACATATTTACAAAACTCTATTATTTTCAGATGGAGCACAAAAGGAACAGAGGCAAAAATATTTAAAAAAATTATTTTTAAAATTGAGGTGTGTCTATAAGCTGGTTTTATACCGTTATCAACTAAATTTAAAAATAGTTACATAAATTACGTATACATAGAAACTTTACCATTTATAAATACAATTCAAAAAATAATTACATTTTAAAAAAATAAATTACATTGACAAGTCAGTTTCACTATCACTTTCGTTATCTAAATCTATAATAATTGTTTCTTTGAGCAACTTATCTCTTTTTTTTTCCAGCTGTCATTGAATACTTTCTACATTTCTATTTCATTTAGACAAATCACAGATGAATTTAGGGTAAGTGAACTATTACTTCTTCTTACAGATGCTTTTAGCTTACGCCATATTATGTGTTCAACAGGATTGAACATGCAATAAAATCCGCCAAACTGTCGCAATAATATTGTTTTCTGATGGAAAATGATTAAAGTTTCAAATAAGTATTTTTTAGAGTAATTATCGTCATCATATATATATATATATATATATATATATATATATATATATATATATATTATATATATATATATATATATATATATATATATAATATATATATATATATATATATATATATATATATATATATATATATATCGCACCCTCAGTGCAAGACTGCAGTAACTCAAAATTTTATAAAAATGAAGTAATCATGGAATTAGATTGTAAACATGCATATCTATCCCCTGTAAAACTTTAGTAACTTTCACATGCTTAACCAGCTAAATATTACAACAACAACAGTTTAACTATTTTGCGGTTTTGTACATAAGTTCCGTGCAAAACTGTTGTAACTCTCATGTAACAGAGTTACAACAGTTTTGCACGGAACATTGCAATGGTTTCGACAACAAGCAATAAAAAGCACGAAAAAAGTGAGATCTTTGTCATATTTGTTATTTTAATATGTATATCTGTGGTGTTTAATATTAATATACAGTGTGTCTACGTAATCCATTAACGGCCTAGACAATAAACAAAGATTAACGAGACCAAATTATTCATGTAAGTTTTATGTCCTTTGTGTGTCATTATATTTTCCATAAAATGTTTGCGATGTCGTTTAGCCATTTATTTATTAGATTGGATTAAAAACACATAAATTAAGACTAATTATTTACAGCCAAAAAGTATTTTTTTATGAAAGGAAAAACAATTATATTAAAACTTGTGTATTAACAATACTGACAGGTTAAAAATATCTATTCTCAGAAAACTTGTTCTATAAAATATAAATCCTAAACTATATTAAATATTCACGTAACCTTCCGGGGCGATTGTCTTATCATATTATTGTCCCCACGTAATTCCCAACTTTTACTAAGGTAGTGAATTCCAATCCTTTTGTTAATCACTTTACTCAAGGTAGCCTGATTTGCATATTTTTATTATAGTCGTTTTGTTTTGAATTTAAATAAAAATATTCAAAGTTTTACAAATAATGTTTCTACTTTATTATGGAATTGTCATTACAAAGCGAAGGATTTTTGGCTATCAGAAACATGTGCAGAAATAAAAATATTAAATTGCCGCTAACAATAAACCGTTTTATGAGGTGTAATACCTATTTATTCTAGGTAGCTATCTGATTTCTTGGACTCTATTAAATGTAAAGTTTATTACCATACCACGATTGCTGTTGGGGATTATTTTTTCTTTACTTACCCGATGATTTATTGGAATTTATTAAACGTATTTACTAAACCCCGGAAATTACTTTCCCTTTATCTATCAGGTGATTTCTGTGAATACATTAAATATAATGTTTAGTACTATTCCTATCGTTGTTGGAGATTACTTTCTCTTTACCTACCCTATTAACTCATTAGAAACGAGTTCTCAGGGAAGAAGTACGAGTAGGTAGAGGTACATTTTAGTAGTGTAGTTTTTAATATAATCTGTTATCAACCCTTGCAAGTGATAGATGCAGAATTAACGATTTCGAAAATGTCAAAATTTAATAGTTCCAGAACATTGAGGATTTTATGCCTGTGTGCTCAGACAAGTGAGGATAGCAACGACATGCAGAGTAAGTTGAATTTAAATTAATTGTTGTAATATAATCTATTTATCTACTCTTGTTTTCAAATTCAATGGTGAGAATTTCTACGTCTATTGTAAACTGAACGGAATAGGGGCGTTCAAAAAAATACTTCTGATTTAAGCGAAATAATTAAAAGTACATAGACACAATGTATTAGAGAAACAATAATACTAAAGTTTATTTATCAAAATAATTTTATATTCGAAACCGCACGATAACAATATTACTACTTATTTACAGAGACTTTTTCAACTTCTTATTTTTCTTCTTCTTTCGGTGTAGCCTTGTCTGCCTGTTTTTTCAATGCGTGGTAATTTTATTCTATTCTTCTGTTTCTTACCCAATTATTGTTTGTTTTAACTTTTAAATCGTTTTTATTTTCAGATGCTATCAATGGTACGTCATTAACTGCTATCGGTGATCAAGTTCAAATTTTAACGAACGTTGAAATGCAGAGAGAGGACTTAGAGAGAGATCTCCCAGAACCAATTCCAACTTATGACGCTACATTAATGGAAACACCAAACGAAGCTACTGAAGATATGGAAGAGGACATTTTGACCAGTGAAATAGGGATTTAACAGAGATACAATGGTGCTGACAATATTGTAGACGGGGAACAGGTTGATGCAGAAAACGACTTTTCCAATGATGATTCTATGCAAGATCTCACATATCTCCCAGAACAAATTCCAACCTATGATGCTGCAGTAATGGAAACACCAATCGAAGCTACTGAAGATAGTGACCGTGAAAGTGACAGTTACAGTGTATGTTGTGCGAGAAAACGAAGTGCAAATCCTGAAGAATGGAGACGAAATAAGGTCAAGAAACTTCGCAACTCTGGTAAGTCCTACAAGTCAAATAAAGGTACAATCATGCACGCTCGACAGATGAAAGAAGCTTGTTCTCAAACTTGTCGTTTAAAATGTTTTGAAAATTCTGTGGATATAAGAACGCATATTCATCAAAAATTTTGGGACCTGGGTAATATAAACTTACAAAGAGACTTTATATCATGACACACCAATGAAGTTAGACCTAAGTATCAAAATAAAATACCTGGAAGCAATCGCAAACATAACTTGCAATGTAAATTTAGGATTAACAACAAGGACACTCAAGTATGCAAGACGTTTTTTCTCAATACTTTGGGAGTGAGTGATCGATACATTTACACCACATGGAAGAAAACTGATGATGCTGGTATCCTCGAAGATGATCGAAGAGGGAAGCATGTGGCTCATAAAAAATCTTCAGACTTCAAGCTCAAGACTTCATTGATTTTAAACATGTTTCCTTTCTGTTGGGAAACAACTATAAAATTGACCAAAATAAAGAAAATGTGAAGTGGACAGATATAAAAATTCTGCAATGTAGAAAAGATAGTCCGCACATAATTTTATTTAAGTACAACTATGATGACGAACTATGGAATTCTATTAATATAAAAAAATCATCGCGGACTACACATAATATACGTGAAGTGCTACTTAAACCTGCTTACAAAGAACAGCCAAAAATTCAAATCGCCAAAAAGAAAGATTTGGTATCCTTATGCCATTCGAGTATGATACCAGAAGCTTACCATAGTTTTTATGAAAATATTTTGGCCCAAGATGATCAAGAAGAGGACAACAACTAACAGAAAGTGTGTCTACACCTTTTACAATTTTTCCTTGCAAAAGTGTTGTAACTTTAAAATTCCAATACTAAATGTGTAGTGATTAACAATTTTGTCCGTGCAAAACTGTTGTAACTTTGAAATTCCTAATTTTTTTAGCATAAATATTATTTTGTTTAAATTTTTATTTTTAGTTAATGTAATATAGGCTATAAAGCATGTAAAATAATAATTAAATGTTAATTTTTCTTGAAACTTGTGTCTTATTTCACCGATATTAGCACGAAAATAAACAAAATCGTCTGTATCTCGAAACTTACTTATTCTGACTTACTGCAGTCTTGCACTGAGGGTGCGATATATATATATATAGCCTAAACAGGTTAAGTTTGTAGACCACATCACTTTTATCTAAGTTTGGTACTTTATCTTTCAATGACTTTTACAGAGATCCCACAACTAGAGTGCTTTTATAAGCAATTTTTACATTTGGTAGGTATTGAGCCAAAATTCTGGTCAATTTGAGAGTGACGTCCTTAATAAATGGAAGTGATGCAAAAGATATATTAGGAATATTGTTAGTCAGTGAGTGGGAAACAGAGGTAATTTTCATATCACCTGTATTTTGGGAAGGGTTTATTTGTGTGTTGAGTATAACAGAGGATGTGTTAAAGATGATTTTCCTAAGTAAGGATTCGGGGTAAGAATTATCTAGGAACAACTGTAAAAGGATGTTGAGAGTGTTCTTTCTAAAAATAGGGTCAGCTAGTTTACAAACTCTTGTGGTCATTTGTTTTACTAGATTAATTTTCATGCTTGACTTTGTAGCATTTTAAATTTGATTGATTCTTTGAAGTATATTTAAAGTCGCCTCGTATATGAAATCGTCTTAATAAAACGAAGAATGTTTTCTGTTTTTTAGTTCGTATCTTTCGAAAAGTGTTTTCAATCATTCTAACGTCGTAGAGTAATAAATCCATTTAATTGTTGTTTATTTTACTGCGGCGATTTCTTTTCATGTAAATGCGTTTCAAAGGATATCTACGTCGTTCGTTGGTTTTGCTATTTCAGCAGTTCGTTGATTTTCAAGTTAAGCGAACAAATGTTTAATTTCGTCACTATCGGTGGAGCCGCTGTCAAGGGCAGTTGGTTTCGTTTGTTTAGTCCGAATTTTCATCAAATTCGTAATGTTTTTTTTTGTTATTAGTTTTTTTCATCAGAAGTATTGAAGTTTGGTAGCATGTGTAGTTACAATTTGAGGTTGGTTTATGATATTGACGGAAAAGTGCTTGGGTGGTATTCTTCAAGGAACCGGCAAATTTATATGTGGAGAAGTGAATATTATACTCAAATGTAATGTGTCAGTTTTTGTCTGAGTTAATCACCGATTTGGGTCGTGCTGTGTTTTGAAGAGCTTTGTGTTTTGAGAAGTTTTGAAAAGCCAAGCTTTGAAGATTGCAGTTTAATTAACCCGAAGTCCGATGGTCCAGTGCCCAGCTTTCATCGTATATTTGTTGTCCCTGGTCATTCCAGACCATTTTGCAGCTTGTGAGAAGCATTTGTTTGTTTTGCAGTGTTTTTGAGTAAAGTTCCAGCCCCAAAACTTTTAAAGGAGATATAATATTCAGTGATATCAGGTACTCTTTTTTTTTTCGTAAACATTTTTTAAAGTAAAAATAGACAGTTTTCATCGATAATTGCTTTCATGACAAGTTACAAAAATTGTAATAAATAAAATTATAAATATTAGGGATTGGTTAACTGTCATATTAATTATTCTTATAGTTTTAAAAATTTAATCTTGACATATGACAGTTAGCATTATTGTCTTCGGATATTTGGTACATACATAACCATAAACTTTGAATTTGTTTTGTTTTTAAAAAGGTTAACCTCAGTAAGTAAGCTCCATTTAAAAATATGATAATAAATATTTAAATAGTTACCGCTACAAAATGTCGCGCAAATAGGGTCCCCAACGCCCAGAGTTGTAAACCGAAAGCGCCATTGTAAGTCGTTTTTTTTTTGTATTTTGTTAGTATTATTTGTATTTTTAACTGTTTGTGGTACACATAATTAAAGGTTAAATTTTATTTTCTTAACTTTTTATTTATTTTTTTTTAAGCTAACCCTTTTTGAGTTTATTTGAAAAAGATATGTTTTGATTTTATTTTCTAATTATTTCCCTAGTTACAACTAGTGGTTGTAATAGGCATAATTAGGCACCTCAAGTGGCGCCCTATATTAAATTCCTTGAGGTGTTTCTTGTTTAATTTTTATTTTGTTTATCCCAAGAGCCCTTTATTTCATTTTTTTGTAGTTGCCCCATTCCAATGCCCTTATCTTTTACTTATCCACGACCCCAGCTCTCCTACGAAACCCTGAGTGTCCGTTCGCATCAGTAGCGATTATTTTGCTTGCCCTATCTCCACCCCCAATAGTTTCTTCCCCCAATTTTCTACCTTATATTAATGCCCCTGTGGTAGGCAAAATACATTCGTTACAAAAATGTCGCCCAACGTGTGTGGCCTGTATTAGATTTTCGCCATTTTTGTATCTTTTCGTTACAAAAATGGCCCCCAACGTGGCTGGCGTTTTTTAGATTTTTGTCCCTTTTCCCGAGGCCACATATCTTTTTCAGTTCTGCCATAGTTTTCTGCCATTTTTATCAAACCCTGTCTTTCGTGTAGTGCCCCGCTGTCCCACAAACAGTTTGTTTTTGTATTTGTATTGATATAAGTATTTGTATCAACATATGTATTGTTGTTTTCTTTATGTATTGTTCTTGTATTGACATATGTATTATTGTATATCAACAGATGTATTTGTTGTATTTGACATATGTAATGTTGTATCTTTTATTTCGTGTACTGTAGAAATTTTTCTATATGTATTTTTGTGTATTGGTAAATGAAAGCAAATATTTTGAGTTTGAATATTTAAATTGAATTTTAAATAATGTTTTGATGTTGAAAAGAATTTTAAGTTATTTACAGTAACAAATTAAGTATACCGTTATTGTGCCATTTATTTTTGATTGATTTGACATTTCTTACAGAAAAATCGGTTTTTGTAATTTTGTTTTGTCTGGTCATTTTGAGTAAATGTGTTTATTGTTTGAGTGACTTTTTTTTGAGCTGATGAGTATAGTTGTGTTTTGTCTTTTGTCCTAAGACATTTCATTGTTTCCTCTATCCCCTCTCTGACGGCGTTTGTGTTATGCCACGGGCAGTAGGAGATTGTGAATGTGAAGAATAGTCCCCTGTGTTCCCCTGTTGTTCCCTAATTAACCAGATTTGACGGCGTATGTAATGCCACGGGTTAATAGGAGATTGTGTTCCCCTGAGTCCCCTTTTGTGTTTCCTGTCTTGTATCTGAATGATGACAAGTGTAATACTCGTGATCGGAGGTGCTGTTTAGTTTTGCCTAGGAGCAGTCTCATTTAGTTTTCAGAACAAGAGCAAGGTTTTTTATGTTGTGTTATTTTGTGTAGCTCACTGAAAAGTCAAGTTTTCAATATTATTAGTATTTTTGTATCACCCTGTATGTGAAGTTTATCGAGTATGTTGTTTTGTATACATTGTGTATTTGCTTTCACCCAATCATTGTTTTAGTATTTTTGTTCCCCCCTGTATGTGAAGTTCGTTGAGTTTGTTTCGAACGGTATTTTCAGTTGTATTGTGATTTGCTTTATCCAGTTTTCCGTTAAATCAAGTCTATTCCTGTCCCAAGTTAACTGCTACGATTTCCATTTTCTGTTATGTCCAGTTTTCGTAAAATTATGTAGAAATAATTTTCGTCTATTTCTTTGTGAATTAAAAAATACGTATTTGGAATGATGTCATTCCTTATTGTCGGCATTTTTAAAATGTGAACGATATCAAGTTTGTTTATTCTTGTTCGTCTTAAAGTAATCATCCCATGTCTGAGAAAAGAATTTTGTTTACGTTAATGAAATAATTTATTTCGTATGTAGACGCTGTTCTTTCTTAAAGTGTTTATAAGTATTCTATTTCGTTTTCTTATTGAGTGTCTGAGCAATTTATTGCGTTTCAGAAATCAGCTGTAGTACGAAAAATATAGGTCAAATTTTTTCGTATCTTTATAGTTTAATAGTCCAGTCAATGTGTGAAATTTTTTTAGCCCCGAAAAAGAAAATGTTTCTGATTTTACAGTCCGTGTGTTTTCGTGTTGTTTTTTGTTTTATCAGTAGGAGGAAGTAATAATACGATTTCGTTTGTCCATGGCTAAGGCCGATTTGTTAGTGACAAAGCGAAGTATTGTTATTTGCCTTATGTTTGTTATTTCCGTGTTTCCCCGTGTTTTCTGTGTTCCTATTCTGTGTTATAAGTAGGAGGAAATGATGATACAATTTCGTTTGTCCTTGGCTAAGGCCGTTTTGTTAGAGACAAAGCGGAGTATTGTTATTTTTTTTTTTGTCTGTTAGTCTTGTGTTTCTCCTAGTTTTTTTTTGTGTACAGTAAGAAAGTGATGATACGATTTGGTGTATTCCTGGCTAAAGGCCGATTTGTTGAGAATATACAGCGGAAGTATTGTTATGTTCCTTTTGTCTGTTAGTTTTGTGTTTTTTCCGTGTCTTTGTGTGGTCAGATGTTGTAGTGAAGTTATGTTGATGGTCTGAAATGTATTAGTTTGTGAATTGAGTATTGTGTTTTTGAAGTATCATATAGGACGTACAGGCATGTGACCTGGATTTGTGTTTCCTTGGATATTTCTGTTGTTGTGTAAGACTGCGTAGCAGCATCCCCTTTCCGTGAATTAATAGAAAGGATAAGCCTTTCTATGTGTTGATGTAAGACTATTGGCGATAGAGTCTCAATAGCATTCCTTCTTGTTGTAGAGTTTGTGATGTAATGTTGATGATTTGGTGGAAGCGGAGGTACAAATACTGGCATTGTCCATTGTGACGTTTTGATTTGCTGAGGTGAAAGTACCTGGCCGCTTATTGTGAAAGTATTGTTTATGTCGATTGTGAGACCATGTTAGTGAAACATCTGAAGTATTTTTAGTACTACCGTTGAATGACCCACTAAGAATTCCCCAGACTTATATTGTTGTGACCATGTTCGAGTTTTGTTGACGAATAGTGAACGTTTCTTTCTGATTTGTATGAAGATGTTGTATTCGATTATTATCCGTGAAATGATGAAGTTTATTTGTTCATGTTGCCCCTTCATTCCCTTCCCAAACTGTGTCTTTGACCTTATTAGTTGTCATAAGAGGAACGGCTAGGTCGATGAGTTTTGGATTCGTCCGCCAGGTGACCTGTTGAGCTTTTAAGGAAGATAAGCATTAGTTTTTGCCTTGTGTATATATATATATATACTCTTCTTCTTCTTCTTCTTTACCCTTCTTGCCCTGCTTTTGAGATTTGTGTACCCAGTTGGAAGTTTTATTGTTGTTGACGGACTGTAATGATTTTTTTGTTCTTTTGGAAGATTATAGTGTTTCTTATGTTCCCTTGGAGATCTGTAATGATGTTTTTGTTTGTTTTGGAGTGTTGTCGTAACTTTTTGTTTTCTTTGGAAGACTGTTACGATTTTTTTTGTTTCTTTTGGAAGTATTTAGTTTGAGACTGAACTGATTGTGTATTGATTATGGCTTGTATGCCATGTGCCCCTGTTCTTTCTTCTTTTCCAAGATTGTGTATTAGCATTTTGGATTTATTTTCTTCTTTTGTCCTTTAGGGAGTTTTCTGACTTGGAAATTTTTCGCTGTGTCGATCCCGGAGGATATTTCTATGGAACTATTGGCCATCCTGTTTTCTTCTGTTTGTGTTTAATTTTCAACCAGTGGTTGAAAATTCATTGCTTGACTGTTATAGTCAAGTTTGTTATTCTTTGATATTGTTTTGGTTATCTATTATGTGGATAACCATAGCGAAGCTTGTCTAAGCTGTGTTGTTGGCCACCCGCCTTTGTTGAGCTGGAAGCACCTCTCTTTTCGCTCCCAGAAACTTCAACACTGGTCTGTTCCACGTTTTTGGTTAGGCAAGAGCCATTTTAGTAGAAATCTGCCATTGTGTCGTTGTGCTTAAGAGCCAACGAACTGTACCTGGTGCCGATTCGTCAAATCGAGCATCCAGTTTTATTTTGAATGTAATTATGTTAGAACCCTAAACAGTTATGATGTGTAGTTTTGGTTATGATTTTTGTTTGTTGTTTTTTGTTCTGTTTGAGTTATTGAAGTCATTATGTGTTGTTGCAGTAGTTAGAAAATGCTACTGTTGTTCCAACCTGATTGTTGTTCGCCCTAAACGAAAACTTTTCCTGTTAGTCCAGTTTTCGCTCTTACGTGGGGGTATTGTAGCATTTTAAATTTGATTGATTCTTTGAAGTATATTTAAAGTCGCCTCGTATATGAAATCGTCTTAATAAAACGAAGAATGTTTTCTGTTTTTTAGTTCGTATCTTTCGAAAAGTGTTTTCAATCATTCTAACGTCGTAGAGTAATAAATCCATTTAATTGTTGTTTATTTTACTGCGGCGATTTCTTTTCATGTAAATGCGTTTCAAAGGATATCTACGTCGTTCGTTGGTTTTGCTATTTCAGCAGTTCGTTGATTTTCAAGTTAAGCGAACAAATGTTTAATTTCGTCACTATCGGTGGAGCCGCTGTCAAGGGCAGTTGGTTTCGTTTGTTTAGTCCGAATTTTCATCAAATTCGTAATGTTTTTTTTTGTTATTAGTTTTTTTCATCAGAAGTATTGAAGTTTGGTAGCATGTGTAGTTACAATTTGAGGTTGGTTTATGATATTGACGGAAAAGTGCTTGGGTGGTATTCTTCAAGGAACCGGCAAATTTATATGTGGAGAAGTGAATATTATACTCAAATGTAATGTGTCAGTTTTTGTCTGAGTTAATCACCGATTTGGGTCGTGCTGTGTTTTGAAGAGCTTTGTGTTTTGAGAAGTTTTGAAAAGCCAAGCTTTGAAGATTGCAGTTTAATTAAGCCGAAGTCCGATGGTCCAGTGCCCAGCTTTCATCGTATATTTGTTGTCCCTGGTCATTCCAGACCATTTTGCAGCTTGTGAGAAGCATTTGTTTGTTTTGCAGTGTTTTTGAGTAAAGTTCCAGCCCCAAAACTTTTAAAGGAGATATAATATTCAGTGATATCAGGTACTCTTTTTTTTTCGTAAACATTTTTTAAAGTAAAAATAGACAGTTTTCATCGATAATTGCTTTCATGACAAGTTACAAAAATTGTAATAAATAAAATTATAAATATTAGGGATTGGTTAACTGTCATATTAATTATTCTTATAGTTTTAAAAATTTAATCTTGACATATGACAGTTAGCATTATTGTCTTCGGATATTTGGTACATACATAACCATAAACTTTGAATTTGTTTTGTTTTTAAAAAGGTTAACCTCAGTAAGTAAGCTCCATTTAAAAATATGATAATAAATATTTAAATAGTTACCGCTACAAAATGTCGCGCAAACAGGGTCCCCAACGCCCAGAGTTGTAAACCGAAAGCGCCATTGTAAGTCGTTTTTTTTTTGTATTTTGTTAGTATTATTTGTATTTGTAACTGTTTGTGGTACACATAATTAAAGGTTAAATTTTATTTTCTTAACTTTTTATTTATTTTTTTTTAAGCTAACCCTTTTTGAGTTTATTTGAAAAAGATATGTTTTGATTTTATTTTCTAATTATTTCCCTAGTTACAACTAGTGGTTGTAATAGGCATAATTAGGCACCTCAAGTGGCGCCCTATATTAAATTCCTTGAGGTGTTTCTTGTTTAATTTTTATTTTGTTTATCCCAAGAGCCCTTTATTTCATTTTTTTGTAGTTGCCCCATTCCAATGCCCTTATCTTTTACTTATCCACGACCCCAGCTCTCCTACGAAACCCTGAGTGTCCGTTCGCATCAGTAGCGATTATTTTGCTTGCCCTATCTCCACCCCCAATAGTTTCTTCCCCCAATTTTCTACCTTATATTAATGCCCCTGTGGTAGGCAAAATACATTCGTTACAACTTGTGGTAAGAGTGGTAGTTGAGATATCTTCTAGAGTTACACTTTTTTCTATAAAAATCAATTGTAATAATGTTACCCAGTTCGCTGATGAATATTGTGTCGAGAAAAGGAACCAATTGGTTTTGATTATCTTTTTCAAGAGTAAATTGAATGTGGGGGTCATAGCCATTGAAAATATCTAAGAGCTCACTTTCTAAACCTTGTGGGCACGACATAATAATGTCATCAACATACTTTTTAAT
Source organism: Diabrotica balteata (assembly GCA_918026665.1). NCBI lineage: Eukaryota > Metazoa > Arthropoda > Insecta > Coleoptera > Chrysomelidae > Diabrotica > Diabrotica balteata. The sequence continues at coordinate 83,989,740 of OU898280.1, read as the reverse complement.
AAAAGGAACGTTAAAAGGAACAACCTGAAGAACAATATCCAACAGATCATCCATTACATATGCAGCTAGAATTGGAGAGATACTGGCTCCCATAGGAGTGCCAAAGGTTTGTTTGTAATATTTGTTGTTGAAAGAGAAGCAAGTGGAATTAAACAAGAACTCTATGATCTCAATAAACATATCATATTCAATGTTACACACTTGCGAAATTTTATTCCAGTGTTTATGAATAGATCGGAGAACGGCATTTAAGTAAACATTACTGAAGAGGGAGACCACATCTAGACTGACTCTCGTCTACCCAAATATTGGAGTATTGTATATATATATATATATATATATATATACATATATATATATATATATATATATATATATATATATATATACATATCCAAACGAGTCACAAGTACTTCTTTTTTCTTACTCTTATATACATATATATATATATATATATATATATATATATATATATACATATATATATATATAGATATATATATATATATATATATATATATATATATATATATACATATGTATATATATACATTATATATATATATATATATATACATATGTATATATATATATACATTATATATATATATATACTTCTATATATATATACATATATATATATATATATATATATATATATATATATATATATATGTATATATATATATATACATTATATATATATATATATTTATATATATATATATATATATATATATATATATATATATATATATATATATATATATATATTAATATATCTACTTTCCGGCATATATTCCTGGATTCTAAGTTTGGTGTCATTAGAACATAGAACTTTATTTGGCCTACGACTATGGTAGCTAGCATTGTCCATCACAATTACTCTGTTTAGTATTATATTTGGCAATAACTTCGTTGAAAATCAGTTCTTAAGGTTGGTCTGACATGGCCTGACAAAAGTCTATAAAACAGTTTTTTTTCCTGTATGGATTATTGTAATACGTTTTTCTGTATTTGATCAAGCTTTCATTGTAAAGCGACCAGAAGAATGTGCCCAACTATATTCTGGAACGTCATGGGTGTCAAACCACGTCACATCCAGATAAATATGTCCAGATAATAATTTGATATGTAAAAAATTAAAGACGTACAGAAAATACTATAGCATAACTATTAAGCGTTCTATATAAGCCTTTTTAACAGCAAGTCTTGTACCAATATGCAATTACAATTCATATTATATTTCCTCAAACCATATATGAGTATTATAAGTACTAGGAAACCTAAAATTACCAAATCCGTTTAGTATTCGAAACCGATAATCCTAGGTTAATAAAATAGATTATGAATAAGTCTAAAATTTATTTTTACTAGTCTATATGTAATTTAATTACTTATTTTTATTGTACATCTTTATTATCTTTAACTTTTCCACATTAAAACTGGGAACTCGTACCCATTTCATAACAGCATGTAAGGATTTTTGATAACCACGACAGTTAATGAGAAGACACCCTTATACGTGTGTAAGAACATTGTTAACTTTTACCTTAAATCACACATTGTTTAAACTCGACACTGTCTTAGTTTTAATTACTTTAAAATAAGTTGCACTTCTGCACGAATAACGAACTAAGAATAAACAATACAGTTCTTGACCACAAAGACCAACACAAATTTATTAACACCCATGGACAAAGATCTGTGATAGATTATATAATAACCAACAGAGATATACATCCATCAAAAATAATCGACGTAAGATGCCTCAACTCAATAGATGTAGGTAGCGACCATTGCCTAGTATTATGTAAAATAAGAATAATCCTGAAATACTTCCCACCCAAAAGAACGGCGCCAACAACAACAAAAATTAAAGTCGAAGGACTAAATACAGAATCGACGGAATAGTTATACAGGAAAATAATATTAGAGAAGATCGCTGGGAATAAAATATTAGAAAACGATAACATCGAGGAGAGCTGGGAAAAACTCAAAAATAATATAATTAACGCAACAACAAAATCACTTGGATAGAGGAGGGTAACGAACACTAACATATTAAAAAAGAAAACACCATGGTTTAAAGAGAAAGTGAAGACAAAATTTGAAGGAAAGAAGAAAGCCTTTTTATAATACAACATACAACAAACACAACAGGTATACAACCGCTATAACCGAATCAGAAATGAAACTAATATTTTAGTTAGATAAATAAAAAAGGAACATTGGCAGAGTTACTCAAAACAGATGAAACACGATTTCTACGGATCCCAAAAAGAAATATGAAGAAAAATCAGAGTACAAATAAAACAGATGAACGAACTAATAAACGTAAAACACATTCAGAAGAAAACATGGGTAGACTACTTTCAATCCCTGTTTGCTAAAGGTGACGATAATTAACTACCAACACCAAAGGTGGCGACAAACGAAGAAATAAATGAGGAGAATGAGGTAAAGAAAGCATCAGGGAAATTAAAAAATAGAAAATCACCAGGAGAGGACAGAATACCGAACGAATTCCGGGTGCAGAGAAAGGCTGACAACCCACTCCTGAAAAAAACACACTGTTACGAAACCTAAACATATGCCTCGGAATACAGGACGAAACTTTCGGAAACGACTCAAGCTACGAAACATGGACTATATATTTGAAAACTGGAATGTGAAGACACTAAATAAACCAGGAGCGCTTAAACCGCGCTTCTGCCAAAACTAAAAATATATAAGCACATGATTACTGCTTTTCAGTAGAGAACATGGCTGGTTAAATGTGTCAGGGACACTAAAACGCACAAAATTCTATATAGTAGGAAAGAACAAGAAAGTAAACAATGTCGAGCTGCATTTGTGATGGATAACGATTTTAAATCAAATATCATAGACTTCCAGGCAGTCAGTGAACGGATACGCAAGTTAAGATTTTGCAGCCAAGTCTTTAACCTAACAATGATAAATATTTACAGCTCAACAGCAAAATAAGAACAACATACAAAGAACAGCTTCTACCAATAGCTGGAGATAGTATCTGATAATGCTCTTAAAAGTGTCATTAAGATTATAATGGGTGATATTATTGTTAAAATATGCAAGGACCCGCAGTTCTATGACACAACAGGAAAATATACAAACGCACAATAAAACAAGCGAGAATGAGGAGTTTTTGATAAATTTTGCCATTAGTAAAAACATGGTTATAAGTTCCACATGCTTCCCACATAAAGACATACAGAAAATGGTATAGACGTCAGCAAATGGAACCACAACCAATCAAGTCGACCATGTGCTGATAGGCAAAAGGGCAGCCAGTATTATCTCAGATGTGATAAAATGTGGGGGAGCATGCTGTGGATCAGACCATTTCTTACTCCAACCTAAATTTAGATGCACAGTTAAAAAAAAAAGAAAAGAAAGACAACAAAGAATAAACAAACTGAAATTGGAAAAACGGAAGATTTGGGAATGTAAAGAAAAGTTCGAAGAAGTCGCAAATGAGTTAAGGATGCTAAAACTGTACTCCATAGAAGGCAAATGAAATAATATTAAAACAGCAGTACTAACAGCGGCAGCGTCCACCCTGGGAAACAAGAAAAAAGCGCAAGGGGTAGCATGGTTCGACGACGAGTGCAGACAACCAATATAGGAAAAAAATGCAGCACAAGAAATGTATATAACAAAAAGAACATGGCAAAATCGAACATTATTTGCAAAACAAAAAGCATACAAAATATGTAGAAATAAAATAGAGCCTACATATAAAAATGGACAAACAAAGAAAATTTTAAAAACAACGAAATTAAAGGGGCTTACGAATACATAAGGAGGATAAAAAGTGGATACACATCTCAAGAAAGCCTATGTAAAGATGCAGGTGGGCAAATTATCAGTGTCCAAGAGAAAACCACAGAAACCTGGAAGCATTACTTTCAAAACCTACTTAATGCACAAGTAGACATGGAAGATATAAGTATAAAGGAAGTTCTCGAAGCTATTAAAGCCCAGAAAAACAATAAAGCCCACAAAGTTGACAAAATACCAGCCTAATTTTATAAGGTACCTGGCGACTACCTAGCAAATCACATCCACGTGCTCATCAAAGACATATGACAAGAAGAGAAAATACGCGACGACTGGAAGAAAAGTAAAGTATGCCCGATCTATATAAAAAGAGACAAACTCCAGTGCAAAAACTACCGTGAATTTCTCTACTAGTATGTACAGCATCTATAAAGTTTTGAGGTATATTATAAAGCAGCGGCTCCAACCACTAGCAGAAAATATTTTTGGAGACTATCAGACAGGCTTTCGATGGGAATGATCGACACTGGATCAAATATGTACATTCAAACAGATCCTGAGTAAATCATGGAAACATGACTTTAATATGTTTGTGGACTTCAAACATGCATACCACTCAGTGAAAAGGAACAAACTCTACAATATATTGGCTCAATTGGCAATACCACACAAGCTAATTAGGCTCATTAGAGCCACAATTAATAAAACTCAGGCATGTGTATGAAAACAAAACCACCGGACATTTTTAAAATTTTGCATGCACTAAAGCAGGGAGATGGGCTGGTCCCAACACATAAAAAACAAAAATATTGATACAGACGAGAAGAAATATAGTTCCACAAAACAATATACATAAAGATGTCATTGAAACGGTTAAAAAGCTCACATATCTGGGAGTAGAAATATATGCCGACGGATCAGAAGATGGAGAAATACATAAGATAATAACGCAGGCAAACAGAGCTTATTTTACCCTCTTCTATATATGTCGGTCTAAAAATGTCTACTGAAATACAAATATGAGAATCTATAAAACCTTAGTTCGATCAAAAGCATGCCATGGAAGTGAAGCTTGGGTCCTGAAAGAAACATTCAAAAGCAAACTCGCGACATTCGAAAAGAAAATACTCAGGAAAATAGTAGGACCTGTGAGGGAAAAGGAAATTTTTAGAAGTCAATACAACAACGAGCTTTATTAACTTTATAAGGAAGTACCACTGTCAGATTTCATTAGAATACAAATATTGCAATGGGCCGGTCATGTGATGAATCATTATTGTGATGGCAGAGGATGGGCTACTCAAAAAGAGCACCGAATGCTAGAATTCAGCGAAAGAGACCGGTTGGAAAGCCAAGAATGCACTGGGAGACACAGTAAACAGCGAAGCATGAGCCATTTTAGAAGTCCATGTATGAAGAAGATCAGCCACAGACAAGCACGGGTGAAAGCAAAAAATAAAGGAGACCAAGGCTTAATTTAAGCTGTGGTGCCGTAGAAGAAGAAGAAGCAATAGACTTCAGTTTATTTTCATTATTAGCTTATGTATTTATGGAAGATTTTAAAACAAGCATTTTTTCTAAACAAAATTTAAAACCCACAGTATGGTAAATATATGTAAATGAGGTATTCTCAATATGCCAACTTGAATCAGAAGTGTTAGAGAAACTTTTGAATTACATAGACTATAAAGAAGAGACAAAAACATTTACCATAGAAAAGAAATATATTGCACTACCTTTCCTGCTTTACTCTTAAATTCTTCTTCTTAACGTGCCCTATCAAGTCCCCTTGACGTTGACGATTAAAATGGTGAAACTGTCTCTGTCTTGAGCTATCTTAAAGAGTTGCTCAGCTTTCTTTATTTTTGTCCACTCCCTGATATTCTTCAACCAAGAGGCCTGCTTTCTAAAAATTCCTCTGCGTTCTTCGATTTTACCCATCATAATAAGTTGAAGAATATTATATCGGTCTCCCCTTACTACGTGTCCAAAATTGGCAATATTTCTACATTTTATGTTATCAAGCAGCTCGCGAGCAGCATTTGCTCTCTCAAGGACTGCCACATTTGTCAGCATACCCGTCCATGGATTTTTGAGTATACGTCTGTGCAGCCACATTTCAAAGGCCTCCAGACGATTAATGGTGGATGCTTTTAATGTCCATGCTTCCACACCGTATCTGAGGACTGACCAAATGTAGCATTTAACCATGCGCTTTCACAAATCACAAAGTCAATCATTCGAAGTGTGCGGAATTACCTTACAGTTTTCATGTTTCACACATGTAATGCAGTAAAATATAAATATTTTTATTAGCAAGCATTAAATTTATTCACTTTTTTAATACATAATAATGTTTGAGTACTTTTTTTGGTTCTATACACATAGTTTTTTCGATCATATAATTCTAAGGTGATACGAAGTTCGGCGGGATAGCTTGTAGTTTTATAGAAATATACAATGCCTTGCATATGTATGGGATAAATTCATTTTTAGAGTTATTATTTACTATGTAAAAAAAACCTGAAACAGGTCAATTTTTATTCTTAAATTCACAATTTGTGATTTAAAAATATTGTTTCCTTCCAGCACCTCCTCTGAATTATAAGCACGCCTAGAAAATTTTAAATAACAAAAGGGGTTGTGTGATACCTTGTTAGAAATGGATTTCAGTCCTTTGTTCAGCAATATAAAGTTTTTTAAGTTTGGTGCAATCATAACTGAGAAAAGTGATGTTTAAGACGTAAAATTTTAATAATGCCTCTATCACAAAACTTTAGGTTGAATGACGATAATGATGTCACATAATATTTGGAATGGATTTGTCAATGTACTTTACAATTAAATTAAATGTTCAAAATTACCACCATTCACTTCTTGACACTAACCGAGGCGATTTTGCAATTCTCGTAAAACATTTTGTACGACCTCGGGGGTTATTTTGTTAATTTTTTCTATTAACCTTACTTTTAAATCAGCAGTACTGTTTATTCTATTAAAATATACTTCAGATTTGAAACAACCCTATAAGAACCAATCGAGAGGAGTCAAATCGGGGATCTAGCCGGCCATTCGATCGGTCTAATACCTTTCGGTCTTCCAATCCACCTATTGGAAAAAACCTCTTTTAAATAATTCCTAACTAAAAGTGCAGAATACTGTGGAGTCTTGTTAGTAGTAAATAGATTGATTTATCTCATTTGGATGATTTACATCAGAAAAAAATCTTCGTATGCACTAAAAAGTTAATCAAAAAATTTAGATAAACCTCAGTGTCTTATGGTGGATTTTCTTCGATCTCTAAAATTCCATCTAACTTTTTTTCATCAGTAAATTTAACATTTCTACTCGGTTGTTTAATATTTTTTACATGTCCAGTATAACAAAACTTCTTTTTAATTTTCCTAACTGTACACTGCGACACTTCTTGACCAGGGTATTTATTATTAAACATTTCACAAATCTCCTTTTGAGTTCTTGTTTTATTACCACAACCATTCATAATTAAAATATCTATTCTCTGAGCCTTGGACAAATGAGCCATAAATAAATTTAATACACACAAATATTATACTGACATCTTTTAGAAACTTTAAAAACCTAAACGACAGCAGCCTACTACATTCATATCACTTGTTTATTTGGCTTTTTGACTAATATTTTATTAACTTCAATAATGTTTAGCAGAATATATACGAAAATACCTGATTATTTCTAAAGTATATTTTAATAGACCAGGTAATATTGCTGATTTAAAAGTTAGGATAACTGAAGCAATTAACAAAATAACCCCCGAGGTCATAAAAATGTTGTACGGGAATTCCAAAATCGTCTTGGTTATTTCCAAGAAGTGAATAGTGACCATTTTGAACATTTCATTTAATTGTAAAGTACATTGAAAAATACATTCTAAATATTATGTTACATTATTATTGTTACTCAACGTAAAGTTTTGTAATAGAAACATTATCAAAATTTTACATCCTAAAAGTCACTTTTCTCAGTTATAATTTAACCAAACCTAAAAAATTGTATATTGCTGAAAAGAAGACTAAAATCCCTTTCCAACAAATTGTCACGACCCCCTTTTTTACTTAAAATTTTCAAGGGGGTGCTTATTATTTAAAGGGGATGCTTGAGAAGATAAGATTTTTATACTGTAAATTGTCAATTTAAGAATAAAAATCAGCTTGTATCAGGTTTTTTTCACATAGTACATAATAACGCTAAAAGAGAATTTATTCCATACATATGGACCGCATGGTACAGTGTTACAACATTTTCTGTAGGGTTGTCAGTTTACATGATACAGCGCGAAAACCCTCCAAACCACTTTTTCTAAAATGGCGGTCGGGGAACAAGAGTGGAGGCCCCACAAACTGTAACTTAATTTTACACTAACCTCATCCCACTAAACAGAAAAAAAATAAAATTCATCTAAAAAATGAAACCGTTAATGTAACTTTTCAATAAACTATTTTTCCGATCCGTGATACTTAATTTAAATAAATAAATATAAATAATAATATAATTTTTAAAATCTCATATTTAATGTTACAACTGAATAACGTCGGCGGTATTACCACTTATGTACGCTACTGCTTTAGCTTTGTGACTAGAAAGACGCAAGCACAGCAAAAAGGTTAGAAGCACGAAAACATTGGACATCAAAAGAGATCATATCTTTCTTTTAGATGATGCACTTATCCCTGCATAATATACTCCACGATCCTGTAAGTAGATGGAGCAAAGAGCTTTTTGCGGCATGTGATATTATACCAGCTTTTACAACAAGTTTATTCCTAAAATACCATTTTACTTATACTTGTTAGATCCTGATAACTTTTGCCTGGAAATGTGCTTGAATTTGAAAACATACATTGAGTTTTAAACCCATATAATAAAAAGGGTTTACAGCTACTTTATTGGGATATAAATTTATAAAGTTTAAGCGGATTAAAATATTATTTCGAATGATCCTATGTATATTTTATAAAATATTCTATTTAAATTTACGAGTTAGAGCTTTTAGGCAAAAAGCTTTTTTTGCCTAAAAAACGTTAACTACGCAGGGTTATTAGTGGAGTAACGTACATAAGGGTTCGATGTATTTTTATTAAATATGATATCTATAAACACGAGACTTTTAAATTATCTAGTTTATGTTCGATATTTGTAGTCAAGGTGGTTTTGATGTAATCTTATATATTATATTTTCTTCATTTTGTTTTATAGTACTGGTCTTTGATATGGCGATTATCATGGCCAATTTAACTACACTGCATTAAATTTTTTAACTAGGATGTAAGTCGTCTCCCCGATCCTCTTTCCCTTGTGTAACGAGTCGCATAAATCATAATTTTTATTTCTTAGTATGTGACCACAGTAGCTTATTTTTCGTTAATTCATGGTGTTGAGTTTTCTTTTCTTTTTATTATGTATTTTTTCTGTTAATGTTTCCGTGTTTATTACGTGTTGTTTATTATTTTCTTTTAGGGGATGTATCGTCATCCAATAGTTGCTGTTTATTGTTCGTCAGGATCCTCCATTTTTCTCTAAATGTTAAACTCTCCTTGACTTTCTAATTTCTGAACTTCCTTGTGTATTTATTATTTGGTCTGTTGGCAGAAAAAAGCTTCTTTTATTCTTCTAAGAATAATTTTAGGTATTTTGGAGCCTTTTATTTTCTTAAGTTTGAGTTTCACGCCTGCTAAAACACGTTTGTGGTCACTTGCTGCATCTTACACCTTAGTCTATACTATGGCGTTATGGAATTTTTGATTCATACTGACAAAGTGAATCTGGTTTCATACTATGTTCTGCCCCTTATTACCGGACTATTAATTTGTACCATGTGTTCTTAATAATGACGTCGTTGTTTTTGCAAAACTGTACTAGCCTCTTCCCTGTCTTATTACGTGTTTCTAGTATGTATTCACCTACTTTACCATCCCTTCCTTTTCCTACCTTCGAATTAAAGTCGCACAAAGGGGGGCGGTTAACTTTCTCTTTTTTGATTTTCCAGTGTTTTGTCTAATTCATTGTAAAAGTGCAATTTTTAATTTTATAAGTGCAATTCGTATAGCAACCAACAAAATCATCGTTGCCAGAATGATTGCCAACGCTCGGAACGGACATGCACCCTAAGAAGAAGAAGAAGTGCAATTCTACTCGTTATCGGTATAAACAATTTGACTGATCTTTTGACAGATCTTAATGACAATAGATACTCCATTGCAATTTTGCACGCTCTTATCTATAGAGTAATAAGACACGAAGTAGTTTTGCTACTTCTTCCGCTGTTATGCCATCAAAACTCACTACATCCGAGTTTACCTTACATGTTTATCCTTTTAATAGTTTTTCCTTTTTTTCATAGACTTCTTACATGAACGTACTTATTCTTTTGTGTATTTTAAGTTAAATTGCAGACTGTACAGGTATTTTCTTCCACATAGAAAAATTATTTGTTTCTAAATACCATGTTGACCTAAAATTTTTTTCAGTAATTTACACATGATGCATATGAGAGAAATATAATGGTACGATAAAGGTTTATATTTCGGATTATAGAGTTTATTAGTAATAACAGTTTTCATAAAACTGCACGGTTTTGTAGAAAGTAAAGGAAAAAACTAAAGACAAAATTTAAAATAACCACTGGAAATGCTTTCCGAAAGAAATGGAACATGTTTTATTGATCTGTAAAAGAAAATATGGCGCTTTATCAGAGGAAAACGAACGACAGTAGAGTAAATAATAGGAGCAAAACTGTGTTTTCTTCTGTATTTTATAGATTTTTTAAAACATCTGACCCAGATCTAATATTTGTATTACTTTTTTATCTTTATGTGCCTTATCCGTTGGCAATCGTCATAATTATTTTTTTTTTTTTCGATTTTATTTACCATAACCATATTTATAACCATTTCCTCCATACTTAAATTTGGAACATTCCACATTTACTGTGGACATTCATTTTCGTCAACAATAAGAAATTGAAGCTTATTATTAATGTAATTTTTAAGTTCGTTATTCTGACATACCAATGTCGGTTGGTCTCTAAGAAAACATCGTAAGCGACAATTATACCAAAATAAGAGAGTTGTAACTTAAATGATTGCTTTGGATAGTTATAAGTACTGTTGTTTAGTTGTCACGAAATTGTAAGTATTTAATTTTTATCTTAACCATCACGTTTTAACCTCATGTTGAACTTTTTATATCATAAACGATAATGTAGTAGTGACATCTGACAGTTAATGCCATAAATTATATCGGTTACGTTTTCATCTTTTGCCGCTTATTATAGGAATTAATGATCGATATGACCGTTAGATAATTTTTTGATGTTGCCTTAAGTGTATGAGAAATCAGTGTAAATTTTATTTCGTTATCAATTTTAAATGGAGATAGAGCTTTAATAAAATCTCGTAATATTTGTGATAAGTTTTTATTATTTGCCCTTTTATAATATAGTTTGAATTTAAATTTAGTTATCTGATAAAAACATAACCTATAATTTTAATTTGTGAAAATGACAAATATTATTGTATTTGCAGCAAAAACATCAACCTGTAATTAATTCACCGATCCAAATGGTAGCACTACATTTTTCTTTTTTCCTTTATTTATTTTTTACAGATATTACATTGACGTTAAATATTAAAAAAAATAATTAACGTAAATAGCTCTATGAATATTTTCTAAAACACATTAAATGTGGGGATATATGGTAACTTAGAATATACCTCTATCCAAAATAATGCTAATAATATTGTACTTATGAAACATGTCCGACCTTAGTTATTATGAAAGAAAAACTTCAATATAATTTATTACAAACGTCCTTGCCTGACATCTCTAATACCCCTATTCGCCATGTGCAAGTTTTTTTTATCTGTAAAAGTTCATAAGCATAATTTTTACGTTTAGATTTCATTATTTGACATTTAAGATTGATATTATTAGTTGTATGTAGTATATATAGTATATATAGTTGTATATAATAAATAATAAATTTCAGTATTACTATTAATATGGATGCAATAATAAAAATTGGATTACAAAAAATAAATCATGCACCAACTACCATATCCACTGTAAAATATATTGATTAACTGCATATCACAGCAATACTTTGGAACGACATTAAAGTCTGATTTTATAATGACAACCTAAAGTACAGTTTAATTAATGTTCATTTTAGACTAAATTGCATAAACGTATCTTTTTATATATTCAAACATTTCTAAGAAACCTACATCACATTGGTTTAAATCATTAATTCTTTTCCTGCCAACTTTTGGGTGGCGTAATCCGAACTTGAAGAAATATTTCGCGTTTTTTTAAATTTGAAAAAAAAATTATAAACTCACATAAACCACCATGATCATAATTTTAAAGTTAACTTTATATTAAATTCACACTTTAAAGTAAACTTTAAGTTAATGTTCACGTCAAACTTATTATGAAATCAAGCGCAAGAATGCAGAATTTGGGTTATGTTACTTACTTCTGGTTTACATCCACTTTTTTTGTTGCGTTCATTTGTGTATAGAAGTTGAAAACCGACAAAACTTGTATTTACTATTTTTTGTTTTATTTTTGCAATTTATAATACGGCATTTGCGAAATCTTATTTTCGTCAATACCTATTTATGAAATATGCCAACGAAGTTACAAGATTTCACCTGCAAGATCGTTTCTCGTATCACCTCCAAGGACTTGCATACAGCGAATAGTTTTTGCTGCTTTTGTTGGGACCTCTTTTACAAATTGAATTATTATTTGCATTAAACGCAGTGTACAGAAGTTGTACTAGTTAAAAATCAAAGTCCCAAACAAAGTTTCGACGTACAAAACAACCGTGACTATTCCTCTAGCTCCGATCGAAAAACTAATGGAATATTAATTGTAAAAAGTAAAAACTTGGCGCATTTAAACTTTAATAGTAATTTTAACGAATAATTCACTAAATTTAATAGAAAATTTAATTTTAACGCAAGCTGCAAAAGATGCAAACGTAACCGACATAATTTATTTTATGTTAGTATCGTTCAGTTGTCAGTACTAACTCATTGTTCACGATATAAAAAATGCAACATGAGGTTAAAAAGTGGTAGTTACAATAAAGATTAATTATAATTTACAAATGATATTATAAATTATATTGTACATACCTGCTTGAGTGTAAATTTCCGTTAATTAGGACAGTCGTTTTCGGAATAGCTCGACGATGTGCTGATAGAAAATTTGTCACCTATAGCAAGTTTTATATCAACATTCATTTCCTCTGCAGCAGTCTTTGACGCTTATCACACCTCAACCTTGGTGAGAAATCTTATTCTAGGAGCCATTGCTTCTCACAACTCGAAATTTTACACGGTAATAACCTATTGCCTTTTCTAGCCAAGCCAATATGACCACTACCGTGTCTGTGTAACGTACACATGGCGCATGAAGAAAAAATGTACAATAAGGTGCCATGTGCACATACCGGTATACAAATAAAAAAGTAACGAAAGAAATAGAAAAATAAGGAAACGACGAAGAAGAATTTAATGCCAATCATGAAAGTGTGTTTAATATTTTAGCCATATTAGGTCTTATATAGGCCCATTCCTTTGTTTTCTGGTGTACGACTAATTCTAAAGTCATTTCTTTGCAATAGGGATGGGAAAAACCTACCGGTTTTAACCGAAAATCGTTTTTTTTTACTTCGCAATAACCGGTTTTATCGGTTGTTCTTTTTTTGTCCCGGTTATAACCGGTTTTTTATTTTTAAAGTAAAAACCAGTTTTTAGGTTTTTACGACGATTAGGATTAGGTTAGGTATTATTTTGGATCCCAATCATAATTATTATTCTCAAGTAATTATTCCAAAAAAACCACAATTCAAATTTTATTTTATTTAATAAATAAGTATCGCAATCTAAAGTGCATTCTAAATGTAACTTTGTAACCTATTGGATTAAAAAAACCGAAAACCGGTTTTTGGGAAAACCGGTTTTTTGTTAAAACGTATGCAAAAAAAAACCGGTATAAACGAAAACCGGTGTTTTGTCAAAAACCGCCATCCCTACTTTGCAAGATGTACACCACTCCGTTCCATTGAAAACGGTATCAAAAAAAGTATAACATCAGTGTAGATAAATTTACCCCTAGTTCTGAGAGGATAACTAGCTACACTGTTTTTTACACATCTAACAAAAATTTTTTTTTCTTTTAAGTTTAATTTAAATTTGTGATCCTGAGAAACAATTATCTAACAATGTTTATTATTTATTTGTAGTCCAATTACAATCATAATTTCTTCACTCATTTTTATAAAAAAAAAAATTTTAAATATACCGAGTTTATTTATAATAAAGTTTATTTAAATTAAAATCACTCAAAACCAATAATTTTTTAAAGGTAGGTTTCAAATGCGACAGATAAAAATGTAATATTTAACAGTTTTGAACCTGAAATTAATCGCTAATATGCTAAAAGCCAGTTCGTACCAGTTAAATCGTAAATATAAATAGAATAAAATTCACAAAAATCTTGCATCAAAATTTCAGATTGGGAACATTTTTAAATGCCGAAAATAAACACTATTTGTTTTTGTAAATTTTGCCCTCACGGCAAAATTATTTAAAATCATTTGGGGATGCTTGTTTTGGTAATTTAAAGCAAAACGTTTTGAGAATATTTTTTAAAGCAAAATATTTTTGTAGTGTGTTTTGAATTACCATGTTTTCTCTACAGGACAATGTTATTCCATTATTGATTTATTATTCAGTATTTATTTTGTAACATTATAACTTTTTCTTTTATTTAACTATTCTAAAAATAGTTAGCGTCGAATCTTTTTTACTCAACTCTTAAATCAACTAAATATTATATTTAATCTTTATTTTTCATTTTCAGTCTTCATTTTTATTTCACTTATATTTCCTGTATTTGACTCCAGTCTGTTTTATGTCACGGATTTCTACGCCTCACTTTAATAGACAAGGTTTATGATAGACGATGATAAGGTTTTTATTAATAGATAAATTATTTACACAGGCAGCTGTGAGATTTTCCAATTTTATTAGAGCGAGTGGAGGTTGGTTGTGTGTTGTTAAGGAATTCTAGGTGATGAATTTGACGAAGATTGGGTATACAGAAGGACAAGCCTTTTTTATATGCTGTGAATAATATTCTGACCATATACCTCTGATAGTGGAGTTGGCCTTCAACGATGGCGATCAGAGATCAATTAATAAAGTTTTGCCACTTTTTCCTAAAATTTCTTGGACCAAAACTAATTCAGAAAAATATAAAGAAATAATGTCTTGTGAAATTGATAGTGTGACTGAGTGAAATGATCAGCCGAAGATAACTTTAGAGTTACTACAACAATATATAATAAAGTCAGCACACTAGGGAGAATGTAATATTTTTGTGACAAATGAGGAGTGTAAACAAAGCTAGCAATGGTTTGATGGTGAGTGCGCAAAAAATAGGAAGCAAGTAATGTCATATCTCAGAGTATCTAGAAACATTAGCTCGACTTATGCAATGAACATACAGGAACGATAAACAGGAATACAAGAACCTTTGTGACTTTAAAAATAAAAAAATTTATAAGAATGCTGCATTGAGTTTAAGAAATACAAAAGAATTTTTTCATTATTTACTTATTTAATTACTATTTAATTGGGAATAAGCCACAATTAAAGATAAAAATACGTTTATTGACGTTTCAATTTCCACTTCGGAAATCGTTCTCAAAATACAAACAGTAAATTAAACAAATTTTGTTTTTCGTTACATAGTGAAAAATTCTTCTAATAATTTAATTTTATCTGACTCATTTATATTGACAATTTAGACATATATTATGCATTTTAAAGTAGACGACTTTAAAATGATATTGCCAATATTGTTGAGTTGCGCTCCTGGGACGACTTTACTTATAAGATAGTTCATTCGATTACATGAAATTAACTTTAACTTGAGAATATCCGTCAGAAAAAAATCAGCATATAATTCGTCTTTAAAAAGACAAACACATGACATGATGATAGTAAAATTCTCCTGTTAGTGATTCCATAGTAAATTATGAGTGAAAAAATTTTTTTTTAAATAACGAAACATATAAAATCAGAATTTTGGTGTTTATTGAAGGTAGACTAAATGCACGAACAAATACTTACCATGTCGGGATAGTATTATGAGGTTTTTTCCTGGTTTTTCCCTCATAATTTACTATGGAATCACTAACAGGAGAATTTTACTGTCATCATGTCATGTGTTTGTCTTTTTAAAGACGAATTATATGCTATGATTTTTTCTGACAGATATTCTCAAGTTAAAGTTGATTTCATGTAATTGAATGAACTATCTTATAAGTAAAGTCGTCCCAGGAGCGCAACTCCTGGGAGTTGCGCTCCTGGGTAGACATAATGAGACAAGAAACGAAATGAGACCTGGTAATATCAAACGTGATACAACTAAAGAAGGTCACTGGGAATAAATTTATAGAAAGAGAACAATAAGAAGAGAAAAAGAAGGGCGCCAACTCAACGATAGTTAAGATTTTGAAGTAACAAATGATTGGAAACAAATGATTCTGGAGATAATAACCTGAAATACAAAATACTAAATACTAATCTTGTTTTGTTATATTATATACTGGTTATTACAACTGAAATAAAACTCAAAATAGTAACAATAAATATATTTATAAAAATGTGTATATCGATATATATGTTTTAACAATTTACATATAATGCAAAACTAAATAACAGTGTTAGTGGGTGTGTAAAGATATAATAGGACCAAATAGCCCCTCAATAAGCGAATAGTCAGTACCACTGGCCAAATAAAGGGTGAAATATTAGTAAAAACCTAGAATAGTCCGTATGGTAGCCAAAGTCTTAACACTAAAAGTTAGTAATTTAATTTAACTTAGTTCTACTAGAATGAGATACAAGTGACAATATGGTAAAGATATCAAAATTGATAAATCTAGTACCATTTATATTATAGATAAAAAGTGAGTTGTTACATATTCCTTATATAATGTTTTAAAAACCACATGAAATTTATTTCCCTCCCCAATATCAAAATTGTATTATATTAAAAATGTATTCTATTAAAAAAATATATTAAATCAACAAGTGAGTTTGGTCTGACTCTGTATCCCATTTAAAAACCTAATAAAAACATGTAATGTATTTTCCCTCCCCAATATCTTTGAATTTGATTATCAAAATTGTATTCACCTTATCATATGCATATGAAAAGTTAACAGTAAATAGAAAGTAACACAAAAAGTCAAATAGTTAAACAACTTATCTTAGCAACACTATAAGTCCATAGGAAAACTCCTCTTGGCACGGCTAAATTAATTCATGGTTGTGGTGACAAGTCCCATGGTTCCGGGTGACAGCAAAATCCACTGGTTACATACGCAACTTGCTAACTATCTAAGGATTCAAAATTACTAACTAATATCTTCGAGGGAATATTTTCAAGTGAAGTGACGGAATCTAAAAGAATTATCAGATTTACTTACTATTTTATTTAATACGTGTAGCAGCATAGATTGACTGCACCAAAACAAAACATTACATTATGTCAACATGTCAGAATTTCCGAAGTTACTTCGTAGACATGACAGGCTTGCGCCATGAAATGAACATGCGCAGAATACAGAAGGCTGTACCACATTTGTAGAACCTTTTATATTCCACCAAAAAAAGTTAGATAAAAAGGGAACCAAAAAAAAACTTAATGATAACGACATGGAATAAAACAGAATTTAAGTTTAACTATATAGAAAATGACCTTCTGTTCTTTGTAAGTAAATCAAGGAAATTTTATATTTAAATCATTTCGGAACTCAAAAAAAAATAATCTCTAAAGAAAAACTAAACTGCAATGATAAATTTGATTATATGATAAAGAGATAATACGTATGAAATTATTTACTTACATGTAGCCGCAGAACGCCAAAAAAAATCTTCCTTTTTATGTAGAACTCTTATAAATGAATCTTGATTTTATTAGAAAAATTTACTTATTATTATTATTGAATTATATTTTATTCTTGTCCTAGATTTTATTTGCCCCAATTCCGTCACCTTGAACGTGAGAAAAAACTCACTGGTTGGCGTGTCTGCGTTTACGAGTTCTGACCAAAACTAACCGCTTCCGCACAGACTCGACCAATCTTCCTGTCAAAGCGACTCCTGCGCGTGTGTGGAAAAATGTCGATTTAAAATCGATCGCAGGCGGATCATAAGAAATTTCTTGAGGGGTTAATCAGTAGCTTAAACGCTACAACCTCTTAGATAACAAAGAATCGTATACACAACTAAAAACTGATCCAACCAATACAATATAAATAAAAACTAATAAATTAGTTGGTACTTAATTTAGGAATAAACACATTGATAAAGTTAACAAGAGAAAACTGAAAAGAGAAAGAAGAAAGAAAGAAAGAAAGAAAGAAAAAAAGAGAAAAAAATATATCTTCTTTTATTACCGACATTTTAACCTCATCATATAACAAAAACAATGAACTTAATAGGAACAATGAAAAATAAATAAAAAATGTGTAAATTGTAGATGATCTAATACTTGCTATTCCTAGAGGTACAACAAAGAAACTACTGTTTATTTTATTTACATCCAATTTATTCTGTTTACAATTGATATTGAAGATGATTCTTAATCTGTTACCGTTATAGACACAGTTAATTTGTTCAAACTGTTATAAAATACTGGTAAAAAAATACAAAATATATTTTCTTCTGCTTCTAATGCCGTCTTTACTAATGAAGGTTGGCTATAGTCATTGCAAATTCGTCTCTATCTTCTGCTTTTCTAAAGATCGTCGGTGTGTTTAGTCGCGAATGTTTTTCAGCCAGGAAATTTTTCGTCTACCAGGACGCCTTTTTCCTTCGATTTTAGCCTTTATAATCAGCTGCAACGACTCATACTTATCATTTCTAAATATAAGCCCCAAATGTGCTGCCTTTCGCCTTTTAATGGTGGTCGAAAATTTTCTGTTTCTTTTTATTCTGTGCTACATCATTTCGTTCGTACGATTATTGGTCCATAGTATCTTTAAAATTCTCCTAAAAAAACACATCTCAAAAGCTTCCAGTTTTCTCGTTAAGTCGTCATTAACAGTTCAAGCTTCGACAGATAGGGTGAGAAACGGGAAGTCTTAAGAAAAGCAAATACTTAGAAAAAACTACTGAATTTGATTACGATATGAAAATTGGATACCTCCGCCATATTCTGAGAGGAAAAAAAATGCAATTCCTCAAGTAATTATCCATGGAAATATTGAAGGCTAGAGGGGAGTAGGTCGCAAACAAATGTCGTGGCGACGAAATATAAAAAACTAGACAGGCATAAATAACACTGTTGATCTTTTGCATATCGCAAAAGACATTTATTATAATTAATATAGATGTAGTTTTGCTAAACCACGGCAGCCAAAAGAATCACAAAATGAATTATACAGAGCCAATGTATTAGCAATAGAAAACAATTATTTCAAGCGATTTTTTCTTGAGATGACATTTATCTTGAAAACAGAGAAAACCATAAATAGAAATCTGACATCACCCACTTACGTCAGGTTTACTCTTATTTCTTGTATTTAGATAAAAAGGTTCGATTAAAAAACAACATCTAAACATCGTAGATTTCAATATATAAACCAGAAAGTCTATGTTTTTTATTAGTTCCAACATTTATCTAATTAAAAATACAGGTATGGTCCAATTATTAACAAACACAAAACTGTCATTAAACAATCATAGAACATAAATTTAAGGGCACCAATTCAACCCACTGTCAATTTTCCTTTAACCAAAAAAAAAACATACTACAAAAAGAGGAGGAAGTCCCCTGAGGAAGGAGACCATGCGGACGCCCTCGTCTTCGGTGGCGAGATAATGTAGCAGAAGACCTAAGCACTATGGGCGTAGAGAATTGAATGGAGGTTGCTTAAGACAGACAACAGTGGAGGCATGTTGTCGAGTCTGCTAAAACCCACAAAGGGTTGTAACGCCACGGAGTAAGTAAGCATGTAGCTTCACAGTCTTTACTATCAACTTATAAGAGATCTTTAAATTGTAATTTAAAAGTTTTTTGTTATTTAACCGTTAAATTATCGTTGTTATAAAAATAAAAATTACTTCCTCTCAAAATGGATTATTGTATTTTTTATCCAGGTATTTTTATAAGTATACCAATTCAACCTTATGGATTATAGTGTAAGTAACTTATTATATAACATTTTAGCTATTACTGATCCTAGTATAAGGAATATAGGAATGTATCTGATTGTTGAAGAAAATGTTACTGTCACTAAAGAAAACGTATCGGAAGACGAAAGCAGTTATAGAAATCAATGGGAGATTAACCGTCGAATGTTACATGCAAATAGGCGTCAGACAGGGATGCATTCTATTCCTGCTGTTATTAAATATTTACTTAGATATAATGTTTAACCACGCTTTGCAAGATAAATACTTGGAGTATAAATCAATGGTGAAATGATTAATAATCTTAAATATGCTAAAAACACTGTTGACCGAAGGAAGAAGAAGGTTTTTTTAACAAAGTAGGAAACCTTTAACTTATTCTTTTTAGAGTACCGTCTCAATACTAAGCTTGGCCTTTATAATGGTTATTTTAAATATGCCGATCTTTACAAATCAATCAATGTGCATTAAAAGCAAGCACGTTAATTCTTCAACCATAAATTCTGCCTTCGGCCGACAGATCTTTTCCCTTGAATGTTTTCCTGTATTATGGCACTAAAAATTTTAAACTTTGGTCCCCTCATCACTTCTCATGGGTATATAAGTTTTCTTGTTTTTATAGTGGAGATTAGTTCTGTTTTTTTTTACAAAATTCTCTCTCTTATTGCTTAATATTACTTTGTACAAAAAGGAAGGTAAATCGCTCTGCAAGCTTTTTGTTATTGTAACTTATTTGCCTTTGACCGTTCAGTTGGTTCGAGTTCTGGAACATACTTGTGGTAACCTTCACTGAAAGGAAGATAACAGGTTCCTCTTACCATGAAATGATCAGTCAGACATTCGACTCCTCTGGACACTATCGCATCTTTAAGTTGTATCTATGTTTTTTTCTGGAAATCACGTAGTCTACGGTGGATTTATTACCAGTCGCATCAGATGTAGTTTGCAAGGACTTTTTGTTTAGAGAAACACTTCCGCTTTGTTCCACTCAGTTCTAATATAAGATCTTTGTTGCAGATAATTGTTTTCAGTAGTAATATCCCTAGGACATTGATAACAGACGAAATAATTTAATGACAATCGAAAGCTTGTTCCTTGGTAACAGCACGAAGCCGAAGGCTGAGTGCTGTTACCAAGCAACGAGCTTGAGAAATTTGTCATGAAATTATAAGGCGTTCATCAATGTCCGAGGGATATTCGGCAGATAATTTTTCGAAAAAAAAAATCATAACTCAACATAACGGAACATTTATTTATTAAAAGTACAGTTAGTGAAAGTACAATTATTAAAATTTAAGTTAACATTAGATTCGTTGCTATTCTCTACTATAGAAGATCTATTACCACGCATAATATTTATAATCTTGTTGTGGTGTTCTTGATCGAGATTCAAGTGACAATTTAAAATTTATTTGGATGAAGTTGTCAAACTGGTTCGTGTTGTCATAGGGATTGAAAATTGCACTGAATGCAATTATCAGTCTAATGTTGACATGATTGGGTGAAATTGTTCCACATGACACAAAATGACGAAATTTGAATGGTTGTTAGAACAGTCGAAAAATTATCAGTAGTAATATCCCTAGGACATTAATAACAGACGAGATAATTTCATGACAATCGAAAGCTCGTTCCTTGGTTACCAGGAAACGAGCTTGAGAAATTTGTCATGAAATTATGAGGCATTTATCAAAGTCCGAGGGATATTCCGCGGATAATTTTTTGAAAAAAAAAATCATAACTCAACATAACAAAACATTTATTTAATAAAAGTACAGTTAGTGAAAGTACAATTATTAAAATTTAAGTTAACATAAGAAACGTGACATTTTGAAATTTATTTGGATGAAGTTGTCAAACTCGATCGTGTTGTCATAGGGACTGAAAATTGCACTGAATGCAATTATCAGTCTAACGTTGACATGATTGGGTGAAATTGTTCCACATGACACAAAATGACGAAATTTAAATGGTTGTTAGAACAGTCGAAAAATTATCAGTCTAATGTTGACCTGATTGGGTGAAATTGTTCCACATGACACAAAATGACGAAATTTGAATGGTTGTTAGAACAGTCGAAAAATTATCAGTTTTACAAACGCATTCCTTGCTATTTCTATCCTAGCTCTTATTACGGTTGTTTGATCATTATTGTCTGAAATCCAGGTTCCTAGGTAATTTTATTTATCAACCCTTTATATCAGTACATTTCCCAAATCTATGATTGTTGGTATATTTGATTTCTTTGTTACTATCATGTATTTGGTCTTTTTAATATTCATTTTTAGTCCATATTATTCATAGAAACTGTTTGTTTTGTTTAGCAGTAATTGGAGGGTTTCAGCAGAGCTTGCCATAATCACGGTGTCATCTGCATATCTTATGTTGTTAATAGATCTTCCGGTAATTATTATTCCTTCACTTTAAGATAGTAATGCTTCTTCAAAAATGGCTTCACTATATACATTAAATAATAATGGGGACATAATACATCTCCGCCTAACTGCTCTTCTGATTTCAATTTCTGGACTGAGTTCGTTATCTATTACGATTTGTGCTCTTTACTTCCAGGTTTCTGCCTGGAAGCAAAGCTAACCTAGAGGTTTGTTATTATTCGTAAGTCCCTGTGATCTTTTTTTTTTGTCTTTAGAATTTGGACTAATTTTTCATGTCTTACTTTGTCAAATGCTTTTTCAAAATCAACGTAACAAACATGCATATCAACAATAATATCCACGCATCTTTGAGCTAACACATTAAATGCAAATAACGCTTCTTTATTTCCTAGTCCATTGCGTTGTGGAACTCATAGCGGAACTAAAATGGAACTGGTCAGGCCATGTAGCGAGATTGCGCGAGTTAAATAAGTCTACTATAATGTCTAAGGTTTCATCATTCATGCATTTTAAGTTTTCTGTAGGCTTTATAATTTTTGCTGTTTTTAATGCCATTGTAATTTCCTATTTTAATGTCTTTAAAACCATATCCTGATCTACTTCTATCTCCATCTGTCCTGTTCTATTATCTTTGAATAGTTCATTGATGTATTCTGTCCATCTCTTTAATTTGTGGTTAATATTGAACACAAATTTCCCATTTTGCATCTTTCAGTATTCCAGTTTTTCTTGTTCTATTGTTGTGAGTTAATTCTTTAATTTTTTTATGTGTGTTAAAACTATCATGTCTTTTCTGGTATTTTTTATTTTTTTTATTTGTTTTTTTAGTCACTGTTAGTTCTGTATTTTATTTGTTTATCCACTTTTTTGTACATCTGATTATCTTTGATCTTAAATTGACATATTTCTTTCATTAAATCTAAAATTTTTTCCGTCATCCTTTGCTTATTTTTATATCTGGTTTGTATTAGAATTTCTTTTTGACTTTTATCCATCTCTGTCTTTATTAATAACCATTTTTTCTCCTTCTCTGATGTTGATTTCATCTGCCAGGCGTTGCGTTATGAGTGGGTTACTTAATTTACTTGTCCCAATAAATCTTTTATTTTTACATTCTCGTCTAGTTATAATTTTTGCAATTTTGTTTTTTATCAGAATGGGGACTCTGGCCTTACAAATGTTTATCTTTACTAAGCGGCTGTAGCTGGGTATACAGTCTTGGAATTCCTCAGTAGACTGATCTTTCGTCTTAGTTTCAGTCAGTACAGTAACATTACAACTTTTTTTTTATTTCTGTCAGTATTTCTATTATAAGTGTGTTCCACGTATTTAAAATCAATTTCCTGATCCGTTTGCTATGTTTTTTTGTTTTGACGTCTTGTGTCTGCGGCTTTTCCCATGAATATTTACACAAACGCATTTTTCGGGGTGTAGGGAAGTGGAACCTATGCCTACGCTCTCTTAAAATTTAATATTTTTTCCGGTGTTGTATATTTTTATCTACTATTACCATCCTTATATTCCCTTTATATCTGTTATTTATACCTACTCTTTATATTCTCAATGATCTAATTACTTTTAATTACGAATAATTTTTTGAAAATTTTTATACTAGTTTTGTGAGGACTTTTAAACCTCGTATTTTAAACAAATGGTCATTGTAACTAGCACGTTCAAACTCTAAAGGTCCATCTAACAGCGTAATCGTAACATAACGCCAACGAAAATAAACGTAGCGATAGAAGTTCCGGGTATCTCTTTCACTCAATTACACAAAAGGGTAAAGAGTTGGTTAACGGTCAAAAAGGTGCGTTTTTTAAAATCATCTAACACATTTTTACACATGACATTTCGGTTGGCACTGGAGCTATTTGTAAGGACGGGCAGATGCGCACTGGCTCAATTTGGTTACTATACTCCATTCCACGAATATACGACTGTTTTAAATTCGCTTTAAGGTGTCGACTTAAATGGTCCAAAGTGCTGAATTGTACAATGGTAAACCATTTTTAAAATACTGTTACGACAGACATGCACCTTGGATTTAAATATGAAGTTATGATCTAAATATAGAATTGATAGTTTATAGAATAGTTGTAATTCAGATTTTGAAGTATACTCGTATAATTACTCTCATTGACTGTAGTATTGTAAAAAAGTTGGTTTTTGAATTAAGTGATTTAAACAAAGTGTAACAATACTTAAGTGATTAAATAGTTTAATTTATTTAGTCGAATATTCAATTAGTCTTACTCTTACTCTTATTCTCCTAATCACCATTACAAACAAATACACTACACTAAACTCTCTCTTAGAGGACACGTCTCTTCACCGGACACCTCTATACGGACTGTTTTTAAAACTAAAATCAGTCGGCGATTTATGAAACTGTATGTAAATTTTCGTTACTTTTTAATATCTGTAATGACTCGGTACTTTAACTATCAATAGCCGCCATGTTATACCCGTTACTTTCGGAACTTTTAAGAGTATATCCACTCAAAGCATACAAAAAACTAACAAAGTGGAATACTAGATTCTTTTCCTGGTTTCTGAACCATCGTTCTGCCAATTTATTTTTATTCATATTAAAATATTATAAATATTTCTTTTTATTACCGTTTTAGTCCCTAATAGAGTAATAAAGATACCCGGCGCGCCTCTTTGGTGTTTACATTTCACCGAAATCCAACCCAAATGTCTTTTGAACACATTTTAACTTCATAGAGGTCATTGTATTTATTTGTAGGAGCCTTTACGTAAATTTTTTTGTTATTTTCAGATTAATTTTAACAATAAATTTTGCGTCTCTCTGAACATCTACTAACTGAAATAATTTTAGTTTATATGTAATAGTAACAGAAGATCCTTTTTTTTATGGAATAATAATTAGACCAATTTACTTTCATACTTCTACTTGTACAGTACAATATTCGTTGTAGCAATAATTCCAAACAGTCGTATATTCGTGGAATAACCTATAGTAGTATGTTTGTCAATATTTTATTATGATAAAAAGTTCGGATCTAAAAAACTTGTTCTTTTGTTTATGCAAATTGTAGTATTCCTACTCGAACGTCCATTGATACACAAAAAAATTTTTGTTACAATATATTTAGTTAGACCAGTTTCAGAAAACGGCTCGAAGTTTCCTCTTTTGGTATCGTATTCGGTTAGTATTGAAAGAATATTTTTGGGCCGTGACACAAGATGGTCTATAAATTCTAACGAAAGTTTTATGCATTGGATACTATAATTTAACTTAATGGATATTACTAATCAATTTCACTATTAGATTTTTTGGATTATAGAAAACTTTAGTGAAATTAAAAGAGAATAATAGCTGTCAAGCTACGAAAATGTGACAATCGGAAGATTCAACAGTGTCTAAATACATTGACATATATATGTGAAGAAGTCGTTTTTATTATAGTCATAGATTTTAGAAAAGGTGGGGTTAGTTTTTGGATGCATTGAGTAGTTTAAAAACTGCCACAAGCGATTTGTTTTCATAAAACGAAGCATTGTCAAAACAATTTATCAAAACCGACCAGGGCTAAAAACCGAAGGCGAACAGATACATGGAGAAGGCAATGGAGAAGGTAAAAGCAATGGAGAAGGTATACAGATACATGAAATATACAAAAGACATATAAAGATAGATGTAGACAAAAAATTAAGATAAATATAAATTGTATAAACAAAACATTTCCCGCGGTTGGCTTTTTACCCTAATTTAAAACTTATCAAGATGATTACTTATTGTAAAAATGGTAATCAGTGATACCAACACCAGGTAATTGCACTTTATTTTCCACATAACAAAAGGGTGACATTTAACTATTATGTGGTAGTACTACTTACTTTCACTTACAAAAAGTCACGGACAACTTGTATAAACACACTTATCTTACATTAAAACTAATTTAAATTTAAAACTTATTTGTTAAAGATTTTTAACTAAATGGAAACAGACTGAGCACTTACTCGAAACTGATGACACACCACCAGGTCGTCGGGCTAGTACTTATTTGTTCCATATGCCAAATTCTCATTTTGAGATATTTACATTTAAATATTCTGGTAGTATTTACTCGTTTATTTTAAAACTCAGGAAAATTATGTTAATTCTAAAAAAAATATTTAAAATGGTGTGCTGGATTATGACTTCAAATTTTTACTGACTCTTCTTAAATTTGAGAAAAAAAAAATAAAAACCTTTGCTTATGGAACAAAAAGTAAAACTAGTACAGGAATTTGCACATTTGTTCCATATGCAATGAAGTACAAAACTGAATTATATAGGTAATAACATTTTAAGTAAAATAGTTTAGTTTGCGTTTCTATATATCTTATGTATCATTCTACAGTTAGATCACAGTTTATTACAATATTTCTGATCTTATATTACTGAACCTTTGAAAAAATACAAGGGTACATCAAAAAGAAAACTGCTTTTTGTTTTCAAAATTTATTAAGAATTAAAAAATATTTATGTGAAACAAAAAGTAAAACATTCTTCGTCGTAGGTACACGTCATGTAACTGAAATAAATGAATAATATTGTAATTAAAAGAATGAACATTATATTACTGCACCTTTTTTTATATACAAGGATACATCAAAAAGGAAACTCCTTTTTGCTTTTAAAATTTATTAATAATCAAAATATGTGTATGTGAAACAAACAGTAAATAAATGTTAAATATTCTTCGCAGTAGAAAAACTAGAACTACTATTCTTCCTACTCATAACGTAATTGAAACAAATACTTGCAGTTAGAAGAAATAAAATTATTTATTTGGTGAAGAAAATATTGTTCTGTACATTTTACTAATTTCACTTTCTAGGTATAGTCGATACGTTTTTTCAATAGAGAGACACAGATCTAAATACAATCTACGACTAACACGATCTTATCGACAGTAATCAGACTCTATACGGGGGAACGACTCAATATGTTTCCGTACCCCATCTAGAGCTTCTAATGGTAAGACTTTCTTTACGTATTTTCCTTTCAAAGGGGTCTAAGCAATCCCTGAGTAATCCTTATAGTGTTTTTTAAAGAAATAATAAATTCTCTGTTTACTAATGTTTAGAGTAGTTAAAAAAATTTCCTACATACTCTGATTTGCTTATTTAAAACCTCAAGGTTGTATTAAAACAAATTTTGTTTCTGGCAGTCCGAAATATTTTCTTTTTTCACATACCTTCGTTTTGGTGCACTTTTTTTTACAAATTTTGAATAAAATGTGCCTTTTTTGCTACACTTAGCTGCCAAAAGTTTTTAAATATAACTTCCCTTTCGTGCGTATTAATTTTTTTAATACATTGATAGGTACAAGATTTCACACACTTGTATTTACATTGCCTTGGAGCATGGACAACTCCTTTTTCGTCCTTATATTGAAGCTACTGTTCTCGCTCAACTTTTTTCACATTTCTAGTCCAGTTCGAAGGATTTCTCAATCGCATTTTTGTTTTTTTTTTAGAAGTCTGTGCTGGCATGGCACAAACAAGCACCGAAGCACCGAATGCGCGTGTGAAATACTGGCTTCCTATTGGCCTTTGCATATGGAACACTTAAGCACTGAAATAACCCATAAAATAATCATATGGCACAAAGTTACAAAGGTATTACAGGAAAGTCTTGGCTGTTAGAGTTATCAGGGCCAAATTATATAAATTATTACGTTGACAATGTTTCATTACAACTTATAACGCAAAAAAGTAGAAAATGTGGTATGGAACAAATAAGCACTAACCCGACGAGGTGTCAAATCCTAAAAATAATTCTGACAAAAACCAAGATGTCAAAATGTACAAAGTAAATGTATTTACATATAGCTACCCTTAGTAGTATTTATAAAAATTTATCAAATTAAAAAAAAATTATTTTATCAATTTTTTTTTAATGTTTTATAAGTGTAGATGCAGTATGTGAAGTTATTAATTTAATATAAATAGAACATTTTCAAAATTTTTTAACTATAATGAACATGAAGTTTATGGGTAGTGTATGTGAATGTGAGGGTAGTTGAGTTAAATTAAAAATAAAGTTAGATTTAATTATTAATTAATAAAAGCTGAAGATTTGGAAAATATGATAAAGGTATGTAAAGAGATCTACAATGAGGTTTTCATAGCTGTAGTATTGTAGGAAAACAAGTTATAGTGTGATGGTTATAATGGACAAAAATTTTTAAAGCTTTATACATATTATTGTTCTGAAGCTATTTTCTACATAATGTGAAATGGATTGACGAAAAGTACTGTTGTTGATGCTGTAAAGTAAGCATAGGGATAACAGCAAAAGAAGTAAAAGATAGAAGTACAGTCTAAGGGTAACTTCAAATCATAGAATGGCGTAAAACTCTTTTTCAACTTAGACCATTTTAGAATTTGTTTGACATGTTGTCAATAATTAAAGCTATTGCCGTCAATATATCGATATATACTTCATATTATAATTTACTTAACGTTGCACGTCAACCGCATCATAGCCCGTAGGGTCACATGATACCAACACGAAATATTTAGGCGGTAGGTGTGTTCTTTTTTAGAATCACTTTGTTGAGTACACTGGCATTACAGCATTACAGTTTTTATGAAGAACATTTCGACCCCTGCATAGGATAACGTTGTAAATAACATTTTTGGCGATTTTGAGTTACAGTGTTCTTCTTGGATAACTTTTTACGCTCTATCTGCCAACATGATCGGTGTGGCTGTAATTGCATAAATAAGAAAGATTCCGAATGAAATAATACCATAAATATAAAAAAAAATTAAATTATTTGTAGAATAACAGAGTAACTACAGATAGAACGTTGAACCAAATCAAATTTTCGTCGAAAAATATTGTATCGTACCATAGTGTATTAAAATAATTCTCATATTTTAAAAATTACACCGTAACTGTTATTACAATTTTATTCGCCGCATTGGCTGCTAAGTTCCGATAATTATGCAGGTAGATATTACACATCGTGTATCAATATTTTGCGCCATTATTATGAGAATAGTAGCGGGAAATAGACAAGACAGATCTTGATTGTTTTCCGGTCAAGGTGTTTAGTTTGCAGTTGAATAGTACACAGTGCAGGTGTTATTTTTTAAAATCATGAGCAGACATCAACGTAGTTCTCGATTGATAAAGTTGGCGTTGCAACAAACTAGTTAGTATTTTATTATTTTCTAAAAATAAATAATGATAACAAGGTTAATTTTTAGAAGGTCCCGTAGAAGAACATAATGGTACTAAAGACGTGGAACTTGGACAAGCAAGTTGTGCTTCATTTGTATATAAAGGTAAATAATTTGTTCTTATATAAAGTGGTTTAAGTTAGGTCTACATTCAATATTCTTTTTATTGTTCTGATCTTATTTTTAGGAGACGAACTAATAACTTTAAAAAAAAACATTAGAGAAACGTAATGAACTATTTGATGATTTTAAGCAAAGTGAAATTAAAGAAGCTTTTTCTCCTGACGTTTCGGAGTATATTTCTTCATTATCTGGTAAATTTATTGTTTTGTTAGTCATAAGTTATTTAATTATTTTAATTATTTACAGAATCATCAGAAAGTTCTACTCTACATCAGAATCATTCCGGTTTGGGTGATTACCTCCGGTGGAACAATAATAAATCGACATTGCTATTTATAGTCAGTTCAATTTTAAACGACATATTATGGCAAGTCGTAAGTATTAGCTTCAAAATTATGAGACGGGGACGAAAACGTAAAGCTAATAGAACGGAATGGAAAGATGTAATTCGTAAACAAAAAAAAAAAAAACAAAGGAGAACAATTTATAAATAAAAAAGGTAAAGTTCTAAAACAACGATAACTTAGAGGTGGTTGTATGGAAAAATGTATCCGAAAGTGCCAAGAAAAACTGAACATTACAACAAGACAACAACTTTTTAAAGAGTTTTGGAAAATTGGAGATCACAACCTTCAACCAAAATAATAAAATTATATTTTGAAGAGAAACTAAATATTTTTAACATTTTGATTTGTATAGGGAGTGGATGCAGAAGGAACATTCTATTACGTCTACTGCAACATTAAGACAATATCGTCAGATATTCAAGAGTGAATTTAACATCAAGTTTTTTAAACCAAAAAGAGACCAGTGCGTCTTCTGTCATGTTTACCGAAATGCACGTAAAGACGAAAAAGCAGAGATGGATCTGAAGTACACTAACCATATTGCTAATACGACTGTTGTAAGAGAACTTAAGGAAAGGGATAAAGAGATTGCTAAAAATTCAATGGAAACTATAGTTGCTTATTACGACTTACGACGAAAGTTCTTACCAAACCTCACTCTGAACTGTCAATGTTTTACTATAAACGAAAATTATGCGTTTATAATTTCACAATATTTGACATAGGACCCAATGAAGGATTTTGCTACATCGGGGATGAAACCAGAGGAAGGAAAATAGCTAACGAAATAAGTAGCAGTGTTTATAATTTCATTGCAACTAATGTTTTAAAAGGATATAAAAAATTTATATTTTATAGTGATAGTTGCGGAGGACAAAATAAAAACAGAATAATATTTGCGATGTATTAGTTTGCAGTTGAAAAATTTTCTATAAACATAACGCACAATTATTTTGAGGTAGGTCATTCCCAACATGAGGGAGACTCCATGCACGCCTTAATAGAGCGACGTTAAAACAACCAAACAGTTTTTATTCCCGAACAATGGATAAGCTTAGTAAGATGTGCAAAAACAAAAGGTAAACCGTATTTGGTAACTAAACTACACAAAGACAATATATTTGATTTTAAAAAACTTATGACAACATTTCCAAATTGGTATATCAATGAAGAATATGAAAAAATGGTCTGGAACATAGTGAAACACATAAATATTTCTGAAACAAATCCTGGAGCGGTGAATATTCAATATGATTCAGAAACCTATCTCCAGGAAACAAAAAAGGTTAGCAACTTTTAGTAACTGTCTTTCTAATTTATATCTAGAATATTCATCTTATCTAGGGATAACAAAAGCAAAATATGATGATCTGCAGAGTTTATGTCGAAGCCAGTGCATTCCTTTCACTTACCACGATTATTTTAAAAATCTCCCATTTGACTGCAAAAACATTAATCAAGACAGCGATATGGAAGATTAGACATGAAATAAATATGGTAATTTTAAATTTAATTCGAATTTACATTTAGTTTGTAATAAAATTTGCATTTTAAAAACTATCTACTAATATTATTTCTTAACCTACGAGTAAAACGAGCAATAATTTGAAATTAATATTAACTTTCCCGATAAGAATATCTAAGTGCAGTTACAAGATTATTCGATAAAACTTTATGTTTACATCAAAAACTGTAACTGCCACAGTTTAAAAACCTATTCTCTAATAAAAAATAGACCTTATTCTAAAAGAGAAGTTCAACATTTATATAACTACTTACTTCTTACACCGAAAAAATGTCACATACATATAAAAAAGAAATCAAAGAAATTGGTATCTTTTTTTATCATTTCTGAAGAATATCATAAATGCTAGTTACAACGTTTTGTCATCTGTCAATGATAATAACGTGCAAAGGTAAGTAAATTAGATGGAGTATAGTAAACTACTGATATTTGCATTTTTCCAGAGGCAAAAAATATTAATGTTAAAAATAACTATGGTATTGATATAAAAACTTCTCCCCTCAAATAAATCAAAAATAAAATAGAAAATATTAGTATTTTGTATAAATTAAAATAATAATGTTGGTTGGTTTGACTTTTTTTATCCACTAAAATTAATGTGATCACAAATTTTCTTATATCTTAATTATATTACGAAGTTTTATTAAAGGTTCGATCTTTTCAACTTATTGCATAACTTTATACAAATTAAGTTTATATAAATTAATTTAAACACAAAAAACCGGCTTCGGCCTCCAAAAAAATTAACAAAACTCCCAAAACCCGGGCACGTAGGGCCCAACCCCTTGAGCGCCAAGTGGCCGAACTGAGCCAAGACTCAGAGCGGGGACTGAAGGCTCAAGTAAGCAATTTTAGTTCGCGGATAAGCCACCTTCAGATAACAGGAATATAGCGGAGATGCACTGTCCTGAGTTTTGCATTCGATTAGAAAACCATGTTGGGGTTCTATTACCCAGGACCTCCACATGAAGAGCATTTGGCTGATTGTTGTGCCTCTGTAGCGCATCAGAGTGCTATAGGGAATAAAGGGATGGTCTAGAGCATTGCAGCACGGTGGGATGACTCCTGTTTATACTCGAGTTAACACACCTTGCTACAATGAATTGTTACACTCGATTGTAATTCTTAGGGTTGAACATTTCTCATAGGCTAGGTTTAATCAAATTGCTTGCTTGCAGAATCTCCTGAAGTAAAATCATCGAAAGTAACTCTATTTTGAAGATAATTTTTTGAAAGTAAATAAAGAGGATAACTAGAGAGTAGTATTGAGTTGTAATGAAGAAGAATGTGTACTTACCACTTTCTAGATTTCAGAGTGCGTAATTTTTTAAGCTAAGAATGGAAACTGCAGGGCACTTAATTGCCAACATTCATAATGTAGATATACTTTGGAGTAAGTTTAATGAATCTACTATATTTAAAACTACCATTGGGTTAAAACGATTCAAAAATTTGCTAAGATTTGTGTTCGATTTCACGACAAGGACGACCAAGTCAACCAAAACTTTCAGAAATACTATTTACCAGGTAAAAACATAACAGTAGATGAGCAACTGGTTCCGTATCGAGGTGTCCTTTCAAGCAGTAAATACCTTCAAAGCCAGATAAGTATGGCATGAAAATATGATGTGCTTGTGACACGGAAATTATCTATTACCCTTTAGGAATACCTTATTCTTCTTCTTCTTCTTCTTCCTACTTTATAAATAGGCTTGCAGTATGTTTTACTTTAGTTTTTAGCCTCAATTGACGTTGTCTGACCATCTTTTCCTCGGTCGTCTCAATGATCTTCTTCTATTTGGTGATTTGGCTCTTACTATTCGCACTATTCTATTTTCTGTCATTCTTTTGATTTGTTGATTCCATTCCACTTTTCTTCTTTTGGTCCACGCATGTATTTGTTCACTTCCCTACTTCTTACTCTGTCTCTTAGAGTTTGGTTTGTTATTTTTCGTAAGACTTTTATTTTTGTTGTTTGCAGCAGCCTTTGTGTTTTCGCCGTATTTGCTCTTGTTTCCGCTATGTACTTCATTATCGGTCTTATTGTTGATTTATATATCCTGGTTTTCGTTTCTGTTGTGAGGTTTTTGTTTCTCCAGATTATGTTCTTGAGACATCCTGTTGCTCTGTTTGCCATATTCACTTGTTTTTGTACTTCGCCTTCACCTTTTCCGTGGCTTGACAGTTTTATTCCCAAGTATTCAGTTTCCATCACTTGTTCTATTATTTTTATCGTTTACGACTAGTTTACATCGTCTCGGTTCCGTGATATCACTATCGCTTTAGTTTTTTCTGTTGAGATTACCATGTTGTATATGAGCGCCGTATCTTTGAATTCTTTAATTAATCTATATAGGTCATCTTCATTTTCGGCTGTTATTATGGCGTTGTCGGCGTAGCATATTATCCTAATTTCCTTTTCTCCCATTCTATATTTTTTTCTTTTTTAACTTTCTTTATGATTTCATCCATTATCAGATTAAATATTAATGGGCTCAGCGAATCTCCTTGTCTTTGTCCTTGTCTTTGTCTAATGCCAGTTTCATATTTGATAGGTGGTGATAGTTTTTCTTTACATCTTTTCATAGCTATGTTATCTTTATATATATATTCTCAATAGTTTTTACTAAGGAATACTTAAGAATACCATATAAAGAAAAAACGGAATTACAGTAGCCAAAGGTCTTGCATCTCAAGTTGTACAGCAACTCGTTGAGCTCTATTATAATTCCAAGAGGAATGTGACTTGCGATCACTATTTCACGCATCTCGCTCTTGCACATGAATTACTAGCAAATTCAGTAACTCCTGTGGGTGCAGTGAAAAAAATTTAGAGATTTGTTCCTCGGGAATTGCTACCAAACAAGAACCGTTTAGAGAAATCTTCATTTTTCGAAATCACTACAAAAGCGTTTCTTACGTTCAAAAAAAAAAAACAAAAAAGTGTCCTAGTCCTGTCTACCATGCATCAAAATACTTACTGTGCAGATGATATTGACAAACAATCAGATATAATACTCCATTATAATACATAGTACAAAGTCTGGTGTAGATATGCATGAACAAATGGTCCGTAAATATATGTGCAAAAGACGAACTAACCGTTATCGATGTGCATTTTTTATGAATATTTTAGATATGGCTGGGGTAGCCTTATTTATTATATGGACACCTTAACCTAAAAAATGTAACAAAAACAAAAATGAAATGCGAAGATTGTTTCTTACAACGACAGCAGCTAACTAGTGTTAACTTAAATTTTAAAAAGTAAATCAAGGGGACTACAATAAAAAAGAAAACTGTGTATTAAAAAATGCCTACAGGAAGTTGAACTACACAATAGAAAGCAAAAACTAAAAAAAACTTCCAGTTTTACTAAGGAAAAGATGTCACATGTGCTCATCAAAAAGGACAGGAAACAGAAACAAAAATGTGAAATATGCAGTAGAAATGTGTTTAACGATCACTGTATAATAAAAAGTTTGTATATATTGCAATAAAGAAAAATACATTACTAATCTATGGGTTTTTTATTTTCATTGTGTTTTTTAACCTAATGCTTATAATAATTTAATTAGTCATATCAATTTGCTATTTTAGTAGGGAATAATCTAATTTTCTGGCTTAGTCCCAACTATAATAGTAAATTAATATAACAACGTATTAATTTGTAAAAATAAAATAATAATATTCTTCTCGAGAGTCCGGCCCCGATATCTAGCGTATCATACAGCTTAATATCGGTTCTGACAAATTTGTTAATTACTAGTAGTTAAAATTAAAAATTTAATTTAATTTTTATACTGTTTGCAACTTAAAGTTAAATGTGACAGTGCACTGAAAATCGTAGAATTCTGTGAGTACAAAACTGCATTATTAATAACCTTAAAATCAGAAGTTTAAAAGGCAAAATATTTTATCGATTTTAATTCAACTTATCGATTATCGACAACATGTTTTTGCTGGTTCTTGCTTTTAACAAGTAATAATTAGGCTAGGCTGCTGTCCAATTTTATCAAGCGGCTAGGTGCGGCTTCAGATCCTCTGTGCCAATGTACGAAAATTCTCAGCAGGAAGATGGATGAACCGGAGTCAGCTACTACTTCACGAAATATACCCACTACGTCACATATATCTTACTCCAATGCATTAAACAGTTTCAAATATCCTTCAAAAGACCAAGGTATTATACTTTCAACCATACAAGGAATAAAAGTTTTCGAATATGTAAAAGCTGTTGGATCAATAGTACAGCCCAAAAATGTTGTTTGGGCATCCAAAATAGCAAACAACCGCATCTGCATCTACCTCTCCTCTAAATATGTAGTTGATCAATTTCTTAGCTCCTACAAATATATAAATATTGATGGTAACCAGATTGAAGTAAGAAGACTTATAACTCCTGCCCAGAGACTCATCATATCTAATGTATGCCCTACTATACCTAATAGCATAATTGAAGAACACTTATAAACGATGGGTATAAAATCCGCCTCCAACATGACGTTTCTACGAGTAGGCATGCAAGACCCAGAATACAGCCACGTGCTCAGCTTTAGGAGGCAAATGTTCATAACTCCTTTAGAAAATGCATCAATTCCTGACTCATTTTTAATCTCATTCGACAATACATCATATCGACTATACATTTCCATAGATGGTTTAAACTGCTCCAAATTCAAGACTGTCGGACATCACGATTCTGACTGTCCTTCCTCATCATCATCTAGTAAATCCATTAATCAAATGGAAACTGACCACCACGAGAATATACATAACTCTACCCATGAAGAATATAATCAGCTACAAGATCAACCACGAAACCAATACCAAGAAGATACCGAAACATTAATGGAAGCAGAACCCAATACCATACAAAATCATGCATCAGCTACAAAGGACCAAACCACTTCCTCACAAACAAACAATAAAATACAAATTTTGAATCAGCCAAAAATATTCCAAGATAATTCCTTAGTAATTGAAAGCGATAGAAAAACCACTGAAATTACTCCTGCTACTAAAAGACAAATCTCCTCTCCTGAAATCCTTGAAAATGACCTACCTCCTCCCGATACTTAAAAACCTAAGAAAAAGCCCAAAACCCAAGTAGATATTCCAATTATTCTAACTCAAATTAAAGAAAAAATCGAAAATAGAAACCCTTCCTTTACACTAACTTTTCATGAAATATGTGATTTTCTGGCAAATTCCCTTTACTCAAAACATCCTGAACATATTGTTAAAAATTATTTAAATGAAAGCCAAGAAATAAAAGAAGTT
Source organism: Diabrotica balteata (assembly GCA_918026665.1). Taxonomy (NCBI): domain Eukaryota; kingdom Metazoa; phylum Arthropoda; class Insecta; order Coleoptera; family Chrysomelidae; genus Diabrotica; species Diabrotica balteata. The sequence goes on along the minus strand of OU898280.1, from coordinate 83,952,794 downwards.
TTAAACTTTATATATTCTCAAATACAAAATAAAACTTTAAAAAACAATATCACCAGATTGAAGAAGAAACTGCTTCTCAACAGTCCTTCTTCTACTGACGAAACTGACTACGAATCAAGTTCCCAACAATAACTGGTTAACACATAAAGAGTTAATGGCCAGCACATTCATATTACAGTGGAACCCCAACGGTTATTTTTCACATATAAAATCCATTAAGCTTCTTATACACGAATATCTTCCTTTAGTCATATGCCTAGAAGAGACCCATTTCAAGCACCAAAATGTGACATTAAAAAACTATGTTCCTTTTCTAAGAAACCGAGTTGCAGATCACTTAAGCGGTGGAACAGTAATTTTTGTAAGGAATGATATAGAGTCCACTGAAATACAACTGCAAACAAATCTCGAAATAGTTGCAGTGTCAGTCACCCACAAAATGAAAATCAATATTTGCAATGTATACTTACCTCATCCTACTGATTAAGACATAACTGAACTAAGCAATGTTTTAAACCAAATTCCACACCCAAAAATAATATTAGGCGATTTTAACTGTCACAACAGTACTTGGGGAAGTAGCAAAACCGACAAATGCGGTAATCTCCTGAATAATCTCATTGATAATTTAAATTTAGTTTTACTAAACACTGGCAAATCTACTAGGTTCAATTCATACAATGGTATATTTTCTGCCATAGATCTCTCTTTATGCAGTCCGTCGCCAGCTCCTTTATTGTACTGGGACACATTGGGGTATTTATATGATAGTGATCATTTCCCTATTACAATAACCACAAACACTAATGATAAATCAACTTTTCCAATTCACCAGACATGGAAAATAAAGTCAGCTGATTGGAATTTATATCGAACACTGATTGAAGAACAAACAAAAAATCTAATTTAACCAATAACGCAAAACAAAGTCTTGAAATATTTAATAACATTATTATTTCTGCAGCAACAATCGCAGTGGGAAAAACAAAATCGAGTCAAAGGCAGCCAGTTCCTTGGTGGAATAACGAAATTGCACAAGCACTCACTTTGTCTAAACACGCTTTCAACGTTTACAAGAAACATAAAACTGTCGAAAACCTTTTAAGGTTTAAAAATCTCAGAGCTCAAAGCAGACAATTAATCAAAAAAGCAAAACGAGAAAGTTGGAAAAAGTACGTTTCTTCAATAAATCCCTCCACTCCCTTAGGCAACATATGGAACAAAGTCCGCAGAATAAAAGGGACAAAATACTTTCGAGGAATAGATACTTTATCATACAATAACCAAACGCATTCAAACAAAGAAGATATTCCAGAAATACTAGCAGATATATACGAACTTAATTCTGGTGATTCCAATTACAGCCTATCCTTTTTGGAGCACAAAAAACTAACGGAGTCTTCAAATATACAAATCACAGAAAGCGGCAATCCAATAAACAAACCAGTAAGTCTTCAAGAATTAGAATTTTGTTTAAGTGCTAAAAATTCTAGTCCAGGTCCTGATGATATCCATCCTCTTTTCTTACGAAATCTTCCTCTGAATGCAAGGCTAATATTAGTTGATATTTTTAATAATATTTTTATTCACCATGGCTTTTCTGATCTATGGTCGCAAGCAACTATAATTCCAGTCCTTAAATATAATAAACCAAAAGACGATCCAAATTCCTATCGTCCAATATCACTTACGTGTTGTACCTGCAAACTTTTAGAAAAAATCCTTAATTATCGTCTTAAATGGTACCTCGAAAACAATAATCTGATAAGTATCAGACAAAGTGGATTTCGTAGGGGTAGATCCACAACAGACAATCTAATAACACTTGAATCAAGTATACATGAATCCTTTCTGCACAACCAAAAACTTATTGCCGTATTTTTTGACATAAGAAAAGCGTTTGATACAACATGGAGACATCTTATACTGAAAACACTTCAAGAATGGGATGTTCAAGGGCACATGTTGTTCTTTATTAAAAATTTTCTAAAAGCACGAACTTTTCGAGTTAGAACCAATGGATTTACATCTTCCAGACGAGTACTTCAAAACGGCACTCCACAAGGATCTACTCTAACTCCTACTCTCTTTCTAGTTGCAATAAATAGTATTATACATCAAATAACCTGTATTTATAAAATATAACCTGTATAAATAAAACTACCTGTATTTACTAGCCTATATGCAGATGACTTAAGTCATTTATCTAAGAACAAACAATGTAATTCTGGGAACACATATACTGCAAACTACCTTACACATAATTGAAAGCTGGTCGCAAAACACGGGTTTTATATTTTCTAGTGAAAAGACACGTTATTTAATTTTTAGCAAAAGAAAAAATTATCCTAATGTTCAATTAACACTAAATGGAGTTGTCCTGAAACAAGCAGAAGAAATAAATTTCTTAGGACTTTCTTTTGAACGTAACTTAAACTGGGAAACCCACATCACCAATCTGCAACGTTCTTGCCAATCCAGAATTAATCTACTAAAAATGCTGTCAAATACCTCTTGGGGGGCAGATACAACAACCTTACTTACTCTATATAGATCGTTAATACGAAGTAAACTAGACTACGGCTGTTTATGCTACGATACTGCTAACAAAACATCTCTAAAAAAACTTGACTACATTCAAAATATGTGCTTGAGACTAGTCATAGGTGCAACAAGAACTAGTCCCCTAAGTAGCTTACAAGCTCTGGATAATGAACTGCCCTTAAGCCAACGAAGAAAACTCCTATCACTAAATTACGTTGCCAGAATTTCAGCAAACAACAGCAACGTAACCTACTCAACAATACTTAGCAGAACAAATATATCGTCCGATCTTTACAGAAACATTGCAATGAAAAAACTACCATTTCCTGAACGTATAAAACATATTGGTCTTAATATAGAACAGTTCAGTTTTACTATGCCTATTCATGTAAATGTTCCTCCTTTAGTGATCAAATCTCCAAAAATCGACACGTCTCTAAAAGAAATCCCGAAACATTCCACACATCCTTTCCTTATACAGCAAGCTTATAAAAATATAATATCCAAATACCCAACAACCCATCAAATCTTCACTGATGCTTCCAAATGTGATGAAGGACATGCTGCAGCCTACATCTACGAAAACGTCAAGTCTACCATACGAATCCCAACAAATTGTTGTATATATACCGGAGAACTTACGGCAATTCACCAGGCTATGAAAAAATGTGGTTCTATCAATGAAAGCAAATTTGTTATCATCACCGATTCAATGAGCGCATTACTTGGAATAAAACAGCTATATACAACTCACGCCATACTACTCAAGATCAAAGAAGAGTTATCTAATCTACAGAGTCAACAAAAAGATATTTCCTTCATCTGGGTACCTTCCCATATGGGAATAAGTGGTAATGAGGAAGTGGACTCTCTGGCAAGCAATGCAACCACTGACCAAAGTATTCCTATCATAAATCAAATGCCTTGGACTGATCACAAAGTTAATATCAAAGCCCACATATACAGAGCGTGGCAAACTACTTGGGATCATACTGCCAACAAACTTAAAGAATGTCTAAGTCAAGTAGGAACCAAACACATCTTACCAAATAATAGAAAAGACCAAGTCATTATCAACCGACTCCGAATAGGACATACTTTCCTTACCCACAAGCATATCTTCAACCAGGAGCCTGCTCCGATGTGTACCAAGTGCAACAATCAGTTATCAGTGAAACATATAATTGTTGAGTGTCCAGTGTACCACAACGAAAGAATCGCGTGTGCCCTTAGTGACAATTCAAAAAGTGTACTAACGTCAAATTTACAGGCTTTATTAAGTTTTCTTAAAATGACTAAACTATATACGAGATTGTAAAACATATTTTTTTTATGTAACAATATGTATCTTACTGTTTGTGTATGTCCCCCTGCTAATAACCCTTAGTGGTTGATGCGGGTATATTTGTTTAAATAAAAAAAAAATATTCTTCTGACTTATGCCTTTTATTCATTTTGTAGAGATTGTTTTTGTCGTTACCTACTTAATACATGAGCTGCTGATTACCATAATCTTATCAGAAGTGTTTTCACACAATAGCGAAATGCAATAACACCATAATCTTTTTATAGAGTATGCGTAAACATCAACCCCTCTTTTCAAATAAAATGGCCTGGTAGATTTACAAAAGTTTTTATTTATTAATTAATTAAGTCTTTATTTGAATCCAAATGTTTATTAGTTGTGAATAAATATTTTTTCAACAAACGTTTTCTGGCATTTCTTTATTGTGTGTAAATCCTTTAGGTAGATCACACCCTCGGGGTATACCGCATAGTATAGTAGCACTTTTTTTTTAATCTAGACAATTTAAATTTAACTTTATTAAAAATTCAAAAAAGAATCTAGTGCGGTCGGTACTCACCGGAGGGACCGCAGACGTTCGGATACAATTAGCGTCTCTTAGCAAAGACAATGACGTCGAGTTTACGTCAAGTATCAAGACAATTACTCTACACACACAATACACTCTACACTAGGTACCTGTCGACCTAGTTGTCGACGCATTAAACTCAATAAAGAAAAAAAAATAATACTGTTTTTTGTTTGTTTCGACCCGAGTTGCCCGGTTACGTAAAATGTGTTGCCCGGATAAGGGTTAAACAAACTGAAAACAAAGAAGATTGCCAGCATTTTAAGGTTATACTATATAGTTGACAGATTTCTACAGTTTACGATAAATTTGGTCGTAGTACAAAACTAAAATGTACACTTAAAATGGACTTTGAATTTATTTAATGCTTACTTTAAATTGACTATGATAACGGGCGATATTAAACAGACGATTTTATATTGTTATTAACTGAATGAGATGAATTTTGACGTTCAAGAACCGTTACAAATTGAATTTTAGTATCGATATTTTATTCTTCTGTTAGTTTTACTATCTTTTATTGACAAATATACTTTTAATTATATAATTTTTATTTATTGCTCGTTTTTTGTTAGTTTTTTTATGTAGTTTTTAATTTATCCCTGCTTAGCCTAAATATATGACGACTAGAAACGAATTGATCGATAGTAGTTAATCGATGTAAAGCTATCGATTCTATGACGCCTATGACGTCATAAAACGCCAGTATGAAAGTATCGACTCAAAAATACGAGCAGCTAAAGAAAAGTGGATCGCAAATCGATGTACAGAAATGGAAAAATTAGAAAAGAAAATACTTTTACTCCTTTAGAAAAGGCATTTATATTAATGAGGCTGAGATTAATGTAATGATTACAAATCTCTTTTTTTAAGTAAAAGTTAAAAAGTGCTCTTTAATTTGATTGGAATAATTCCTTGAGTTTTAAGCTTGTAAATAGTAGCAAATGCATTATTGTTAAGACATTGAGAGATGAACCAAATATGATCTATTAATAGATACATACGTATTTTTGTTATTTCTTAATGCATTAATATAATATCATGTAATTACTAAAAATCATGAAATTAATTTCAATAAAACCAAAATACTAAGAAATGAAAATAAATTAAAAAAAAATAATTCTAAGCATATGATATTTATTATTATGATATTGTAGTTTGAGCTAATTTAGAAAAAAAAAACAGTTGTTAATTATAAATTCAAGTTCAATAAATCAATAAAAACTAAATATTTATTAATTAAATTTATATTCTACTCAAATAAATTAAAAAACCTTTAAATATAGATGCCAAATTTGATTTCTTATGTTTAAATTTCATATCAGGGTCTTCTTTAGGTTTTGACATACCTCCACCTTCTAATAGTGTAAAAAATATGAAACAGGAAATTATTTCCTACCCACAACAAAAATAAATTCATGTAGTTATCTCTATACTATGTATCACAAATTTTTTATTTAAAAATTTTCTTTATAAAAGTTGTATAATAAAAAAACACATCAAAGAACGTTTTCGGAATAACTATTTCATCATCAGTGCTATCTGGATATACATTTTAAAACCACTTAATATGTGGGTGAATGTAGTTTGATTCAGGTTGAATTTGATTTTTCATATTTAAAAACTATAATGTTAAAGTTATAAAAGGAATTGATTACACGACAACGTAGGACTCCACTCGAGTTGCCAGTCCTTAGACGAAGTGTCTGTGAAGACTTGTTGATAACAACTGAGTTAACTAATACACAAACACAATCTTAAAACTTTTTTAACAGCTTAATACTCAAATTACATAAAAGAATGATGCATTTGTTAAATAGAGAAAATGCCGTTAGTGAAATATTGAATACTATGGAAATAAGAACATTTTAATAATAGTGTAAGTCTAAAAAAATGAGCCGACTGATAATATGCAGTTATTTTAAATTTTTTGTGCATTACCTATAGGCAACCTATAAGTTAAAGATGACACAAATACTAGTGATTAATGTTTTTGAAAAAACGTAGCTCAATGTAACTATGTAACTCTCAATTCTGGTTAATCATGTCAATTATTGTAAAATAGAGTTTATTATAACAATGTTTATTAATGTTTAATGAAGAACGTTAAGTTTTTATGCGGAGAAAATTAAAAAAAAATAAATGCTTAATATGAGTTAAATAAGGTTGCTTTACTCTAAACTTAAATGTTAATTAAAACTGCCTAAACAAATCTTTTTAACTGAAAGAATTGTATGATTAGTACCGAATATTCCCCCCTCCAACTTGCTTCCTTCTCGGCATGCTTGCAAGTAAATGTTGGACATATCATTGGGAAATTGCATTCCATTTATCCTGTTCAGCAAGCCGAAGCTGCTCTGTCGTATTTAGAATGAGATTTCTTTGTCGCATGCGGCGTTTTAGGTGATCCCACATATACTCTATTGGATTTAAATCCGGGCTAAACGGTGGCCAATCAAATCTTCGAATTTGGACTTCATTACGATAATTACGCACTATGGCAGCGGCATGTGGTCGAGCATAATCGTGCATTAACATGAATCTATTTTTAAAGGTCATCCACAAAGGAATTTACCGGAAATGCGAGGAACAAATTGTGCCCAATCAGTTTGGATTTGTGAACGCCATTGGTACGAGGGAAGCTTTATTTAGCGTGCAGATATTGTTTTAGAAATGTAGAGATGTCAGCTGTAATGTTTTTGCATGCCTGATTGATTATATGAAGGCTTTCGATAGAGTCAGACATGCACAAATGATAGAAGTGCTGAAGATGACAGGAATTGACGGAAAAGACTTGAAAATAATAGCTAACCTGTATTGGAATCAATCATCGGTACTCCGAATAGATGTAGAATATACAGGTCAGGTTAAAATTTTAAAGGGAGTGAGAAAGGAGTGCATGATTTCACCACCATCAAAGACATTGATAAAGGTATCTGAATAAATGAAGTCAAGCTCAATAACCTGCGGTATGCACATGATACTATAGTGTTTTCCAATACCATAAAAGGGCTGCAAAACTTAATGAGCAAAATAACGGAAACAAGTAGAAAATATGGACTGGACATAAACACTAGCAAAACCAAGCTAATGATCATCAGCAAGGAAAACATAACTGGAGCAAATCTGTATGTGAAACAAATGAGAATTGAATGAGTCTCACAATACAATTACTTGGGAACTATAATCAAGGATTCGTCGGACAGTACCCAAGATATTAAATGTCGCATCGGAAAAGCAAAGAGTGATTTCTTGACTATGAGTTCTATGTTGGAGAGCCATGACCTCACTCTTGAAATAAAAATAAGGCTCCTTAAATGTTATGTGTACTCGGTGCTTCTCTACAGAGTAGAAACGTGGACATTAAAGGGGGAAACTCTATTAAAACTTCAGACTTTTAAGCTATGGTCATACAGAAGGATCTTGAAGATACCATGGACAGACAAAGTCACCAATAAAGGAGTACTGCGGAGAAATCAAAGCAGATACGAGCTACTTCAATGCATTTTACAAGGTAAAGTTAAAGGAAAAAAGGCCCCAGGACGAAGAAGATATCCTGGCCGGCTAACCTGAGAGCATCGTATAGAAAGACCTCAACACAGCTATTTCGTATAGCAACCAACAAAGTCATCATAGCCAGAATGATCGCGAACGTTCGGAATGGACAGGCACCCTAAGAAGAAACATGAATCTTTCATATCCAAAGTAAACAACATATGGCCAAACATGATCTTGCAGGATGTTTTAAACGTAAGAGTCACCAGTCATATGTCCAATAATTTCCACGAGTGCGGTGCGTTCCTACCAACTAATACCTTCCCAAATAATTATGCCACCGCCTCCAAAACTAACTATCTAAGCGAGATTACAGCTGGCGAATCGTTCTCTAACTCTTCTGTAGACATGGTTTTGACCATCTGGCTTACATATAGAATACATATAATAGAATTCTGGTCTCATCAGTGAAAAGAATATTTTTCAGTTGTCGATATTTTACTGAATATGTGGTCTTGCAAATTCTAAATGACAAGTTTTATGATTTTGATGAAGTCGTGGAACTTTGGCGAGGCGTCTGGGCTTTAAGTTTTCTTTTTTTAATCTTTGTCTAACTGTTTCTGAATTCACATTAGCTTGTCTAATATTAATAGCTCATTTCTAAGGTGCATCGATGTCAGTGAACGATATCGTGTAGAATACTAAACAACGGTCATCAGTTGCGGTACTTAATAAAACAATATTTAATAAAACTTAACAAATTAAACGAAAAATGACCGAATTCGTATGATTATTCCTTTACATGAAATAAGTTTTTTAAGGTAAAATGTACGAAAGACACTAAACACTAAATAAACGTCAAAATAAACGCCCAAATATTTCAAACCAGTTAAATACATCAGCCTACTGTATGAGTATCATCAATAATCTAAAATTAGTTTGAAATAATAGTGACTACAAAAAAAAAATTGTAAAATTCCAAAATATTTGATACTTTTGTTTATGAGTGTAATTTAGAATTAAAAAAATAATTTTTTACCTTTAAATATACTGCTTCTGTAAAATATAGCTGGGGAGTTAGCTTCTGACTGTGTTATTAATCAAAAGGGCCAGACGCCTTTTTTGCCGCTCATATCTATATTTTTGACTAGTCTACCCGTATATGAAATTTATCGATTCAAAATGTAAAAAATTAGATAAATTTGCATTGAAGTACGCTGTCGAATAACAAAAAGCGAATAAATTTTTCCCTGTATTTGTAATTTTTCCGCATGACTACTGGCATTGTATCGGCTGTTTCATGCGGATGACCCACACCGCTATTCAATGGAAAGTGAATTAAAATATTGATGCGTCGTGAATGGAACACTAATCGAATGGCTTTTTGTTTTTGGAATAGCTGCGTTAAATAAAACTATGTAATAAACGTGTAAATTGTAATAGTACAATGGCGTTCATTACCGATACGGTCGTATCGATAAAAATTACGGCGCTTATCGATATATCGGTACAAAGGAAATATGTGTCAATTTTTTTTAGTATTTAGGAACAGTAAATATACCGTGTACGTCTAACAGGTATGAAATGTTTTAGACTAAAATTGGGTAAATAATATACAGCTTTTATTATTAATGACGACCCTAACTAATTTTTAAAATCCGTATTGGGGTTTACGACTAACAACTAAAGGAAAAAAAACTTTTATTGGTTTAAGTAAATAAGCATAATAAGTACCCTGATGGTGACACTGACCACGCCAGGCAGTCGAGTTTTTGGACTTTATTATTTATTAACAAATAGCAGTTAAAAAACGGTAAATTTTCGCATTTTTTTTAGCAAAAAGTGAAGAATTTGAACCAAATTTGAGAAAAAGTTTTTCTGCACGCACATGTGTGTGTCTTTGTTTTATTGGCACTGGTTCAATGTGTTTATTCACAAACTAATCCCTTAATTTTGTAATATTACATTATTCTTAACTTCACTCTCATCTATAGTTTCACCGTGTATAATTGAAAAATTGTAAAACTATATCAAGTAATTTTTTAATAATTAAATTACATTCACCTGTTAACAAATTGTCGAATAATATATTTTCCAATTGAACTACCTAAGTGTTGCAATTACGGCCTAGATTAAATTGTATTGTAAGCTTATAGTTCAAAGTTTGTTAGTATGATAGAAGCAATAACCTCTGTGCTGAGATATACATAACTTTTGAGATTATAAATTGGGGATTTGAGCTCATGTGAGCACAGTCTATTATATATAGTTACCTAACTAACATCAGATAGTGTAATTAGTAGTACCTGACAATAAAACCATCATTTTTTCTCCACCACTTCATGGTTTTATTGTATTTATCATCGTCGATCGAGTAGAAGCTGACAAAGGACATTACAAATGATTCGATACTTATAACTATGTTCTAATCTGCCCAATGGTCCTTCGACAAAACAACATCAAAAGGACGTTAATTGGATTTGAGCTTCGAAGGAGACGACCATTAGCGACTTAAATAGCTGATTTACAGTTTCGTACAAGATCGACGATTGAATTCGAAGTGTGAAGAAAAGAAAAAACTAACTAAACTAACTAAAAAACCAGAAAGCACCAAATCAGGGGTAAGAGTCTACGAGAGCCAGTGATTACCAGAGAACCTGAATAGCAGTCCTTAAGTCTACTGTTCCAGCAGTTTGAAGGTCCAGTTTCCAGAAGAAAACTTTAGCAATCTCCAGAGATCCAGCTCACTAGTTCCAGTTGCAGTTCTAAGAAAGAAGCAGCAACATACAAGTGAACATCGGGATAAAACTGTAAGTTTTTAAATATTTATTATCATTTAGAGCAGTGCATATTTTTTATCAATTAAAAAGGTTATCAAGACGTCAAATAAACGTCAAAGTCTAAACACGCATTTTAAATTTCCTCACTGATTTAAAAGAAATTTATTTAGAATCCTTTATAAAAGGTATATAATAAAATGCCCAAACGGGCTATCACAAAGATATTGCACAACGTTTTCGGATTATTAAATCCATCATCAGTGCAAACGAGGTATACATGCTATGAGCCACCAAAATATATGGGTCCAAACCCTTTAAATGATATAAATTTACATTTGATTTACATTATATGTTGTTACAAATTATGATGTTTAAGTTACCGTTGGAATTGGTAACATGGCGACGTATGACCCTACATAGGTAAAAAAATGTTCCTTTTTTTTTTTGTTTGTTAGTACAATAGAAGCAATAACCGCTGTGCTGAGGTATACATAATTTGTGAGATTATAAATTGGGGATTTGATACGTCCGAATCTGTCCAATAGAGTTAATATCTTTTTTTAACCCTTTATAGGTCTGTGGTCGATATTTCGACCACTGCTCTTATTAATACTTATGAGCTAGTAATTGACATGAAAAGTTACCGAAGTGCAAATTCAGTGTTTGTAAATGAATTGTACCCAAAATGAACACCACAGAACAAAATACGGCAACGTGGCAGCAATGTGGTCGATTCGTCAACCACAACCCATCATACTCTGTAAGTTACCGTTGAACGTGATCACAGGTTTTTGCCGTTTGTAAAAGTTAAAAAAATAATTTACAAAAGATTTATACATCAAACTCAAGGAAACACATCACAGTATTATGGTCTTTTATTATCTATTCAGATTTTATTGGCGCTAAGATGATATATCTTGATTTACTAAACATAACCTCAAAGTAGCACATGCTGATTTTACAATTGTTCTATTGAAATGTATTTTCACTCTTGTTTATTTTAAATCTATACAATTATATTCTTGTTTTACGTAAATCTGACTTACTTGAATAATATTTCCAAGAATTAAATTGCTGTGCGGTAGATCAAGTAATTAAATTTTTCAAGTATTTGTATACAACAATGTACGTATCTTTTGCAGTAAAATGGAACACCGCAATATACTTGAAAATTTACAAAATATGACTCAGGATGATTTATTTGATTACATAGATGGTATTCCATATCAACAAGCCATAAATTCAGATTTTGAGGGTAATTCTGATGCAGAAGATAATCTTCCTATTTCCAACCAAACGTCGGTTGCATCAAACGCGACTATTACTTCATTGTCTAATGATGACAAGGTTGAATTTCTTGATGTTGATTTAGATGACTCAATGGATGATATAGCTTTCCACCCTCAGGTAAGAACAAATCGCATTTTTGACGACGTCGATACTTCCTCAGGCGAAGACGAAATAGAAGAGAACCAAGAGAACACAGTAAAGTGCGATGATACATATAAATGGAGAAAGAACGCTTCTGATGCACAAAAATATTCGAATGCGCCGTTTACCAGACCATTTGGCCCAACAAAACCGGTCAATATAAATTCACCATTCGACGTGTTTTCTTTGTTCATGAGCAAAGATATTATAGCTAATATAATTACACAGTCAAATCTCTGTGCTGAGCAACAAAATAATAATAATCTCGACCTAACTGAGGAAGAACTTAAAGCATTTCTAGGGGTTCTTATAATCATGGTGTTTCATAAACTACCTAGTTTGAGACATTATTGGTCAACTGATATTAACATGCACGTGCCAAGAGTTTCGCAAATTTTTACGCAAAAACGATTCTTAAAAATTCTTCGTTTTCTCCATCTAAACAATAACGAAAACATGGAAAGAAATCAAAATAACCCCAATTTTGACAAACTGTTCAAAGTAAGGCCTTTGATAACAGAACTGCAGCAACGCTTTCAAGAGAACTTTTATACAAGTAGAAATGTTGCGGTAGATGAAAGTATGGTTGCTTTCAAGGGACGAAGTTCTCTCAAACAATATATGCCGAAGAAGCCCATAAAAAGAGGCTTTAAAGTTTAGGTCGTTGCATGCTCCGAAACTGGATACGTGCACAAATTTAGCTTATATGAAGGCAAATCTCAATCACATGCTGAATATGGTTTAGGCGCTAAAACGGTATTAGACATTACCAAGTCTCTTAGAGGCGCAAACTACTGCATTTATTTCGATAATTTTTTCTCGAGTTTTCCTCTTCTTAAGAAAATGTTAACCTATGATTTGTTCTGCTGTGGAACTTTTAGAATAAATCGTAAAGGCTTTCCAACACAAATGAGAAAGGACAAATCAATGAAAATGGGAGAACACGATTATTTCATGTCCAATGATATGTCTGTTGTTAAATGGAAAGATCGGGGGCGCAAATGCGTTTTAGTTGGCAGTACTATGCATAATCCACTTGAGATTACTTCAGTTTTGCGAAGAAAAGCGAATGGTGAACAAGAAAGTGTTAAGTGTCCAAAAGCCATAAGTGATTACAATCGCTATATGGGTGAAGTCGATCTATTCGATCAACTTCATGCTTCTTATCCAATTTCATGGAAATCCCGAAGATGGTATATGAAGATTATTTACTATTTGATTGATGCAGCAGTGGTAAATTCATATATAACTTATAGGACTACTATGAAAATAAGGTCCATTAAATCGAAACCAATAAGTCACCTGTATTTTAGAAGTGTATTGGCCAACGAGCTCATAGGTGATTTCTATAACAGAAAGAGACCAGGACCTAAGGTAACAATAGGAAGAAATAAACTGAAGAAAATGGGAGCAACCACTAATTCTGTTAGCGTTGAAAGCACGGTGAGACTAAGCGATGTTGGCAATCACATGCCAGAAAAAGGAACATCAAGACGTTGTGCACTCTGTTCAACGAGAGCAAAGCCAAAACGTTCAAGTATTAAATGCTCAGATTGCCAGGTTGCATTATGTATTCAATGTTTTCCATTATTTCATAATAAAAATGTTTAATTAATGTGTTTTTTTCTGTGTTTGATTATGGAACCACAACTACATTTACCAAAGTCAACATACCTAATCAGGCTGTGGTCGAAATTTCAACCACCTAAAAAAAACAACAAGGAGTGAAAATAAAATGAAAATACGAATGAAAGTTCAATAACGGATCATTCCTTATCTAAAAAAAAAAAAAAAAAAAAAAAAGAGGTTAATCTTTGTAAATGGGTATATTTATTTAAAAAACCCTTAAAAGGGCCACATCAATAGAACAAACGTTTTCGGACTACACAGTCCATCATCAGGTTATTAAAATCGAAAATGCTAGGTCATAATGCCTGAGCCACCAAAATATTAGGGTAAAAACCCTTTAAATTACATTTAGTTATGAAATGTTGTACATTGTGTTATAAATTAACTGTGATGTTCTATATTAAATTAAATTTGACCAAAGGTAACACATGGCTCAAATGGGTTCCAGAGCCGGGTGAGAGACAACCTCTGCACTCGGAGAACAACGTGGAACTCTACACGACAGTTCCACGTTGTTCTCCGAGTGCAGAGGTTGTCTCTCACCCGGCTCTGGAACCCATTTGAGCCATGTGTTACCTTTGGTCAAATTTAATTTAATATAGAACATCACAGTTAATTTATAACACAATGTACAACATTTCATAACTAAATGTAATTTAAAGGGTTTTTACCCTAATATTTTGGTGGCTCAGGCATTATGACCTAGCATTTTCGATTTTAATAACCTGATGATGGACTGTGTAGTCCGAAAACGTTTGTTCTATTGATGTGGCCCTTTTAAGGGTTTTTTAAATAAATATACCCATTTACAAAGATTAACCTCTTTTTGTTATACGTGGTATACAGCCAGCTACAGGAATTTTTCCTTGTGGATTTCATTCCTTATCTATAATCTGCAAAGAATTTGTTTATATTACCAAAAAATAATTCTGCCCTATAAAGGGTTAAAGCAATGTATTGCATTAACAGTTAATATATGACCTATTAGAAACTTACTTACTGTTTTTCCTGTTTAGTAACTTATATTATTATTTTTTTTATAATTTAAATTTTTTGTATTACTACGATTTATTATTTATTAAAATTTAGAAATAAAAATTATTTGTTTGTTGACCCAGGTCACTGCACTTCAAACCAGTGGCGTAACAAAAATTTCTGTTATTAACTGTATCCTGTACAGTGTACAGGATGTGTGAAAGTAGAAATAGAAATGTTCATATTTATGTTCAGAATATTTTACAGAGAAGGATTTTGACATGTCATCATCTTTAAAATCAAGGTTGAAACCTGGTGTCATTCCTAGTAAAATTATTGTTAGACAAATGTATGTAAGTTTATTTGCATTAAGTTTATTATAATTTAGTCGAAAGCTTATTGGGAATATAAGATATGGTGTTTTTATGCTACTTCATAATTTTGTAGTAGAAAAGTGGTGAATTGGATGTAGCTGACAATACCAATGAAACTCCATATGAATCGGACATATTACCGAGTTCAACAAAAAATCCATCCACTTCCAAAGATACTCTTACTGGTAAAAGAAAAGCATCGTGTTTACAAGTTAAGTCAATGTAACACGTATTTATTCACTCATGTTTTGATCTCTATAGACAGAGACCATTTTCAAACATACATACATTTGAATATATATTTGTTTTGAGAAGAAATGTAGAAAATAAAAGTGTATAGGGTACCAAATTATCAAGCTTACCATATTTATTTTTATTTTTTTCTAATATTTTTTAATATCAAAAATATATTGTTTTATTATTATGAGTCTAAATCTATTACTTTTTTTAAACTCCAAGGAAAAAGAAATTTAGAAGGCAAATCCAAACACTTTTTGCTAAGAATATATTTAAAACTAAACATTAGGGTGGGCCGTTGAGTAATGTTTTATTATTGAGTGATGTTTTATTATTATGAGTCTAAATCTATTACTTTTTTTAAACTCCAAGGAAAAAGAAATTTAGAAGGCAAATCCAAACACTTTTTGCTAAGAATATATTTAAAACTAAACATATAAGATCTGTTTCGAAGGAAACTAATTTAGTTGGATTTCTAGTACATCTGCGCAATCTAATGTTATTTTTAAATTAGAAAAAAAGAGCAATACGGTATATTTTGGGCTCAGTAGAATAATACATTGCAGAAGCTACTTCAAAAATCACGGGATTTTAATTCTTTCCACTTAATATATTCTAGATACTATTTTCTTAATTCGTAAACACCTACAAGTTTTTTCAGCAAGACCTAATTATGACTACTCCACCAGAAATTCAAGCTTTGATGTGAATTTACCCATACCGTCCACTGAGTTAGTAAAGAAATCTATATTATATTTGGCAAAAAAATTATACAACCATATCCCTTTGCAACTTAAATCTGCAACTTCTTCTCTTAAGTATAATATATTGACAGAAGCGTATCTATCAGTGGAAGAGTTTCTTAACAACTAACTAAGAAATTACAGTACGTTTAAATATAAACAACTACAGTGTTTATATATATATATATATATATATATATATATATATATATATATATATATATATTGTATTGTATATATATATATATTGTATATATATATATAATGTATATTGTATATATATATATATATATATATATATATATATATATATATATATATATATATATATATATATATATATATTGGGTTATCACATGCAGCAACTTAAACTTATTCGTAAACTAGTTCGTAAGGAAATAAAATAGTTTCCAATTTTTACGGATTTCAATTTTAGATGTCGCCATTGCGTCCGTATTGAAGCCATTTTAGTATTGCTTCTTAAAAGACAGAAAATATTGATTTTTCACGTTGAGAACACCTATGAATAACTATTCTGATGAGACCTATTAGGTCGAAATACGTATCAACAGATACATAGGCGCTGTTTGCCTCAAATCAAATATTTGCTGTCTTTTTCATTTTATTCGGATCTGCTCTGTACGAGTACAAGAAACACAATTCGCTAAGGATTTCTGCTTAGTTGTAAAGACATGTCGTGGAATGCAAATTTTAGATTCTTCATGTCCCTTTTAACATCTTTTATCAACGTCTGTTTGCCTTGCAATTTTTAGAAGGCTCAGATTATAAGCAGAAATCTGAATTTTGCTTCGAAACTATTTTACGGATTTCATTATTAGATGTCGCTATTGCGTCCGTATTGAAGCCATTTTAGGGTTGCTTCTTAAAAGACAGAAAATATTGATTTTTCTTGAGAACACCTATGAATAACTGTTCTGATGAGACCTATTAGGTCGAAATACGTATCAACAGATACATAGGCGCTGTTTGCGTGAAATCAAATATTTGCTGTCTTTTTCATTTTAGTTCGTAAGGTTTTATTATGCAATTTGCGATTTAGTTAAAGTTTGCACTGAATTGTATATTTTATTATCTTTAATAGACTGCAATATTTTATTGAGTTAATTCCCATTGTACAATTTTTAGTGAATAAGTTAAAATAAACAATTATTATGAGAGCATTATCCATATTATAAGGTGGAAAAGTAGATGATTGAGAAATAATCAGGAACATGGTAAATTGATCTATAAAATGTTATTGGTGGTACGTAGTCAGTTAGTGTAATACTGATATTAAGATTTATCATATCATATATTGTTTAGTATATTACAGTAGATATTACTTAAACGGTTTGTGTCTGTCTTATAATTGATAGATTCCGGAGTTTTATTAATGTATACCATTTAAAGGAAAAGTTAATTTTTATAAATATCAACTTGTTCCAAGACTTTTACATTATTAAAGTCAAAGTTATGTCCTGTCTTTAAGTGGTGGTTGACTAAGGTACTAGAGTTTTTTCGTATGTTACAGTCACTTTTGTGTTGTGTGACACGTTTTTTAGGCTACTGTTGACTTTGTCCAATATAACAACTTTGACATTGACTGCAATTTATTCTGTAAATTATATTACTCATTAGTGAATTTGGAGTTTTAACTTTTATTTTTGAGAACAACCTTGAATTTGGAAGTGGATTGTATTTAATTAATTTAATGTTCAGGAATCTTTTGAAAAGTGGGACAATTTGGTTGTGGATTATTTATTAAAGCTCTATTGTAAAAGTGAGTGTTATAAATAACTTTTTTTAATATATGTTTAGGGTAGCCATTGTTTAAAAACATTTCAAAAAGTTTCTTTAAATTGACATCCAGGAAATTCCGATCACAGATTGCCGTTACACGATTTTTCATAGATATAATTGTGTTGAATTTTTGATTTCTACGATGACTAGAATAATAATTTATAAATCTGCCGGATGCAATATCCTTTTGATACCAATCTAATATGATTCTGTTGTCATTAGTTCTTATAACTTTGGTATCTAAAAAAGGTATACTATTTTCATTTTCTTACTCGATAGTGAATTGAATATTTCGATCAAGTGAATTAAAGATGGTACATGTGGTAGTGACTGTCTAAATATGGCTGAATGGTACACTGTATATTTTTGTCATCAACAAATTTATAAATAAATATTATTAAAAACGCCAATTTTGACATTCCAATGTCTAATAAATGGTCTAGGATAATTGTTGCTAAAATAGGGCTAATAGGACTGCCCATTGGTGTTCCAAATATTTGTTTATAGAATTTATCACAAAAACAAAAATATGTGCTATCAAATACGAATGTTATTAATGACAGAAAGTCTTTTCTTGATAAGGATGTGAATTGTTCTATTTTAGACCATTTTTCTTGTATGCTTTCAATGATTAACTTTATTGGAATATTAGTAAATAATTGTTTTTAATGTAGTCTCATTGTCATTAAAAATTTAAATTTTAATAACATATCTACTTAAATGACATTTTTGATTTTAATTTATTTGGGAGTTATGGTAACCGCAACATTTTATAGAGTGAATTCCCCTTGTACAATTTTTAATGAATAAGTTAAAATAAACAATTATTATTACAGCATTATCCATATTATAAGGTGGAAAAGTAGAGGATTGAGAAAGAATCAGGAACATGTTAAATTTATCTATAAAATGTAATTGATGGTACGTAGTCAGTTATTGTAATACTGATATTAAGATCTATCATATATTGTTTCGTATGTTGTAATAGATATTACTTAAATGATTGGCGTCTGTCTTATAGTTCATAGATTCAGGAGTCTTATTAATGTGTACCATTTCAAGGAAAAGTCGTTTTTTGTAATTATTAACTTGTTCCAAGATTTTTACATTATTAAAGTCAAAGTTATTCTCTGTCTTCTATTACTTAACTTATTAGTAACTTAAAGCCCAGACGCCCTGCCAATGTTCCACGTCTTCTACAAAATCGTAAAGCTCGTTGTTTAGAATTTGCAATAACACATATTCAGTCAAATATCGACAACTGGAAAACTTTCGTTTCACTAATAAGACCTGAATCCTATTATGCAAGCTAAATGGTCAACACTATGTCTACAGAAGAGTTGGAGAACGATTCGCCACCTGCAATATTGTCCAGTAGGGTGGAGTGAAACATGAAAAAATTTTTTTTATTTTTTATTCGAAATGTAATAGCGCGGAAAAGTTGCTTACTGCATAGAGGAGTACCATGTTTTTTTTATTTTTTTCTACCATTTCATCTTCAGAATTCTACAGGGTGAAACAAACAAAAATAATAAAATTTTGTTTATTGTAATAGCGCGGATAAGTTGCTTACTGCATAGAGGAGTACCATGTTTTTTTAATTTTCTTCTACTACTTAATCTTCAGGGTTGTACAGGGTGAAACAAAAAAAATAATAAAAAATTTTTTTCTAATGTAATAGCGTGGTAGCTAAATATATTAATGACTATTATAAATGTATGCACTGTATGACGCCTTAGTTTGAAATCGAGGTAATATGGCTCTTGAATGAATCCTTGCCCGAACAAATCCATCTCTGGAGTCATAGCCGAGGACAGAATTGGAAGCTTCTGTTACAACCTTCACACATCTTTTTACTGCTTGTGTATGACAAGAAAATGACAAAACATTAGTTGGAAAAATTTCTTTACCATTAATATATTTTCTAATATCCTCATCAGTTGTAGTAGATAAAAGGGGAGGAATTGTAACAGAGCAATTTTGCCAATCAATAAGTTCATAATATTCACTAGCATTGAAATTTAAATCAGGAATTAGAAATTCTCTTACATTCGTGTCCAGAGTAGGTATTTTTGTGCACGTCTTCAACATTCTGCGTAAGGGAAGTTGCCCTATGGAAGGACGATCATCAAAAATCATTGCTAGGAGAAGTTTTACCACAAATTGAGCCAAAGATCTTAAAATCAAAGACAGATTTGTACTTCTGACGTAAACACGCAATATATGATTTGCCTTTGTAACTCATCGTGCATGTAATAATTTACTCGGAGTACGAGTTGCTAAATCTATCAAGCACTTTCCACTAGAAACCGAATGACAAATTTCGCATAAGTACTTTTGATCACTGCTAAGATCCCTTATAACTGCAGCATCTAATTGTGGTAGAGTGGTATGGATAGGAACAAAATGGATTACTGGCAAATTTTCGCAACACTCAAATAGTTTACCTATTTTGCCAGAGTATTTACGAGGTCTCAAAGTTTCTCCATCGAGAGATTGAAAGATATGCCGGAGGAACAATTCATTCATGTGTAACAGACAAATTGACCACTGCGGAGGACGTTTTAGTTCTGTCTCTAAAAACCGCAAAACCCCATTCTTTCTCCCAGTGTTTACTACTGTACCGTCGCAGCCTACTACTAAAAGATTACCTGTGCCAATACCGGATTCTTCAAAAAAATTTAGTATAGATGTGGCAATATGTCTTCCTGTACCTGACGTTGGAGTAATGTGATTTAGATATTTAAAACCTGATTCTTCAAGTAATGAAATGTGTTATTCGGTTTTTATCTTGCAATGAAGTTTATATCCAACGTTTTCTTGGCACAGAGTTTTATCCTTTCTGCCTGAACTTTTTTACTCTTAAATTATAAGTCTCATTACGTTTTTGTTTTGGATATCTGATGAGAGTTTGGTACTTACTCAGGATATCACGAATTAATCGAATAATACGATTGCTTAAAACAGTGGGAACTGAGGCTTTTTCCCAGATAGCTTCGATTTCACTGGCAACTAATTGAAAAATAACTAGAATACTAGGATCCTTGCCGGAATCCATACGTTTTAGTTCATTTTTAATAAGTAGATATCGCTTCATAACATCTTCTATAGTTGGCAAACCATTATAAGGTATATTCGCAGGTGCACCAAATATAGGACAATTAGTAGTGCCCCTAGTGTCTTTCACTGGCTAACTCATGACGTAACGATTAATTATTACAATAACGATCTTATATCTACGGCTATCACAATGCCAAAGATTGAGCTAACTTCGTCTTACTTACTTTGTCGAACTGATCTAGCAACATGTCGAAAAACGTTTTACAGGAAAAAATTATTTCACGGGAAGCATTTACTAGTAGCTTTATTTAATAAAAATTAACTGTTAGACGAATATTGAACATTATTTGATGAGATTTTTGATCTGTTTTATTTCCAAAAATATTGCTCAAAATATTTACTTGGGTGACAGATAGAGCTCTAAAAACATTATTTTTAACTAAAATAAGAGAAAATAATTAACATCGATAAAAGCAGCTTCTTTTATTTATTAAAAGTAAAAAATAAATAAAATCGATTTTTTCTGATTTTTTTCTTTTTTTGATGCGCAGTAGAGCCCTGAAGATATTTTTATTTTTCACTGAAATTTTAGCAGCAAGTATACTATAGGTAGGGTCAACTTTTCGCAGGTATTACATGTCAAAAAAAATATCGATTTTTTCGCTCCACCCTATTGTCCAGACCCTTAGATTTGGAAGTGGTAGAATAACGCATTGGCAAGGTATTAGTTGGGAGGTACGCATCGCACTTGTTGAAGTAATTGGATGGATGGTTGTTGACTCCTAGGTTTAAAACATCCTGAAAGATCATGTGTTGCCATATGTTGGTTACACTCGATATGGCACGAAAAAGCTTGACCACCTGCCACTGCCATAATGAGTAATTATCTTAATTAAGTCCAAATTCGTGGCCTCCGTTTAGCTTAGAATAAAATTCAATAGAGCACATGTGGGATCAGCTAAACCGTCGCATGAGACACAGAAATCCCGTTCCAAATACGATAGAGCAGTTTCGACTTGCTGCATAGGATGAATGGAATGCAATTTTAAAAGGATATGTCCTAAATTTACTTGCAAGCATTCCGAGAAGGATGCAAGCAGTAACTAGAGCTTAAGGGGGAAATACTCCTTACTAATCATGCACTTCTTTCAGTTTAAAAGACTTGTTTAAGCAATTTAAATCAGCAACCTTATTTACGTAATATTAAACATTATTTTCTTTGCAATGTTCTCCGCACCTTAGTAAAAAGTTTTAAAATTATTTATTACACATTGTTTAAGTAAATTCTTTCTCAAAAAATGACTTGATTGACCACATTTGATTTTGAAAAAACAAAAATTTGCAAATTCCAAAATATTTTAAGAGTCGGCGGGAAAAACGATGAAACTCCATTTTTGGGCGAAAATGAGTTTTCGCAACAGAAATATAGGTTTTTGTGAGTCGGACTCATTGGTATACTTTTCAGTGGAAAAAATGCTTAGACTCACGAGATATCTACTGAAAAAGAAGCCCTCTGTGGGGAAATAACGATAGGGTTCGCGTAAGCGCAAAAAATAATGAGGTTCCAATATTCCCGGTAATTGCCGGCAGTATATTAGTCATCGCGTCAGTCAACTTTTGATGTTTATGAAGTGTGATTTGTTATTAGATTCGCAGAAAAACTAATCTGAACGGTACGAGTGATTGTGACAAAAAGTTAGACTAGAATATTAAGTTTTGTGTGAAAATTATAGGGTATAATTATTTAGGCTCGGTATCACGGTGAAATGGAAGAAAAACCCAAAAAAAACGAAAATCGTACGGAAGAATGGCTGACGTTGCTAAGAAACTGAGGTTATGATGCCATGAACCAGGCCCTGACTGCAAATAAATGCGTTTAAATTGTTTCGTAAATGTCTCGGATGAAAATAAGTTGCGAATATTAAGAGATTTTAACAATAATTATTCTACATATGACGAAAAAAACGCGTATCATGCTGGCTTGATTACTGTTGTACCCGTAAAGAGACGTTGTGCAAAAAATCCAGAGTCTGGCGTAAAAAAATTCAATGAGGCCTCATATTCATTCAGAGTAAGGTGTACTGATGCAAGTAACGACCAAACACTGTGAGACATCCCGGTCTGCTACAAAGCTTTCCTCGCATTGCATGGAATTTCTGGTCGGCGGGTACAAACTATTCAAAGGTCACTTAAATGTTCTGGTAGCTCAGCAAAAAATAAAAGAGGTTTACATAAAAATAGGCCACACAAACTTCCAAACTCTGTAATTGACGACGTGTGTAAACACATATCCTGTTTTAAACGCAAATCAAGCCATTATAGCAATTTAAAAACTTCTAAAACATATCTACCTGAAGAACTAAACATCACCAAAATGTACTATATGTTTAAGAAAAAGTTTCCACATACAAATAAATCCTACGATTCGTACAAAAAAGTATTTAATGAAAAGTACAACATAAGTTTCGGATATCCACGCTCCGATACTTATTCGCAATGTGACGAAATGAATAGTCAGTTAAAGACGCTACAGTTCAAAATAAAAATATCTACAGAAGACAACGAAATAAATAGTTTAAATGTACAATTTCGGAGGCTTGAATTTGATAGACAGCTTTATTTAACTAAAGCTGAGACATTTTACCAGAGAAAAAGACAGGCCAAATTATCTGCAAGAGCAGATGTCGCAGTTGAAGCTATCTGTATGGACTTTGCCAAGAATTTGCCAATCCCTAATATATCCACCAACGACGTTTATTATAGCAGACAACTCTCATTATACCTATTTAACGTACACGTGTTATCATCACAACAGAGTGTATTTTATGGCTATCCAGAAACCGTATGCCAAAAAGGAAGTAATAACGAATGCTCACTGCTTCATCATTTTCTGTATAACTATTTACCCGCTAATGTGAAAAGTTTCAAACTATTTGCAGATTCATGTGGAGGGCAAAATAAAAATTATACTATGTTTCGCTTTCTGCATCATGTGATTCACTATGAAAAAAGGCTTGAAGATGTTCTTATAACATTTCCGATTCGGAGACATTCGTACTTAGAGTGCGATAAGGATTTTGGTATGGTTAACCAAAAAACAAGAACAGAACACCCAAGTGATTGATTCGAGGCCATAAGAGCATCTCGTGTAAAACCTCAACCCTTTGACGTTGAAGAAGTGCCTCAGAAATATTTTCGATCTTGGGATAAACATTTAAATCCGCTATATAAACAGAAGTGTCCGTTTCCATCTAGACCAATAAGAGAACTGAAAATATCAGTGCAGCATCCAAGGCTGGTATATTATAGGGTTACTTACAATGGCGCATGGGAGTCCGTCGATATAATAGGAAAACCATTTTCTACCAAAAGTACCATGGAGTTTCGTCTCCCAGATTATTTGTATACAGGTATTACTTTGTCAGTTAATTAAATAAACGTTCTATTAATTAATGTTTTCTTTTTAGGTTTGATACCACTATCCAAAAGGCCGAAGCATCAAAAAAGTAGAAAGTAAGAAACCAGTTAAAAGACTTCAAAATAAAATAAAAGTAATCAAAGGGACGCCAAAGTCAGTCAAAAAAAAATATGAAGCAGGCAGAGAAGAAAACATACACATAAAATTATCAAATTATTGTTACAATGTATGTATTATTAATGTGATTAAAATGTTTAATACAAGTAATAATATAAAAGTCTTTACTTTTATAAAACTTAAAAAAAAATTACGTCTAAGACTTTTTTCCACTGAATCTGTGGAGCTTCATCGTTTTTCCCCCATAAAAGCTAACGTTTCATTGAAATTTTATTTTTTATTAAAAAACTAATAGTGCTTTTAATATCAAAATTAATAGATGTGTTCTTTTTGTATCTGGCTTGGTCCTATTTCATTTTTATACTTTTTGAACGTTTTCTAACTAGTAGGTGTAAGTTTAAAGTATAAAAAATGCTCTAGAGCAAATTATGAAATTTGCGACATTCATCGTTTTTCCCGCCAACTCTTCATTTGATTTTTTTTTCTACAACTGTAGTATTGTATGTTATTTTTGGAACATTACTTATAATATACAATACGAGGACTGCATAAGGTAAATTCTTAATTTTTGTAACCTTTAATAATATGCGGTAAATATAAATTGAATATTTATTACGCTGTACCAGATTGTAACAGTTAAATACTGGAAGGTAAAAAAAATCTAAATAAAAAATAATAAATACGTAGTAATAGAAAATACAAATGAGAGAAACTCATTATTATCTAATAAAATCAGCTGTTATCCATACACTTAGTGCACATGTATAACGACAGAGTGACATCATACGTTAAAACAACGGAAAAACTGGGTGAAAAGGATCTAAAGAGGACCCGAAAAAAAAAAAACATAGAAGCATATACGACGCAATATTTACAGTGCATACACTTTTGTGCTCAAAATATAATAAGTGAACATTATTTTGTTTAACTCTATATGTGGGATACAGACCCACGACTTTGATTCTAATCATACTGTAATAAAGTAGAAATAGTAACAATAGAGACATTCGAATATAATGGCAATCCCATAAGATCCACAGTAAATTATTAGTAACTTAATAGTAAGCCAAAGCTCAAAAATCCAAGTCAATTACCTAGTTCCGCAGCTCACGAAGTATGAATAATACCAAATTTTGTTGCGAAAGTGTAAATGAACTTCCATTAAGTAAACATTATTATTGTCAAAGCGAATGTAAATGAGGTTTACATTAACAGGCGATATTGTTATGCAAAACTCGCTTTGTATAACTTATATAACATTTCGTATTCTGGAAACGATTGTGGTTTGTTTTAGTTAACTATATTTATGTTCATTATATGTACAATATAATCAAATGGTAATAGTTTTTACGTGGTTGTTGTAATATTTATGTTTTAATCTAATTTACTTAAAAATCTGTTATTTTGATTGAATAACTTGTGTACGATAAACTTGCGTGATTTAAGTAGCACAAAAAGATATTTGATATATATATATATATATATATATATATATATATATATATATATATATTTATATATATATATATATATATTTATATATATATATATATATATATATATATATATATATATATATATATATATTAATATACAAATAAAACAGTTTATTTGGGTCGCAGTCAGAATATTGGCCGGGATGTTAAAAAAAACACTCTTTTGACTTTTTTGTCGAGCTTTCGGAATGGTTTTATTCCTTTTTCAAGACACTGCAATAAGACAAAAATGTAAATATTTAAAAAATATCACAATTCCTCAGTGTAACTTACTAGTCGTTGAGATTATTTATATAAGCATTTACACTCAACATTTATAACACACATTAAAACATTAAAATATACAATTATTATGGACACAATACATTATAAAATTTTTAAAACTTATTGTAAAAATAGTAGGTAAAACTTAGTTGATAGCATGTTTTACTTGTGTATATTAACTCATGCAGAGAATGGAAAGTAAACACTGTAATTAATATGTAATTAGGTGTAATTGATGTTATCTTTCTTTTTAGGTGAACTATGCTTTTAACCTGTCTTAATGGTATGCAACATATTATACATAGAGGTGTAATTTATGTACAGGTTAATTTTTATTTTATTTTTGGTGTTTTTCTAGTAAATAACAATAAATGTTGCTTAATTTGTCTATGTCTGACCTTTTGTTAATGCAGGATGTGCTAGATTTTATAAAACACATTTTCAAAAAAACACGTTTTGAAAGGTTCTTTTCTTTTGCCAAAATACAGGAATCATCGAAATTGAATTCATGTTTCAAAGTTAGTGCATGTTCTGTCAATGCACATGCATTGATTTTTTTGGTTTTTATATCACTACGATGTGATATCACCCTGCTGTGAAAATTACGAGATGATTCTCCTATGTAAATTTTATTACAATTAATACACGGTATAGAATAAACAACATTTGTTTTTGTATAGAATAAACAACAATGTATTTTGGCAAAAAAAAAAGAACCTTTCAAAACGTGTTTTTTGGAAATGTGTTTTATAAAATCTAGCACATCCTGCATTAACAAAAGGTCAGACATAGACAAATTAAGCAACATTTATTGGTATTTACTAGAAAAACACCAAAAATAAAATAAAAATTTACCTGTACATAAATTACACCTCTATGTATAATATGTTGCATACCATTAAGACAGGTTAAAAGCATAGTTCACCTAAAAAGAAAGATAACATCAATTACACCTAATTACATATTAATTACAGTGTTTACTTTCCATTCTCTGCATGAGTTAATATACACAAGTAAAACATGCTATCAACTAAGTTTTACCTACTATTTTTACAATAAGTTTTAAAAATTTTATAATGTATTGTGTCCATAATAATTGTATATTTTAATGTTTTAATGTGTGTTATAAATGTTGAGTGTAAATGCTTATATAAATAATCTCAACGACTAGTAAGTTACACTGAGGAATTGTGATATTTTTTAAATATTTACATTTTTGTCTTATTGCAGTGTCTTGAAAAAGGAATAAAACCATTCCGAAAGCTCGACAAAAAAGTCAAAAGAGTGTTTTTTTAACATCCCGGCCAATATTCTGACTGCAACCCTAATAAACTGTTTTATTTGCTTATATCGACAGTCAATAATATCCAGTATTTCTTATATTAATATATATATATATATATATATATATATATATATATATATATATTGTAATGAGAACAGAAATACAATAAATTAGCATAGAAATATATTTAAGTCAGCCATGTCTATCTACAACAAGATATACACTGTTAATTAATAAATTTATTTAAATAGGAATTAAAGACATAATTTATAAGTTATATACTAGATAATATTATTAAAAAATAATTATATGAGGGTATTTTTAAGAATCTAGCATATAATAAATGTTAAAAGTTTTTTTTAATAATTATAAATATATATAAGTCAGCCATATGTATATGCAACCAGATATACACTGTAATTGTCAGAAGTTAAATGAGTTTATTTATTTGGAATGTTAATATAAAATATAATTACGGATGTAAAATAGTAATAATATATTTAATATAAATGTTTAAGTTACATATAATAGTGTAATTCTGATCTGAGGAGCCTAAATGTCAGTTAAATTGTACATGTAGACCAGAGAAAGTTCTAGAAACGTCAATAGGACTATTTGCATAGTCCATTACATAGACAAAAACCATTCCAGTTATTCCAGAATGTTCAGATAGAAAAAATAGAACGATTCGAACCTAATTTATAGCTAGATTATTTTGGAACTATGAAGAAGATTTAAAAGGATGTAATTGAAGCAAGAGGGGATTATTAAGTCAATTACAGATGATTATTAAGTAAGTTACAGTTGATTCGTGAAGTTAGTAAAGTTAGAAGAAGGCATTAAGTTACAGGAAGTCATGAAGATTATTGATTATTGATAATTCATTATTAAGTTAGTTATGATGGAATTAAGTTAGATTATTAGAAGAAGTCAGATTATTCATTATTATTATTATGTCAGTTACAAAGAAGAATTAAGAATAATTTATGAGGTTATGAAGAGATTATTAGCTAGAAGAAGGCATTGCATGCAAAATATCTTCAATACGTGGCAGAAGGTACTTATGTGCACGTGTTATTGCGTTTAAGCGTCGATAGTCTACTGTTAATCTGATACCTCCATCTTTCTTAGGCACAAGTACCACGGGTGAAGCATATGGGGACTCACACTCTTCGATTATGCCTTGAGCCAAAAGTTTATCTAATTCCTGACGCAGTAATTGCCTTTTGGGCTCTGACATACGGTAAAGTGGAACAGATATTGGTACATCATCAACCAATACAATGGAGTGTTCAGCATATGGAGCAGGGTCTCTATTATATACGAATAAATCAGCATTTTCCTTAACAATGTTGTTAAGATTGGATCTTTCTTCTAAGGATAGAGAAATTCCTTCATCTGCTCGTAGTTCTAAATGAGCAAGAGTAACGCTATTGACCTGGCAAGGAGAGCTGACCTGAGCTGGATCTGGAGCAAATGAGTAGGGAATATTAGGGACATCACCATAAAACCATGAGTCATTAGGAATGTCTAGAATGATTTTCTTAAGAAGCCTGCCCCCAGTAAGGTACAACTATTTGTGTGTGTGGGCACAGAAATTAAGGAAATGCTATGAGAGCGGTTTTGTAAGATAACAACTAAATCAAAGACCAAAACAGTGGTAGAAGTAGTCCTACCATCCGCTAGGGTCATGTCTACACTTTTTGTGGAAAAGGGTATCTCCTCCTTCAAGAGGATATCTCTTAACTGAGAGCCAGCAATACTGCATTGTGCTCCCGAATCAAGATAACAATGACCTACATGACCTTCAATAGTGACCTGAACAATGGGTTTAGTTAATAGCTTTGTGGCAAATTGTTGGTCGACATTAACTGTTTCAGCAAGCATAAATTCAGATACTGCTGAGGATTTACTGAATGATTTGCATTTTGGACAATTACTCTTAATGAATCCAGGAGTCTTACATCCATAACACGAAATCTGATTCGAAGTAGAAAAAGTTGGTTTAGGGCTAGTACGAGAAGTTACTAGAGGAGTATTAGGTTTGGGCTCAACCGAAGATTTTCGAGAATCTGCTTCCCTGGTTCTGGCTGCGGCCAATTTTTGACATTCATCCTTCACGTGACCTGGATTTTTGCAAAAGCTACATCGTACCCGTTTTGATTCGTTTTCGTTTTTAATGTTTATTTCCGGATTTTCATACGATTCTTCAGTTTGCCTCGCTTCTTTTAAGAGTTCGCTTGATTGATCAACGCTCGTATTGATCTTATCACGTGCTACTTTTTCACGTATTCTCCTATGCAACAAACCGTATACCATATCTAATTGAGTGGCTTCGGTTAATGTATCTGCCGGTAACTGAGCTATTATCGCGCGTGGTTTGCATACAAAAATGTCACACGGTGTTTTAGCATTTTGTTCCGTCGAATACAGTTCCCGATATACTCTGTAGGCTGGTTTTTGAGGTCCAAAAGTCGCAATAAATAAATTAATGGCGCTGGCCCACGTGTTTACCGTATTTTTAACACCTTGAAACCACGTGGCGGCGAAACCGTCTAGCAGCATGGGTATACCCTTTAATGCGTTCGCGTCAGACACGTGGCTGCACTCTTTATAGATCTCGACCGCATCTATAAAAGCTTTTACATCAGCCCCCCTTGATACATCGAAGCGAGAAGCGCATTTTGCTAAACTACCTCCGAAAGGGCTTGCTATTGTATTTAATAAGGCTTGAAACTGTTCGCTTGTTAAATTTACTGAAGACATTTCTGCTGATGTTGATTCGCTTGAACTAAAAACCGTCGTCGACCTAAGCGAATAACTGTGTTTATCGTTTGTTGCCGTGATTGCAAGTTTAACATAAAAATAGTAATAAAAATTAAAGGCTTACAGTTTCTGTTGTTTATTTCTTGTAAATACCCTTGAATGGAATCTTGATATTCCCACATGATGTTTCTGAATGGCCTAGTGGAAGATTGATATTCCCACAGGATGTTTTGAATGGTCTGTAGTGGAAGATTGATATTCCCACAGGATGTGTTTGGATGGTCTGTGCGGAGTTTCCACAGCAGTCACATACACAGTAGATTTATTGTTGTGAAGCACTAAACTAAGTGAAAATGTCCACTAATCACCTTGCAATGGCAGGAGCAAAAACACTTTTTCCTGTTCACAATGAAACTTTACGATTTTCACAGTACGAACTACACTTTAAACTATTTTGCCCAAGTTGGGTGCCAGTTGTGATGTGGGTATTAGTAAAAATAGTTAGGTAATGACTGTGAATATTGATTTACACGATTTGAGTAAAAAGAAAACCATGTGTCACAATTTAACCAACATCTTACAACAACTAAACATATGTATCTGTCTCTTGTCACCGTTCACTCTCGGTGGACACTGTCATGGTAACTTCGGTGGTATTCAGCCACGGAGCGGTGTGGCTGTTACAGTTGGAGATTAATTATTACTACAGTAATATAGTGACAGTATGAAGTTAAATCATTGAAGTAAGCATTCAATAGTACAACCACAAGATCCAGTATATTTGAAAGTACATTATATGGAAATTAGAAGGATTTAAATTTATATATTTACATGGTGAGTGGAGATAATTAAGAAGAAACATATTAAAATTGTTGGATAACCAAGGCTGAGTAAGAAGATATCGAGTGGTGATAATAACTTTAATTTTGGAAAAACTTTGGGCAGTCAGTGACAGAAAGGTACCAAATCTTGTTAATAATTTAATAATTGTAAGAATTTCAAATTTTAGATAGATTGTTTTAAATTGATATTGCTTTTATATATATATATATATATATATATATATATATATATATATATATATATATATATTGTTATGATATGTAAAATCGAGAAAAATATTTGTTGTTTAAAATATTTCAAAATTCAAAACAGTAAAATAATTCAGATAAGTAGGATAATACCCAACAAACATTTCGAAGAAGGAAAGTATTTAAAATTTTTGGATTACCTGTATTAAACAAAATGTACTATGCATAAATTATTTCTTTTGTTATACTATACTTACTATACTTGGGTGACCCGCATAATTTTAAGTGAAATCCAAAGAACAATTAAACCGGGATTTTCCAAATACATTAACGCAGCGATTATAGACAATAGAAGAGATTTGGAAAGATTTTTTGTTAGTTTTTAAGAATTATAGAAAAATATTTTTTGTAAATAGGTTTTAGGAAATTTTATAATTATAGGTAAAAATATTTTTGTTATCGGAATGAAAGAATGGGGAATTGTGACGAGTTTTGATTGGCGGAGATTAAAAAAGGTGGGAGGTATGTAGGAATGAAAGTTTAGCTTGATTTCAGAGTGAAAAAAGATAGTCAGTTGGTTTCCAAGGGTGCAAGGCGAACGGCCGTTGTTCTCGGGTAGTTTCCCAGAGGTAGGAAGCAGTAGCAGTTAAAGTTTGTGAGGTTTCGTGTAGTTAGTGTATCTGACAGAAGCTGATCCAGTAAAATATTGTAAGTCATATTTTTCTACTTATATTCCAAGAGTCACTGTTCAGGCCAACGAGAGATTCAGTTTATCGTAAAGAAAAGATATTCCAAGAGTCATTTTTCACTCAGGCCAACGAGAGATTCAGTTTATTGAGAGAAGAAGAAGCTAGCATAATTTGAACGATTCGTGCATTTGAAGGAGATCATTAAGGACGAGATACTTGCAATAATTTATTGTAAGATTGCTGATTACTTAGGGAGTGGCCACGAGTAAATAGTATAGTCTACAAATAACAAGGATTTGGACCACTCATCATCAGAGAGAGATAGTTTTGTTTTCTGCAGTTTTTTCTTTCATTGATAACACAATTTTTTACACTTAATTTAGAAAGGATATAAATATTTCGATTAGGAGATTTAGGGTAATAGGTACTTGGATTTTGAGATTTCAACTAATATTGTTTGTACCATTAATTTTGATTGTTCACGTACGTAGAACAAAATTTTGAGAATTATTATATGAGATTCTATTTATTGAAAACTTTTGAGTGTGAATTATTTCATTATTTTTATTTCAATATATAGTGTTAGATCATATGTGTTTTTTATTATTCCGGTATTCTTTGGACCTTACCTTTCACATGTAATAGCATAGATATTGAAGCACGAATTTAACCCTGAGATAAAAGAATTAAAAATTGTGATAGAGTCATAATCATATCATTTAAATAATTTTAATTAATCAAAAAAATTAATTAGCTAATTATTGCTTGGCGCACCAAGACTTTAAATATCACAATAACTGGCTTCCAAAACGTGGGGCTTGAAAATATCGCAGCTTTACATTTGAAGGAAGGGAAAGAGATCTGGAATAAATACAGGTGATCCAGATATAAAAACATATAACATTGAGGGAATTTGAATTTGAAAGTATTTTGACAATTTTTTCCAGTGGATATAAATTTGATTTATTGATCGTAGTTAGTTGATATTTACTGCTATTGAATTATTTGATTTTATTTTACCAATCGTACATTTGATATTTATTTTGAATTATTTGAATTTTACTGATTGCATATTGGATATTTGTCGTAAAAATTTATTACAATTGGGGAGAAATATTGTCGTGTTCTGCAACATATAGAGTGTTGTAAAATTTTACATTTGGCGGGGACAAAAACAGCAACGAAAAGAAACAACATGTCGACCACAAGGAGTCAAAGCAAAATGCAGAAAAGGAAGGAGGATAATAGAGAAGAGGAAACAATTGTGGAAGAAGGATCGGATAATGAAGGAAATGTTACAATAGTTGAGGAGAAAAAAGAATTATCAGGAATAGAGAAAATATTACAACTAATGCAATTACAGACACAACAAATACAAGAATCAACAAAAACAATGGGAGAAAACCAACGGGAAACAAAACACATAATGGACGAAAATAACCGCAGACTGGAAGAAAACCAGAAGGAAACTAAACAGGCAATACAAAAGACAAAGCAAACAATAGAAGAAAATAACAGGAATATAGAACAGCGTTTGGAAAATTATGAACAGAAAATTAAAGGATGTGTAGAGGAGATGAAAAGAGAAATGATACAACAGATAGAAGAGATTAATAAAATTAAAAATAAAATGGGGAGAACAAGAAAACAAAATGAAGGAAATCAAGATTGTCCAGAAAAAGGAATTAGAACAGTTAGAAGAAAAATTTGAAATGGCGCTACAAGAAGACAGGAAGGAAGTAGAAAGGAGATTAAAGCAAAATGAAAAACAAATGGCAGAAATTGAACTAAGAGGGGTAGAGAGAAAAGAAGTTATCATCCATGGAACAAGCGAGGCGAAAATCCAATTTGGCGGGGATATTCGGAAAACACACCCAGTACCGTTTGTTAAAAATTTGAAAACCAAATTGCAACATGTTAGATATTTTAGCGATTGCAAAGAAACTATTAGAAACCATCTGAAAGAAGGAGCAGCGTTATGGTATGAAAGCAAGGAAGATGAATTTGAAAATTGGACAGATTTTGAAAATAAATTTCTCAACTATTTCTGGGGAAAAAATAAACAGAGGGAAATCAACCAAGAGCTACAGAATGGAAAATATCACGAAAGAATGGGAATATCGGAAGAAAGATATGCTTTGCAGATATATAACAATTCAAAATATCTAGAATACAAATATTCTACCGATCAGCTGGTAGAAATGATCAGCAGACATTTTGAGGAAACGTTGGAAGATCGCGTGATTTTGAGAAACTATCAAGATATTGATAATTTGTGCCAATTCCTTCAATTAAAAGAAGCGAAAAGAAAAGAAATGAGAAATAGAAGACAACATGACCAATATAATGGACCGGAAAGAAGGTTTTCATCAAATTATGACCAGAGAAACCGACATCTCAGATCAACAAACGAATATAGGCCGAGAAATTACAATAATTACAATAGACAACAAAATTACGATAACAGGAATGACACACAACATAGAACATATGAAAATCACAACAGGAATAGAGATGCACAAAATCCTCCGAATAGGAATACTAACGAACAAAGGGACGATAGAAATAACCAGAGCTTCCAACAGCAAAATAGAAGGGAGATGAATCATGTAGCAATAGGAAACAAAAGACAAATTTCTAATTCTAATCTAATATTTTTAGATGCATTTATAAAACATAAAGCGATTAAAATTGTGATTGATTCTGGATCAGAGATATCGCTAATCAATAAAAAACTAGTAAAAGAATTAAATTTATACAGATTTGTGTATACGATTCCTAGGGTTGATTTAGTGGGTGCAAACAATAAAAATTTAACGACAGTAAACGAAGGTTTGGAAATACAGATAAGAGTGCATTAAGAGTGCTTTAAATCAGAGCAGAACCAGACAACACAGAAGAAGAAAAGCAAACAGATAGGAAAACAAATTCTGGAAGGATCAATGCACAGGAAAAACGCAAAGAAATCGATATGACTGTGGAGGATAAACCGAAAGTACAAGAACAAAATCTAACAGAAGAAACAAAGAGAAGGAAGAAAAAGAAGAAGAGTTCGAAAAGAAAGCAGGAAAATAAGATGGAGACAAGAGAAAAACAAGAAATAGAAGGTACAGAGGAACTGTCGGCAACCGACGATAAAACAGAGTGGAAGCAGGAAGAAAAGGAAGGTATTATCAGAGAAATGAAAGGTATAGAAACATGGTGCTCGGAATACCAAAGGGAATTAGAGGATAAAAAGAAAACAGAAGAAAAAATGGCACTGATGTACGAGAATCCAGAATTTTGTGAAGAAATACTATGGGCAGTGAACACATGTGAACAAAGGGAGGATGAAAGAAAAATAAATTGTGTAGAAAACATGGGAAAGAAAATAGAGAAGATTTTTGGAAACCATGGAGATCTTGTTAATGAAGTAAACCGAGTGGCTAAAAATTATGAACTTTCTTTTAAGGGAAAATACTTGGAAAAATTTAAAACGAAAATATATCCAATCCCGTATAAAGACAGGCAATATACGGGGTATTTTAACATTCACGACATTTATCAGTATCATAAGTAGATTTTAATAACATAGTGAAATAATTTGATCCTAGAAAACTTTTGTCATTTTTAAAATTTAACAAAGAGTTTTCGGCAGATCAAATGGCGGGGATTTGTTATGATATGTAAAATCGAGAAAAATATTTGTTGTTTAAAATATTTCAAAATTCAAAACAGTAAAATAATTCAGATAAGTAGGATAATACCCAACAAACATTTCGAAGAAGGAAAGTATTTAAAATTTTTGGATTACCTGTATTAAACAAAATGTACTATGCATAAATTATTTCTTTTGTTATACTATACTTGAGTGACCCGCATAATTTTAAGTGAAATCCAAAGAACAATTGAACCGGGATTTTCCAAATACATTAACGCAGCGATTATAGACAATAGAAGAGATTTGGAAAGATTTTTTGTTAGTTTTTAAGAATTATAGAAAAATATTATTTGTAAATAGGTTTTAGGAAATTTTATAATTGTAGGTAAAAATATTTTTGTTATCGGAATGAAAGAATGGGGAATTGTGACGACTTTTGATTGGCTGAGATTAAAAAAGGTGGGAGGTATGTAGGAATGAAAGTTTAGCTTGATTTCGGAGTGAAAAAAGATAGTCAGTTGGTTTAAAAGGGTGCAAGGCGAACGGCCGTTGTTCTCGGGTAGTTTCCCAGAGGTAGGAAGCAGTAGCAGTGAAAGTTTGTGAGGTTTCGTGTAGTTAGTGTATCTGACAGAAGCTGATCCAGTAAAATATTGTAAGTCATATTTTTCTACTTATATTCCAAGAGTCACTGTTCAGGCCAACGAGAGATTCAGTTTATCGTAAAAAAAAGATATTCCAAGAGTCATTTTTCACTCAGGCCAACGAGAGATTCAGTTTATTGAGAGAAGAAGAAGCTAGCATAATTTGAACGATTCGTGCATTTGAAGGAGATCATTAAGGACGAGATACTTGCAATAATTTATTGTAAGATTGCTGATTACTTAGGGAGTGGCCACGAGTAAATAGTATAGTCTACAAATAACAAGGATTTGGACCACTCATCATCAGAGAGAGATAGTTTTGTTTTCTGCAGTTTTTTCTTTCATTGATAACACAATTTTTTACACTTAATTTAGAAAGGATATAAATATTTCGATTAGGAGATTTAGGGTAATACTTGGATTTTGAGATTTCAACTAATATTGTTTGTACCATTAATTTTGATTGTTCACGTACGTAGAACAAAATTTTGAGAATTATTATATGAGATTCTGTTTATTGAAAACTTTTGAGTGTGAATTTGTGTTTTTTATTATTCCGGTATTCTTTGGACCTTACCTTTCACATGTAATAGCATAGATATTGAAGCACGAATTTAACCCTAAGATAAAAGAATTATAAATTGTAATAGAGTCATAATCATATCATTTAAATAATTTTAATTAATCAAAAAAATTAATTAGCTAATTATTGCTTGGCGCGCACCAAGACTTTAAATATCACAATAATATATATATATATATATATATATATATATATATATATATATATAGGTATATATATATATATATATATATATATATATATATACATCTATACATATACATACACATATACTTATACATATATATACCAATATATGTGACACCTAAGCTAATGAACATCTTCAAAAATGTTAGTGGCTTCAAAAATTACAACTAAAAATGTGAAAACGGTATCGAAGTTATACAAAAAAAAGATCATTTCACAATACAGGAATCATCGACTTTTGTTTATGCAAAAAAAATAAATACATGTGCATTAACGTTGAAACATGAATTTAATTTTAAGGATTCCTGGATTTTGGCCAAGGAAAAGAACCATTCAAAACCTGTTTTTTTAGAACTGTGTTTCATAAACTCTAGTATATATTGCGTCAATAAAAAGTATGACATAGATAAACTCAGCAACATTTATTGGTATTTAGTGGAAAAACATCAAACATAAAATAAATATTTTATATAAAAAAAAGTTAAATCACCCAAGATGGGCCACTAGTATTTCTTGAAAAGAAAAATTATATCAATTACAGCTAATTACATTTTAATCTCAGGGTTTTTACTTTCTGTTCTTTATGTATCAGAGTAAAAATACACTAGTAAAAGATGCCATAAACTAAGTTTTACTATCTTTACCCAAACTTTTAATTAGAATGTATTTTGTCCATTATCTTATATTTTATATGTGTGTTAAGTGTCAATGCTTTGATCAATAATCTGAACGACTAGTAAGTTACACTGAAGAATTGCAATATTTTGTAAATATTTATATATTTTTCTTATTACAGGGTCTTGAAAAAGGAATAAAACCATTCCGAAAGCTAGACAAAAGTCAAAACAGTGTTTTTTTAACATCCCGGCCAATTTTTTGACTGCAACCATAATAACCTGTGTTATAAAGTTAAAAAATTGTGTCGTCAGAGATAAGTATACAATAACCGAATTATTATGAGCTGTACTGTTTCTAGAAATCTAAAAACAAACAAAAGATCTTATTTATGTAAAATTTGGAAATACCAAGGTTATGTAATGTAATAATAGCATTGAGCTTGTGTTTGAAAAGTCACATTATTGGTCAAAAGGGATGGCGTGGTATGTAGAATGTGTGTGTCTGATTGGTGAAAAGGACATGGATGCATTAAAGTAAAGGAGTTATGTTTTGATGGAAATAATGAAGATTACTGTGATTTAAACGTCGAAAGAAGCAAGTTGTTTTTGTTCCATATCCTGCAGTAAAAGTTAGCAGAGTTCTTGACATATAATAATTGTGAAAGGTGTTTTGTGTCTGTATGTAGAAAGAGCCCCAAGGATTAGTAGGAGTAGGAGTGGACAACGAAAGTACATACTAGAGAAAATCCTTTCGACTAGAAAAAAGTTCTGTGAAATATGAATTTGGTCCATGAGCTTTTGGAGAGACAATTTCGGCGATAGTGTGTGCGAGAGACTTTAGCAAGCAAAAGAGATAGCAGGCGTGTGTAGAACCACTGAGATTACTAGCAAAAGATAAGCAGATCACTGTCGTAAAAAAAGGAGCCAGTAGAGATTTCTTGGAAATAAAAAGTTAGTTTGCCATTTAATCAACAAATTTTTTCAACCACCATCATAACTAGATCATAATTAATTTGGTTTTTTTGTATTCTACTTAAGTAGTCATTTTATTTCACAATAAATACAATATTTTAATTCAGATTTACAAAAATTAAAAGAAATATTATATCTTGAAAGAAAATTTTTTATCTTGATTTAATTTACAAAATAAAACACAGATAAGAGATCTTTTATTTGAATACAAGTCCAAACAGTTATTGATAATTTGTATAGGAATTTTAATGAATTTGTAATTTTGATTATACGGATTAGCGCATATAATACATGATTTTAATTAATTGTAAAACTTTTGGATTTTAAAATTTGTTTGTAATTCTTTTTAAATAAATTATTTAGCAGTTTAGAATCACAAAATTATTAGGTTTAATTTATTTTCCTATTGTCCATCCTTTCCCAAAAGCAACTGCTTAAAGAATACTAAAGTCACTTATTATAATTACCGATAAGAGGAGCCCTGAGATCAAATTTTAATTAAAATTAATATATTTGTTTTTGCCAAAGTAAGCATAAGGCATATTAAATCAATTAGAAAATATAAAAGGTCCAAATTTGCAAATCATAAT
Organism: Diabrotica balteata; assembly: GCA_918026665.1. Classification (NCBI taxonomy): domain Eukaryota; kingdom Metazoa; phylum Arthropoda; class Insecta; order Coleoptera; family Chrysomelidae; genus Diabrotica; species Diabrotica balteata. The sequence continues at coordinate 83,913,557 of OU898280.1, read as the reverse complement.
TTTATTTCCTGGGTTTGTCGGCCTGATATAAAGAAGACTATTTATTTTGTCAAATTTACAATTTTCAATAAGCACTTTATTAAACTTTAAACATTACATTTTACAAATAAATTTCATGTTTACACTTTTTTAAAAAGTTTAACATGAATTAAAAAATTGGTATTTGACATTGCCAGATGACATCTGGCAGGTATCTTAAAATATGAGTAGTAGGAGGTCATACGACCCTGAACTTAAACTAAGCTAACTCCACTCCTATTGGGCGTAAAAAACTTTTTTTAATCTTTGTCTTGTCTGTCTGTCTTGTATTGTTTGTCTGTTTTATTGGCAAGCGTTGTAGCTTAAATAGTTTATAACGCCAAAGTCGCCCCTTGTACAAAGCAATAAATAAAGGGTTGAAAAACTTTTTAAGCACTTCTTTTTATTCGTACATAAAAATATAATTGAACGTCAACAGAATTCTTTTAAAATTAGGTCTCTACATGTCTCTAACTGTTTTCGAAAAAAATTTGTGCCCTGTAAAATTTATAAAAAATTTATATTTTTAAAAAAATTATTTTTATAAACAATGATTAAACGTAACTGGAAAAGAAATTAACATATCGCATCTTAGGAAATCTCATTAAGTGTGTAACTAAAAGACCTACAAGATAATGCCTTTTGAGTAAAAAGATAATTTTTGCAAAAGTTATTGCCAAAATTAAAAATGGCGGAAAATTAACATTTTTTAATATTCAATTGTAATTTTTGCATATAAACTATTGCAGCAAAAGTCAAATTAAAAATTTTTTCAAGCAGTTTCTTTTAATATTTTGCTCTGGTTACCTTAGGAAAATAATTTACTACAATAAAAATAAACAAAAAATACCATTTTTTTCACATTAAAAAAGTTATAAAAAATTCAATTTATCAGTTTTGAGTTGCAAACACTTGGAGGTTGAAAAATGTAAAAAATTATTGATTTTTTTCAGTTTTGTTTGAACCTTCCTATAGTGATGACCGGTGTGTAATTGTGTCTCGTATTCAATCGAATTGATTTAGCTTTTAACCAGATTTACTTTAATTTTCAGTTATTAGTTTAGAATTTGTACTGTAAGTATTATTTCCTATATTTTTTTGATAAATGGTGTGTGTGGCAAATACCCACCTCTACAGGATCCAGGGGATAACGATATGTTAAGTAATACTCACGTCAAACATATTGTTTTTTTTTTGAGGTTAATAATTGTAATCATTCCACAAATGTTGTGAATTCTGATTATAAATAATTTCAACATTAAATCTATTGTTAATGATGGCAATAAAAACGCCGTCTACAACTCAACAATATAAACAATCAAGTTAGGTTTTAAATACTTCAAATCGATTTAGGGATACTGATACGGGGCCGTATTTTATTTTTGTTTAACATACTGATTTGAATTTAGGTTGTTTTCATCCTATGAAAATAAGAGAAAAAATTAAGTTCTCTCACGGATTACGATAAAAATATAATTAAAATTGTTAGTGTTGGCATGAATAGAATTAAAATTAAAGTAGATTCAGGACTGGTTGCAAATAGGTTGGTAGATGAAATTTTTTTTGAAAAAAAAAAATTAATTCCATTTATACCTAATTATTTGACAGAAAAAAGAGGTTTAATTCGAGCTATTGACTACCATAATTAAAAATAAACTCATAAAAGTATTGTCCAAAAAGTCCAAAGAATGACTAGATTAATACAAAAAGACAGTGTATCGGAGAGAGTCATAAGACACATGATTAGAGTTGTCTTGTTAGATGCCCGGTCGAGGTATTTGTCAGTCCAGTCATGCAATGTTAGCAGTGTTTGCGTTATGGCCATTCGGCTTTTCAATATAAATAAAAAAGTTGCAAAAAATGTGGGAAGGAGGGAAATAAAGACTGTCCTGATAAATGTAGTACTTTTTGCGTGCATTGTCAAAGTAGTGGTCACCAGTCATTTTTCAGAGAATGTCCTGGATATCTTAAGCAGAGGAAAATGAGAGAAACTAGGACTAATTTAAACATTTCATTTAAGGAAGCTCAGAAAATAGGTGACAATCCAGGTTATTGCAGAATAATTCAAAAGAATATATTTGCATCGTTAATCAACTCTGATATGGAATTTTGCCCACTAAAATCTGATTTTACTCGTCAGTTCAATTTTGGTACAGTACATAAAAATAATAATATTCCCAAACGTGTGATTGGGAATGATGATTTTGTGTCAGATAATTCGATAAGTCTGAGAAGAAAATTAGATTACCTACCTATTAAAAAAAGTTAGAAGAACCCGAGGATAATAGTAATGAGACATTACTACTTTCTATGCAAGAGAAAAATAAAGGGAATAGGCAAAAAATTAAGATGAAGAAGCTATAGAAATAAATATTCTAGAACCGGAAAATGAAATCGAGCCCCGCAGTTATATTCATAAGTGGTCAGAATATACAGGATCTCATAAAACATTTTCTTTATAAGGTAATATTTTAGGGGGTCCTGAACTAAAAATTCACATTTCTTAAAATATAATAGCTTATCAGACATATTGCTTGTTTTTGTTTAGATGATGAGATTATATATAATAATATTGTATATACAAATAAATATGCTGCAAAGGTAATCGAGACAAACAAAACATAACGTCGGTCTAGATTAACAAAATGGATTTCTACTTATAGATAGTAATGAAAGAGAAAAATTCGTGGTCTCACTTTATGGATGGGTAAACTATGAACTATGGGCAACTGCATTGGTCTGTAGGCTAAACTAAGTGAGGGTAGCCAGATATGGCAAAAATTTCACCGAGCGATTGCCGGTATAAGCAATCCCACACTTACTGACCAACGGCTTCGGGCGGATGAGTTGGTAAGTGTTAGGGCACTTTTTTGTCCTGAGACCGAGAAATCGATCTCGAAGGCGGATGAACCCTACAGAATGGTCAACGGCATAAGGATGCAGAAGGCAACGGAAAACCACTGCATTAAGGACTCATAGAGTACCCCTAGTAGTAATCATCATGGTAGACATGCAAAGGAAAAGTACTGATCATGGACATCGGATACCAAGATCCAGCAGAAAAAGAGAAATAGATAAGCACAAGGCTTTCTCGGTCGTAAACCAGCGAAACCCTTGTAAAAAGAAAAAGACAACCATAAAAATTGCTACATGGAATGTAAGGAGCTTATTCTCTTCGGGAAAATTAGATAACGTCGTGTTGGAAATGGATCGTTTGGGTATAAACATATTAAGCATGAGCGATACACAATGGCCAAGAAACGGCAAATGTTCCACAAATAATCATGGTATGTTTTATTATGCCGGAAGTGACACCAAAACTCATCGATACGGAGTAGGGAGTCATCATCTCAAAAAAATAGAAAGATGCTGTGATAAACTTTACTCCATTCTCAGAGCGCGTGATGTTAATACAATTAAAAGATAAGAAGAACATGATAAACATCATACAAGTGTACGCTCCTACAGCAGACAAAGACGAAGAGGAAATAGAACAATTCTATAATATCTTAGAAGAGGTGATGAGAACAACAAAGAGACAACACATTAACATAGTAATGGGCGATCTGAACGCCAAGGTAGGTCAGGGTAAAGTTGGAGAAAATGTTGGTGAATATGGGTTAGGTAATAGAAATAAAAGGGGTGATCGTTTAGTTCAGTTTTGTCAAAGCGAAGATTTAATAATAACAAATACATTCTTTAAACTACCCCCAAGGCGACTATATACGTAGACGTTACCTCAACATACACAAGAAAAAGTGGTCAGAAACCAAAACGATTACATATTGGTGAAAAAAGATACCGTAATGCCGTAAAATCTACTAAAACTTTCCTGGAGCTGATATCGGTTCGGATCATAATCCAGTAGTATCTGTGATAGAAGCTAGACCAAAGAAAATAAGAAAAGCCATCATTCCAGCATTAGACTTAAGCCAGCTTAAAAATGAACATCTACGACAAACAGTGCGAGAAGAAATAAACACCAGCCTCAGTGTAGCAGAAAGCCAAATCCGCAGAACAGACAACATAGATGAAAAACTTAAGTATATAAATACTATAATAAGAACTACGGGAAAGAAACACCTAACCAAATCTGCAAAGAAACATAAGGTGTGGATGACACCAGACATTCTAGAACTAATGGATGAAAGACGTAAAATGAAGAATAATGCAGAAAAATATAAAGAGGTTGATAAGAACATAAAGCAAAGAATAAGAAATGCCAAAGAATCATGGATTACAGAACAATGTGTAGAAATGGAAAACTATGAAAGAAAGTATGACACGTTCAATATACATAAAAAAGTAAGAGAAATTACAGGAACCCAAAGAAGACGTCAAATAAGTTTGCTTAAGAACAAAGATGGAAAGATTATTATAGATTTAACAGAGAAAATTAATAGATGGAGTGAATACATAAGAGAATTATTTGACGACAACAGAAATAACATTGTTCTGATATATGGCGAAACGGGACCTGAAATTCCAAAATGTGAAGTAGAAATGGCACTTAAAAATTTCAAAACTGGGAAGGCAAATGGACCGGATGAGGTTGCTACCGAATTGCTAAAGCTCTTGAATGATGAATCAATAGGTATAATATTGCACTTATTTAATACAATATACACTACTGGTATTATACCTCAAGAGTGGCTGTTGTCTACATTCGTTACACTGCCAAAGAAATCTAATGCTAAAGAATGTTCAGAACATCGAACAATATCTTTAATGAGCCACCTACTAAAAATATTTCTAAAAATCATCCACAACCGAGTTTATCAAAAGTTGGAGTCAGATATTAGTAATACACAAATGGTGTTCAGAAAAGGGCTTGGTGCTCGAGAAGCTCTCTTCGGTTTGAATGTTCTCACACAAAGATGCCTAGACGTTAATCAGGAGGTACATACGTGTTTTATCGATTTTAAAAAAGCGTTTGACAGAGTACGCCATGATAAGCTTAGAGAGATTCTTGAAAGGAAGGACATAGATAATAAAGATCTGCGAATAATTCTCAATCTATATTGGAATCAGAAAGCTAACATCAAAATAGAAACTGAAACATCACAAGCAATAGAAATACGTAGAGAAGTACGACAGGGTTGCATTTTGTCACCTCTGTTATTTAATGTATATAGTGAAAGCATCTGTCAGGAAGCCCTTTTACAAGCAAACGGAGGAATCGTAATTAATGGAGAGATTGTAAATAATATTCGATACGCGGACGACACTGTACTACTTGCAAGAACAGTAGAAGAATTACAAAGATTACTTACAGACATAAATATTGCTTGCAACAATTATGGTATAAATATCAATATTAAAAAAAACCAAGTATATGGTCTTCAGTAAAAACATGACAAAACCAGCGTATATTAGTATAAACGGGCACTTAAGTTGAAAAAGTATCAAGTTACAAATACTTGGGAACTTTAATAAACGAAACTGGAGACCAAAACAGTGAAATAAAAAGACGTATCGAAATTGCCAGGGCCACCTTCATAAAGATGAGAAAATTCTTCTGCAATAGAAATATAAGCATCCCTCTACGATTAAGAATGCTGAGAGGCTATGTATTTAACAGGCTATTATACGGTGTAGAGGCCTGGACTCTCAAACAGAACAACATGAAAAATATTGAAAGTTTCGAGATGTGGTGCTACCGTCGAATGCTGAAGATTAGTTGGGTTGAAAGAATAACAAACTGTGAAGTAATACGAAGAATAGGAAAAGATCCAGAGATTTTGTTAACGTTAAAGCAAAGAAAACTCGAATATTTAGGTCACCTGATGAGAGGACATAAATACGCATTACTTCAAAATATAATGCAGGGAAAAATAGAAGGAAAACGGAATCCAGGCCGTAGAAGAATATCATGATTGCGGAATTTGAGAGAGTGGTTTGGCTGCACCACTAATGAACTCTTTAGGTCAGCCGTAAACAAGGTCAGAATAGCCTTGATGATTTCCAATCTCCGATAGGAGTGGCACAAAAAGAAGAAGAAACTATGAAGTATTTCAGCTTAATGGTCTTTTAAAAGTATTTCCAAAATTCCCCTGCTACCTAAAGTAATACCTTGAAACAGATATGAATTGTTACTGAAAGTTTATACATTTTCATGAATCAAATCTTTGGTTAATGTATTGAATTCAAAACATCAAATATTTACAACCCAGGCAAGAAATGAAATCGTAGGCTTCCACGGCCAGAGTCAGAATTATAGTTTATTCGTCTTAATAAATAGTTATAGTTTATTAGTCTATTCGATTTCTGAACCTGACAACTTAGAGAAGAACTTGGCCATCTGCAAAAAACCCTTGTCGCCAACGGTTACTCCAAGTCCACAATTTAAAATATTACACACCGACATCTACATCCCCCTTTACACCCTAGGACGACAAATTCAGAATCTTCGGGTAATACTCCTGTGGCTTTTCTTCCGTATATTCGAAGTGTCACTGATAGGATTGGCAAAATTCTTCGCAAAGAAGGTATCAGGACTACTTTTCGACCACCCAAGAAAATCTCACAATATCTACCCTCTCCTAAGGACCCATTACCGCCCCTATCTTCCTGTGGTGTCTATTCTATTCCTTGTTCATGTGGACATGTGTATATTGGCGAAACTGGTCGTTACGTCAAAAACTCGGATTCAAGAGCATCAAAGATGCATTCGATCAGGTCTTTTCTCCCATTCTGCAGTTGCAGAACACTGCCAAGAAACCGGTCATTCCATATTATTTGAAAAAACCCATATTAATTCTAAGAGCCCCTTCTTTTATTCCAGGAAAATCCGCGAATCTCTAGAGATCCGAAAAAATCCACATAATATCAATCGAGAGGAAGGATACTACTTGTCTCCCATCTGGAATCTCAGTTTAGAGCCGCCGTCCGGTCCCGCTACCACGATGCAGCAACATGATTGGCCAGCGCGTTTACTCTGAATCCTGTCCTGGCATTTGGTTTTCACCTCTGGCTGCGTTAAGTAGTTGAGTTACTGTGACCAAATGCCCATCTTGGTAGTTAGTATTCGCCTCTGGTTGCGTTGAGTAACTGAGTTACCGTTGCTAACTACCCATCTTCCTGTCTTTTGATTTCTTTTTCTTTGTTCTCCTGAAGAAGCTACATACAATTGTAGCGAAACGTCGAGATGAACCCACTTTTGGGTCACTTACAAATGACACGGTCCAAACCCGGAAGACGAATAAACTATAATCCAGGCAAAAACTTTGTTATTAATAAAATTTTGGTTTCTTGGAGAAGAAGATTATTTTTTCGTCAGTATATTCCCAACAAAGCATACCGATATAATACAAAAGTATTCAAAGTATATGAAAAAAATGGATATACCTGGACTACGAGCATTTATGAAGGCAAAGCAGAAACATCTGATAGAAATTTAGGTTTGGGGCATCATGTGTGTCTAAAATAGTCATCTGCGTTCAAAATAAAGATCGTATGTTGTTTGTCGATAACGTCTGATTATTTCTTGGTTGTATTGGTCTTTGATTAAAATACTCATTTAATTAATAGTGTCAGAAGTAAAAGAAAACATTTTCCCAAAGAGGGTCTTATTCTTCTTCCTTTTTATATAGAAATGGCTCTGTATGTTGTTCAATATTCCGTAAGCAGTAAGTTGTCGTTTAATCGTTTTCGTGGTCTTCCTACTGATCGTGTTCCTATTGGGGAACCCTCTCTTGCCGTATTTACTACTTTATTTGTTGTCATTCGGCTTATATGATCGTTCCATTCTGCTCTTCTATTTCTTACCTAGTTCTTGATGTTCTCTGCCCTATATCTACGTCGTATATCTGTACTTATAGCTCTGTCTCATAGTGTCTTACCATCAATATTTCATCTATGTTGTTTCTTTTTCTTCTGCTTCTTAAAGTGCCCTCTCCTCAATGAAGGTTGGCTACTACAATTTTAAACTTTTTTCTATCTTCAGCTTTTCCTTCCTAGGCATCTCTTTCTCTCGATTTTTTCTTTCACTATAAAATGGGCATATTAGTACTCATTATTTCTCAGTATGTGGCCTAGGTATGATGTTTTTCTAACTTTTACTGTGTTAAAAAGTTCTCTTTCCTTGCCTATTATATGCAGTACTTCTTCGTTTGAGGTATGCGATGTCCATGAAATTTTGAGTATTCTTCGGTAGATCCACATTTCAAAGGCATTCAAGTTATTTTCGGTTGATACTTTAAGGGTCCACGTTTCAACTGCATATAGAAGAGTCGACCAGACGGAGCATTTGATAAACGTAGTCGAATTTTGAGTTTTATTTGAGAATCACCAAGCAGTTTTTTTTCTTTTTTCGAAAGATTTTCTGGCCTGTTCTATTCTTGATCTTATTTCTAGATCAGGATTTAGGCTGCTATCGATCCAACATCCCAGGTAATTAAATTTATTGACCTGTACTAAAATGTGCCCATTTATTGTGCAAGGTTGAGGTACGTTTTGGTTTTCTCGGATTGACATCACTTTGGTTTTTTTTAATGTTTATTTTTATACCAAATTGCTCACATGTCAAGTTGGTCTTGTCGATGAGTCGTTGTAGATCTAAGTCGAAATCCGCAATTAACACTGTATTATCGGCGTATCTGATACTGTTGATATTTACGCCATTCACATTGACTCCATCCTTGGAATCCCCCAATGCTTCTTCAAATACAAACTCGGAATAAAGAATAAACAGTAAAGGCGACAGAATACATCCTTGTCCAACTCCCCTCCTAATTTCTACTTCTGCGGATGTGGAACCTTCGATCCTAACTCTGGCGTTTTGGTTCCAGTAGAAGTTTTTTAAGAATTTGATGTCTTTTCCATCTAAATCGACTTCTTGCAAACGTTCTAAGAGTAGGTCGTTGTTGTTGTTGCTAACATCCTTTTTGTTCTCTCTGTATCAGTTCTTCTGCCGTATATAGAGAGGACAAAAATGGAATAGTAATTTTCAATTGGCAAAACACTCGTGATGTAAAATTACTGTCTACCAAATATGCTCTATCAATATCTCACAAAATAAAGAGAGCACTACCACATCGAAAGCATCAACTAGTAAACAACTTACGAAAAGGAAGAAAGAGGAACCTTTAATGAAATCCTGTATGGTAGTAGCTAACAATAGACATAAATCTCGCATAGACATCTCTGATCAAATGTCTTCCGATGCGACAATTTTTCGAAGAAAAGGGGTAAAGTGGTCTAAGAAGCTGGCCATGGAATATCTTCTTGGCATTAGTGTTGGATATAGAGGAGAAAGGAACATCAATAAGGTCTTAGAGAAGAACCTATAAAAATCAGGACAGACATTGACCAAAGTCACAAACGACAAAAAAATTCGTTTTATTTGCAAGCCTTGTTACAAAAATTTGATTGGTTTTCTAGGAAGATCAAAATCCAGAAAGAAGGTAAAAAAGTAATGACTTATTGCTTTGGTTACCCTGATCAACCTTATATCTGCATTATATGTTTTAAATATGATGGTGATGAGAACTATTGTCTTTTTTCCGATCTCAGGGAACAATGTAAAGAGCTTAGCAAGTATTTACAAAGGCGTCATGTGAATGAAATTGAGGCTAGCATTTTTCATGATTCTAGTTCTTTCTGGAAATATATTAATAATAAACGCAAATCTCATATTCTACCATCGAGTATGAGTTATGGTAATGAAAGTAGTGAAAATGGTTCAGATATTGTGAATTTATTTGCTGGGTTCTTTTCGACTGTCTATAATAAAGAAAAAATAAATCAGATTCCTAATTTTAAGTACGAAAATTATGTTAATGCTAATAATTATTTAATTAATGTTAAGGATATTATTGATAAGATACAGAATAATCCGTGGAAACTGACAGCGGGTCCAGATGGTATACCAATGTATTTTATTAAAAAATGTGTATTCACTCTTGCTAAACCTATTCAGTTATTATTCAATAAGTCATTAACTTCTTCTACATTTCCTGATTTTTGGAAAGTGAGTTTTTTAAAACCCATTTTTAAATCTGGTCAAAATAATAATGTTGAAAATTACAGGGCTGTTTGTTTGCAGTCTGAACTACCAAAGTTGCTTGATTTTTTTGTTAACCATATGTTAACCTACGATTGTAAAAATTTAATTCTCGGTCAACAACATGGTTTCTATCAAAAGAAATCTACTTGTACAAATCTTATTTTGTATTCAAACTTCATTGTTGATTCTATGGAATCGGGAAACCAAGTTGACTCCATATATGCTGATTTTGCCAAAGCATTTGACAGGGTAAATCACGAAATATTAATTGCTAAACTTCGTGGATACGGAATTGGAGATAATTTATTGGATTGGATCACGAGTTATTTAACAGATCGTTCACAAATAGTAAAATATGGTAATTTTGTTTCTGAAGCGATTAATGTTACTTCGGGTGTACCTCAAGGTTCTCACTTGGGCCCACTTCTATTTAATCTGTTTGTGAATGATATATCATCAGTAATTAATAATAGTGAATTTCTATTGTTTGCTGATGACATAAAGATCTTTAAAGCAATTAAAAATACCTCTGATATGGATGCTCTTCAGTCTGACTTAAATAATTTATCTCGTTGGTGTGACATTAATGCCTTATATTTAAATATAAAAAAGTGCTATAAAATTACGTTTTCCAGAAGTACTAAACATCAGTTATATAAAACATACATACTTAAGGAAGTATCGATTACAGAAGTAAATCAAATTAGAGACCTTGGAATTACATTTGACCAAAGACTAATGTTTGATAGGCATATTAATAATATTACATCGCGGGCTTATAGAATGCTCGGCTTTGTTCAAAGGAACTCCCGAGAATTTTCAATATTTACTTTCAAAATTTTGTATTGTTCTCTAGTTCGGTCCATTTTGGAATATTGTAATATTATTTGGTATCCATATTATAATATGTATATTGATCAGTTGGAACGAGTTCAAAATAAATTCCTAAGAATTTGCAGGTATAAAATGGGTTTTAATAGAACTAACTGTGATTATAACTATATTCTTTGTCAACTCAATATGAAAACTTTAGAAAATAGAGAATCTGAGTGTGAATTGCGTTTTTTGCATAAAATTCTTAATGGTTATGTTGATTGTCCGGAACTGCTGGAATTAATTGTTTTTAATGTAAATTCTAGAAGAACACGCTCTCCTGACCTGTTTAGACTAAAGTTTCATCACACTAATTATGGTAAAAGTGAATCAATCACAAGGATGTTGAGAACTGCCAATAATTTGCAAGATAGTGTTGAATTGTTTAATTTATCCGTGTCCTCGTTCAAGAACAGTTTAAAGAAATTGAGACATTAATGTTATTAATACTTTTTAAAATTGTAATATATGACTACAGTTTATATGTTAATTATATGTGTATATTGTAATTTTTGTAAGGAAAAAGGGTTCATCCCGTTAAATAAACAAACAAACAAACAAATATATTTATACTTAACAAATTTATTATTTTCTGTTTCTGTTTTACTTTAGTATGGCCAAAATAAAAACTATTCATTTTCTTTTAATTTTCCATTATTTTATTTTGAACACTACCAATTTTTTAATGAAAACACTGGGAGCCACAACAACAAAATCGCATATAGAATTCTATAATATACCGTCACCCAATCTGACTAATAGAAAAGTATTTAAATTATTCGTGTTAGTTATATATGATCGCAATGGCACCACCTTAAACATTTTCAACAACTTTTGTGGTGTGGCGTCACATGATGTTTTTAAAAAAGGAGTATGGCAGGCAATGTGTTGCAACACCTTTATTAAAACTGCATTCTCTATTTTTAAAACATATTTTGTTTTTATTTATTGCCAGTTACACCTTTATTATTGCAGATGACTCATCGATGGTGTGGGTTTCAAAGTATATCGACAAAAAATAGAGGGATATTACTTTTCCTCACGGTCCTCAGAATTTGCCTTCGACAAAGTATACCAATATTCGCATTTTTTTCCTTGCTTATTAAATAATAAATGCTTGAATATCTTTTATAATTTAACCAAATTAATGGTTTTAGAGCAGCAACATATTAGATATTCAGAACTGCGGCAAATACAATTTGCACGGCTAATCGATGTACGATAAAACTTTCGAAGAAAAACAAAGAAACCCCTAAAATATACAATTAAATAATATTAGTTTTTTTTTTCTCCATTTATTTTGAACTGTTACCAGATTTATCAACGAACGTCACTGATCCGTGGTGTACATTTGGGTAAGGAAATGTGACTTTAGGCCTGTTTTATGTCAACTCTAATGAAAACCGATCTCAACTGTTTCTTGGAAATTTAATGATGGAAACGGCTGGTGGGCCTTTGCGGCATGTTTTTACTTAAATGGACAAAGGGAAGTGGGTCAATGACAAGATTATGCGGTACTTACCACCATCACGGTGAAGTTTGGGGTGGATATTTAGTCAGATGTGTCGCGAAGTTTTCGACAACGACGGAAAGTTAATCCCAAAGTAGAAAATATTATTTCGATAATGTCGTTAACAGTTAAGCCTTGAATTTTCATTAGAAGCATAGAGCGTCAATAACTAGAAATAAATGAAATCGAATAAAAATGTTAATTGTTTTTTTAATATACTTAACAAAAAAATATTTAAATTATTGTATTTTATTAATGATAATGTATTATGATAAGGTTTTTGTATTATGGCATGCAAAAGCAAAAAAGCAGCAATTAATAATTTTCTGTACTTACTGTTCTATTAGCTAAGTTCTTAACTCGACAATTGAGATAAGCAGTCTTTCCAAGTAATGCTGTGACGTTTTTGGATGCTCCTGCATCAAAATGTGGACCCCTGGTCGTACTTTCCGCTAAGGCATTGCCTGTGTTTGCAGCGCCAGTTTGGGCTCCCAGAACTGAAACCAAATTAATACGGTAAGTATTTTATTATACATATGTATTGTATAGAAATAAAGAAGTCAAAAATTCCTAATTTTATCAAAAAAACTAAATACATTTAGTCAAAAAATATTCTATAGATCAAAAAAATTAATTAGGGCTAAAACGTGAACTTTGTAAACACATCTTGTTACCCACACAAGACAATAATACATAACCTAACTTGTTGTTTGAAGTTTTGTGGATTTGCATGTAAACTCTTTTTGTTATAAAAGAAAAGAGAACTTATCAAATTTATCGTAGGAAAGGGTAAAAAGCTGTAATAAAATAGAATAATAATAGAATTTTCTTTTATTTAATATACACATATACCCCTTCGATTTCTCTTTCTTTACATCTAAGATCTTTAAAACTTCTGGTTGTACAGTACTACATTCAATTTTTCTGGTTATATCACATTTCTGCTAAAAAAGGGTAAAAAGTTGTAATAAAACACAATAATAATAATAGAAATTTATTGTAATTAATATTAATAATAATGTTTATTTAGAAAGCTTACATTATAATATAGATTTACAAGAAATAAACATACTGAAAAGTGAATAAACATGAAAAATCACTGAAGTAGAGCTACCATAAAAGTAGCACCTCATGTGCGTTAGACTAATATATGTATACATATATGTATATATGCATACTTATATATATATATATATATATATATATATATATATATATATATATATATATATTGTTATGATATGTAAAATCAAGAAAATGTCGGTTTGTTTAAAAATATTTCAAAGTTCAAAACATTAAAATAATTCAGATAAGTCAAACAATAAACTACAAACATTTCGAAGAATAAAAGTCTTTTAATTTTGGATTACCTGTATTAAACAAAACGTAAGCTATGCATAAATTATTTTCTTTGTTAAAATATATTTGTATGACGTGAATAAGCTTAAGTGAAATAAAAGACAATTGAACCGGGTTTTCCAAATACATTAGCGCAGTTGATTAGGACAATAGAATAGATTTTTGAAAGATAGGTTTTTGTTAGTTTTTAAGAATTGTAGAAAAATATTATTTGTAAATAAGTTTTAGGAAATTTTATAATTAAAGGTAAAAATTTGTTTGTTATCGAAATGAAGAAATGGGGATGGATGACACGTTTTGATTGGACGAAATTGAAAAAGGTGGGATGATTGGTTTGAGAATGAGACGTTAGTTAGTTTCGGAAGAAAGAAAATATAGTCAGTTGGTTTCCAAGGGTGCAAGGCGAACGGCCGTTGTTCTCGGGTAGTTTCCCAGAGATAGGAAGCAGTAGCAGTGAAAGTTTGTGAGTTTTCGTGTAGTTAGTGTATCTGACAGAAGCTGATCCAGTAAAAGATTGTAAGTTATATTTTCTACCTATATTCCAAGAGTAACTGTTCAAGCCAACGAGAGATTCAGTTTATCGTAAAGAAAAGATATTCCAAGAGTCAGTTTTCACTCAGGCCAACGAGAGATTCAGTTTATTGAGAGAAGAAGAAGCTAGCATAATTTGAAGGATACGTGCATTTGAAGGAGATCATTAAGAACGATAAACTTGCAATAATTTGTTGTAAGGTTGCTGATTACCTAGGGAGCGGCTACGAGTAAATAGTATAGTCTACAAGGAACAAGGATTTGGACCACTCATTATCAGAGAGAGATAGTTTGTTTTCTGCAGTTTTTTCTTTCATTAATAACACAATTTTTACACTTAATTAAAAAAGGATATAAATATTTTGATTAGGAGATTTAGAATAATATTTGGATTTTGAGATTTCAACTAATATTGTTTGTACCATTAATTTTGAAGGTTCACGTACGTAGAACAAAATTTTGAGAATCATTATATGAGATTTTGTTTATTGAAAACATTTGAGTGTGAATTTTAGTTCATTATTTTAATTCAATATATAACGTTAGATCCTATATGTTTTTTTTTATTATTCCGGTATTCTTTGGACCTTACCTTTCACCTGTAATAGCATAGATATTGAAGCACGAATTTAACCCTGAGATAAGAGAATTAAAAAGTGTGATAGAGTCATAATCATATCATTTAAATAATTTTAATTAATTAATTAATTAATTAGCTAATTAATTGCTTGGCGCACCAAGACTTTAAATATCACAATATTATATATATATATATATATATATATATATATTATATATATATATATATATATATATATATTATATATATATAAATTGTAGTTTTGAGTTTCTTTAATAATATAATATATATTATATTATATTTTTTATATAATTTTATACTATATATATATATATATATATATATATATATATATATATATATATATATACAAACAAATATAAACAGTTACATAGGCGCATTTACAAAAATACATTCATTTTTATCTCGCATGTGACATAAATATGTCAATAAATTCAAGAAATATTGTAGTTCGTAAACAAAGTCTATTTAGATTTTTTTTATTTATTACTATTATCAATTAATCATTTCTTCACAAAATTGAATTGTTTTGTTTGCAATCCATTGTTTAGTTTCACTCTTATATCTATGTTTATATAACTCTTAATTTGTTTTCAATTCTCCGGTAGATACTTCTATCACTTGGATCGATGTAGCTAACATATTTCTGGAGTATGCAAAAAATTTTGACAAAATAGTTTTTTAAATACCCTCTGAAATTGTATGAGAGTTTTATCTAATATTTTCAGTTTATGTACCAAATCTATCATGGAATTTAGGTAATTGCTGTGAATATCAATTCCCCCAAATACATTTTTAAGTTTGTTATGATTATTCTTGTCAGTAGAATTTAAAATATCAAACAAATTATTCAATTTTTTAATAATTTCTATTGTTCCCAATGCATCATTCACCAAAAATACAAGAGAAATATATGTATACATAGAACTCGCAACAGTGTTACTTAAAATTTGTGATGTTAGTTTGCTAGAGCAAGAGATTAAATGTCGCATCGCAAAGGCCAAAAGTGCATTTCTGACTATGAAGTCTGTGTTTGAAAGCCATAACCTCACCCTAAAAACAAAAATAAGGCTCCTTAAATGTTACGTGTACTTAGTGCTTCTGTATGGAGTAGAAACGTGGACATTGAAGGCGGAAACTCTATCATAACTTCAGGCTTTTGAACTAGGGTTATACAGAAGAATCCTGAAAATACCATGGACAGACAAAGTCACCAATAAAGAAGTACTGCAGAGGATGAACACAACCGCGGATTTGGTCAACATTGTGAGAAGCCGTAAGCTGGAGTACTTAGGACATATAATGAGAAATCAAGGCAGATACGAGCTACTCCAATGCATTTGACAGGATAAAATTGAAGGAAAAATAGTCCCAGGACGAAGAAGAATATCCTGGCTTGGTAACCTGAGAGCATGGTATAGAAAGACCTAAACACAGCTATTTCGTATAGCAACCAATAAAATTATCATAGCCAGAATGATCGCCAACGTTCGGAACGGACAGGCACCCTAAGAAGAAGAAGTTTTACTGGCATTTTTCCAAAACATGTAGGATATATATCGGAGTGTGCTAGTTTTGCTGCACACTTATAAAACTGCTTTTTATCTTCATGATAAAAAATTGCTATCAATAACCAATATGTTTTTTTGTTATCAAAATAAAAAATATTATTAATTAAGTTATATCTAGTAGCTTTAATTAAATGACATGGATCAAACATATAAACAATTTTTTGTCCATTGTCATCAAATTCTGAGTAACTTGAAGAAATCCCCAGTACTTTACTTAATTTTAGAAAATTCGGTCCCTTATTAGTAACAAGGTTTTAAGTAAAAAACCTCTACAATACAAAACAGAAACCAACCCAAGAAATCCTTAAGCAACTACAAATAAAAATAGAAAATGTTAATTCCGACTTACAACCAGAGATCAGTAAGAACGAGATAAGAAGAGCACTCAAAGAGATGAAGAACAATAAATCACCAGCAAAAGACGGGGTGACTGTAGAAATGCTAAAACATGGTGGGAAAACAACTAGAGAAGTTTTGTACATACTTATGAATAAAATTTTAATGACAAAACAAATACCCAACAGTTGGAATGAAGCAATAACACTGTTACTATTTAAGAAAGGAGATAAAAAGGATCTAAAGAATTACAGACCCATAACTTTATTAAATGTGATGTACAAACTATTAACCAAAATATTAACAAATAGATTAACAACTAAATTAGATGGATACCAGGCAAGAGAACAAGCCGGATTTAGAAAGAGCTTCAGTACAAGTGACCACCTTTTAACGATGAAGATTTTAATCAAAAAAACTAACGAATATCATATCCCGCTATACATGGCATTTATTGACTTTGAGAAGGCATTTGATAGTGTGGAACACTGGGCAGTACAGAATTCCCTACAAAACAGCAGAATAGACTACCGATATACCGGCTTAATTACAAATATATACAACAAGGCAACAACAACTATTAAGCTAATGAAACAAACGGAGCCTATTAAAATAAACCGAGGAGTAAGACAAGGAGATACCATATCGCCCAAGTTATTTAACCAAGCGCTAGAAGATGTTTTTAAACGACTACACTGGGATGACTTGGGAATTAATATAAACGGGCAAAATCTGAATCATTTACGATATGCTGATGATATTGTATTAATAACAGAAAAAAGTGAAGAATTACAAAGAATGATGAAAGAACTAGATAGAGAATCGACAAAAATTGGACTCAAGATGAATTATAGTAAAACAAAAACCATGACTAATCAACCAGAAGAACTTATGATTACAGTGGCACAAACAAAAATAGAACAAGTAAAAGAGTATATATATCTAGGCCAGATCACTAAATTAAATAAAGAAAATCAGACCGAAGAAATAAAGAGAAGAATAAGATTGGCCTGGGCATCATTCGGAAAACTGTCTTATATTCTAAAGAATTCAAAATACCCCCAATACTTAAAAACGAGAGTCTTCAATCAATGTATACTCCCTGTCCTCACATATGGCTCTCAGACATGGACGTTTACAAAGGAAAATATGGAAAAAATAGCAAAGACAGAAAGATCCATGGAAAGACAAATGCTGAACATTAAACTATCAGACAAAAAAAGAAACGAATGGATCCGTAATAAAACAAAAGTGAAAGATGTCTCAACCCAAGTAGCAAAGCTTAAATGGAAGTTCGCCGGACACATCCTAAGGCAGAAAGATGAAAGATGGACTAAAACAATTATACATTGGAGACCATGGAATCACAAATGTAAAAGGGGAAGGCCACAAATGCGATGGTCAGATGACCTGAAGAAACACGCCGGGTCAAAATGGATGCAAATTGCCCAAGATAGAGAGGCATGAAAGAAGGACGAGGAGGCCTATATCCAAGGATGGATTTTAAGGGCTGTATAGATAGATAGATAGATTACTAACAAGACAATTCACATATAAACCTGATTGAAATAGTTTGGAAATACATTCTTTTATGATAGCAAGAAGGCGATTTTCTTCAAAGGTAATATTTACAAACAAATATGCTAGTTGTTGTTTGCAATTTGAATATAAGCCTCGAATCATTGTAACAAATACATTTTGTTGTGCAATTATGGATTTCTTCTTCCCATTTCCTATATCATATAGACCAACAATTTCATCACGACCTGTATCAAAAAATAAATTACTTTTAATAGACATTTCATTAATACAAATACCACAGTGCTTGTCCTGATCTAACATTGTATTCACTTTTAACTTTAGGGCATCCGGTCATTATTCAAACTAGTTTTGCAGACCAAATATTTAGTAATTTTTTGAAGACTTCGTTTTGGGGGCAAATACAATATTCTTTCCATAAAAGCATATGCTCTTGGACCTTGGAATATAGTGTTAATGCAAATTGTTTGTATTTATCAGAATACCTTCTACTTTTCGGAGGTTTAGTTTTTAAAATTGTTTGAGCTTTCACTATTTGTTCTAGGGGTTTGTTCAATAACTTGTCATGCATTTGAAAAAAATTAGTTAAATAAGATTTATCATCTTCCTTCTTTTTGGAGGTGGTACATGCTTTTTTACATTCGCACGTAAAGTTTTTACATATGAAGTAAAGCAGTGTGGAGTATGGGGCCTATGTGGAGTAGACACTTCCTACCTATTAACATAAACATCTGAAATATAAAAATATATTTAATGACTAAATAACATATAAACATTCAAAGTAAATATGGTAATGATTATTAGTGATTAGTTGAATACATATTACAGTTGTAGCAGCAATAAATAAAATTCGCTGTTACCAGAAACTCTTCCATCGAAGTATCAGGTATAGTAGTATTTTTGTCATCAGTTGGAATATTAATGGCAACTGACTGCACATTATCTATTTCAATTGTACCTAAAACCACAACATAAATATTACTCAGTATGTAACCATAAGATATATGTTCCTAATAAGGCTGATAAAAGATCATTAAATTTCACAATTCCAGATCCTGTTTCCTGATTATAAAAAAAAACCAACAACTTGTATAAATAGATACTGATTTTTATATGACTTTTATAATAAAGCACTATAATTGTGAAAACATAAAAGTATCTACCTTCCAGCCTTATGACTCTCTTTAATGGTTCATCTGTCTGTTTTAAATGTTGGCCGCGCGAGAAAATCCTTGGATGTGCTTATCCAAATAAGGTCTCCCTTTTTGTTTTCTTTGGACATGTATACCAGTTTTTTAGGCATATAAATTTTGAAAGGACATTTACCTCGAAATGCTTCGAGTTTTTCGTTAATCGTGGTAAATGCTGACATATTGTAATGTTGGGACAAATTGGATACAAACTCGTCGCAAATTTCCCTAATTGGAGCTAATTTGTCGACTTGTACTCTGTCTTGCCTGATTGCTTTATCGTCGAAACGAATATGTTTCAACGCAAACTGAAATCGTATTCGGGACATAGTAAGTCTGAATATGTCCATAGAAATTCCGTCTGCCCTAAATAAACCTTCAGCATTTCTCCGGTTATTTTTACTGGCATCAGAAATATATACAAGTCCCAATATTGCTTTTATTTCTAATAAATTAGTCGGTCTAATAGAACTATTTTGTGAAACGTCATAGGCTTGCATTTCTATAAATTTGTTGGTGTAAGTAACAATTTTTTCCAATAAAAATAAGCATTCCCATATATCTGAAGTTTCATTTTATGCCTTATATCTTCCTTAGGTCCAGGTAAATGTGTGAACATATTTTCAGCGCGTATTCGAACATTCCGTGCTGATGCAGGATATTTTCGCCGCCTGGTAGTTCCATCTTTACCGATAAGGCAGGGTATTCTTAAGGTACAAGGGGTTTCTTTAAGAATATGTAAGTTATGTTGACTTTCAAATTCCTCTACCGAGTCCATATTCTCCATAGTTTCTGTAATATGGTGGTCTATCAAACTCCATCATCATCATCTGGTTCTGCGTCTGAATCATTTAAAACTTCCCCGTGAAGCCGCATCATCCAATCTTGTTTTCTCTCGTAATTCATTATAAACGTATGCCTAAAATATAATATAAATTAGTACCGCAAACAAAAAATCATACAAATTAGTCTTACCTCAAATGTAACGGCAACTATAACGTCGATTTGTGGGACCGAATCGTATATAATATTCAAAATTTTTATTAAACGATACACGCTATCCACTTGCTAAACTACAACTGAATAGATACAGGCACGTTCAAAAGGTAATTAGTAATAAGAAAATATTTAAAAATTCATATCAGTGGAGTGAAATTAATAAGGGATATCAAATGAAATGGTGTGCCAACTCATTAATCCGGATATCAGGTGAATAACCACATGTCTTATCGACAATATTTTTTTTCTACGTCAATGTCACAGCCCTAAACGGGTTACCATAATCAAAATTAACAGGCCATATATTAACAAATGTCAGGTTCATTTACTCAAATACAGCCAATTTTCCCACAATATTTTTCCCAACCAAATCCTTTACCTCTCCCCCCACACTTAGTATATCAAAATCCACAAAATCCACAGGTACTCCAACATACAAATGAACAAGCAACTCCTAACTTTGAATCTGAAGATGAATGAGAGACAGTAACAAATAAAAAAAAAAATAATAAGTTCCGAAGTGAAAATATTCAGGAAACAAACAAAATTAAGTGATTCATATGCAAGGACTACTTAAGCAAACCACAGGAGATAAATACACGATTAAAACCATTAGTTATGAAACAGTGAAAGTTTTAGTCCTGACGGCCAAACATTTTAAAACACTGATCACTGACCTTAATAAAGGAATACGCAATACCACACTTTTAGGACAAAAAGCGAAAAAACATTCAGGTTTGTCATAAAAGGACTGCATCATGGTACAAATACTGATGACATAAAGGCAAATCTAGCAGCACAAGGTCACGAAGCAGTAAACATTTACAACATAAAACATTATGTATCAAAATGTCCCTTGCTAATGTTTTTCATTGATATCGTATCGAAGGAAAATAACAAAGAAATTTATTAAATAGACAAATTAGGAAACAATATCAACAAATGCGAACATCCTCGTACGAAAAGAATATTCCCACAGTGTACAAGATGCCAAGACTACGGACACACTAAAACCTACTGCCGCAAAGTACTCAGATGCGTAAAATGTACAGATAACTACAAAACAAAAGATTGTCCTCGAAAATCACGTGATGACAAAGTAAAATGTGTCGATTTTAACGGTGACCACCCGGCTAACTATAAAGGATGCCAAGTTCACATTTAACTACAGCAGAAGCTATATCCTACACTAAGAGAGCAAAAAATAATGCAACCACCTATTCAAACAAATCATTCTTAACAAATACAACCTGATTTAACCTATGCTCAAATTGTCAACAAAAATCAACCACAGTGGAGCTATAACAACCAAGCAGTACTAGCACATAACCAACCTGATAATAACTTAGCCAAGCTGGAAGAAATGATGCAAAAACTCATGGAGCAAATTAGCACAATGCTTAATTTGCTTACCTCTGTCATAAATAACATTGCTTAATGGCTTCACGATCAAAATATAAAATAGTAGTCTGGAATGCAAATGGCCTTTATTAACGAGCTAAAGAACTCAAAACATTGATACTTAATCAAAATATTGATATAATTTTAATTTTCAAGACTAACTTTACAGACAAACATATGTAATTCTGTTAAACACTCTGAAAGGTAAAAATATAATAAAGACTACCTGCAATCAACCAGCTTGACAATTGAGGAAGCACACGGCCAATAAAAATATCTGCCTTATACTGCCCACCTAAACATGCTGTTACAAAAGAACATTTCCTAGAATATTTTACCACTCTAGAGAACAAATTCATTGCAGGTGGAGATTATAATTCAAAACATCCGATGTGGGGCTCTAGACTAACAACACCAAGAGGCAGAGAATTAGCTAAAGAAATGTTAGAAAATAACTTGCAACAAATCTCTACTGACGAACCAACCTATTGGCCGTCTGACTTAAACAACAAAATACCTGATGCCGTCGATTTCTGCATCACAAAAGGCATCGATACCAAAAAATGTAAAGCTGAATCATGCTTCAGATTATCATCAGAGCAGTTACCGTTTATAACAACAGTTTTCGAAAAAATCTTACACGAATTACATCAACCAACTTTGCGTAACACCAAGACTAACTGGTCCCAATTTAGAGAAAAACTAGACAGCCTGATGTCACTAAATTTGTCCCTAAAAAATGAACTCCAACTAGAATCAGTTGTAGATAACCTAACAAAAAGCATACAAATTGCTGCATGTTATGCAACTTCCAGCAACGAACCTTCTCCAAACAGAAATAATGTGTCTCTCACAATTAAACAAAAAATTTCAGAAAAACGACAATTACGTAAAAACAGTCAAGAACGGCAGAAAATAAGAAAAAATTTAACAAAGCAACAAAGGAAATAAAGGAATTAATCCATGAAGAAGAAAACCATGGAATTTAAATATATTTAGAAACTTTAACACCGACCGAAGCTACATATAATTCACTCTGGAAAGCCACGAAAAAAATCAAATGACCACAACAGCATAACCCACCAATCAAAGATGAAGCAAACGCCTACGCTAGGAACGACAACAAAAAGCTGATCTTTTTGTTAAGCACCTTTAAAAACTATATACCCTTCTACAGTATCTACAAAAAAAGAAACATAACTAACCAGATTCCTAACAGCACCGTTTCAAATGGAGCTGCCCCACACGAAATTTACAGTCAACCAAGTAAAACAAACAATAAATTAAGTCAACGAAAGCTCCTGGATTTGATCTAATCTCTGGCAAGATTCTAAAAGAAGTCTCTTATAAGTGCATCAAACTAATACCCTTTATATTTAATGCAATTCTGCGCCTAAATTACTTTCCTAGTTTATGGAAAGTGGCACAAATCATAATGATCCTTAAACCCGGAAAAGGCCAGAAAATGCATCTTCACACCGGCATATAAGCCTTTTGCCTATGATTAGCAAAGTCTTTGAGAAAACGTACATAAAAAAGTTAAGAACGATAATAGACGAACATAGAATAGTTCCAGAACATCAATTCGGTTTTCTAGACAAACACGGAACCATAGAACACGTGCGTAGGCTAGTCAACCAAATAAACAAGGATTTTAACGCCAAAAGATACTGTTCTGCTCCTTTTCTTGACATATTTTAGGCTTTTGACAAGGTACGGCATATAGGACTACAAATAAAATTATAGAAGCTTTTACCCTATCCTCACTTCCAGCTCTTAAAATCCTATATAGAAAATAGACACTTCCTGGTGAAGCAGAGTACCAAGCACACTAAGATACATCCTATTTACTCAGGCATCTCACAAGGCGGCGTTCTAGGCCCAATTCTATATCTTTTAAACACAGCGGACATTCAAACATCTAGTACAACTACTTTTGCAACGTATGCAAATGACACTGCTATCCTGGTATCTCACCCAGATCTATCAACAATATCAAGAAATCTTTAATTAAACCTAAATAGAATTCCGCAATGGTTGAAAGTATGGTGCATCAAATCTAATGGAACTAAGTCAATACATGTTACACTGACGATACGTAGAGAAACGTGCCTCACAGTATATATTAATAATTGTCAAAATCCTCAATCCGATGCTAAATATCTTGGCATGCACGTTCGATCGCTTTCTAACTTGGAAAAAACATATTTTTAACAAACGAAAATAGCTTGGACTTAAATTGAAAAACTTGTTGACTTGTCCAACTAAACAAAATAAAATAGGTAAAGAAATAATAATAAGACTTACTCACAATCAATTTAATTTAACAGTCTGACGACCGGTTTCGCTTTCTACAATTTGCAAAGCATCTTCAGGTCGAGATACAAAGTTAAACTAATGCTGCAATAAAATAAACCCAATTAGGGTGGTGTCTCATAAAGATAAAATAAACAAATAAATTAGTTCATACAAATTATAGTAATTATGCCAATATTACATGTCTGTGGTTTTCAAAATGAATAATTTGAATATAAAAAAAGGTATTAACAGACAAGGTAAGGCCCACAATTGGTATAAAGTAGCAATCTTATATTGTAATAAATTAATAAATGAGCAAATAAATAAAACAAAACAAAACCAACATTACTTACATGCCGGTACTCTATTAATTGATGGATGGTAGGTCATGGTTGCAAAAATCATGTATTGTTGATTGGAGAACTTTAATGTGCTATTGCAGTTGTTTTGACAATAAACGGGAAGTTCTTGAGAAGAACAGATTTGATCCAATGAATTAGAGATAGGTATATTGTGGTTGTTTGTCAGATGAAAGTGATGTTTTTTACTATTGTATTATTTAAATTATTTACACTTATATCAGAGATATATTTTTTGGAATGTGTGTTATTTATTGAGTATTTATGTAATGAAGGAGACAGTTTTATGACAATGAATAAGAGTAGCTGTACCGATTGTGTGGTTGTGCAATTTTTTGACTTGTAATTATCAAGTCTATTGGCAAAATTAATAAATTATTGTAAAGTCAACTATGTAAAAAGGTATATAAAAAGTATATAAAATTATTATAAATTAAGAATGATCAGGGACAAATTAAACACACATTAACAGGAAACAGAAACACTAAATGACAGGACAAACATTGAATTTAAAACTTAAACTTGGGGGATGAAAGAAACTGTAAGCACTACATCTCACTGTTGGAAGAAATGAGTTTTTTTTTCTATTTAATCTATTAGATTTAAGAGGTAAATTTGACATATGTAGGTTGAAGTGTGACAGTTCTTCTTCTCTTACTAAATACTGTAAGTTTAACTTACAGTATTTAGTAAGAGAAGAAGAACTGTCACACTTCAACCTACATATGTCAAATTAACCTCTTAAATCTAATAGATTAAATAGAAAAAAAACTCATTTCTTCCAACAGAGAGATGTAGTGCTTACAGTTTCTTCCATCCCCAAGTTTAAGTTTTAAATTCAATGTTTGTCCCGTCATTTAGTGTTTCTGTTTCCTGTTAATGTGTGTTTAATTTGTCCCTGATCATTCTTAATTTATAATAATTTTATATACTTTTTATATACCTTTTTACATAGTTGACTTTACAATAATTTATTAATTTTGCCAATAGACTTGATAATTACAACTCAAAAAATTGCACAACCACACAATCGGTACAGCTACTCTTATTCATTGTCATAAAACTGTCTCCTTCATTACATAAATACTCAATAAATAACACACATTCCAAAAAATATATCTCTGATATAAGTGTAAATAATTTAAATAATACAATAGTAAAAAACATCACTTTCATCTGACAAACAACCACAATATACCTATCTCTAATTCATTGGATCAAATCTGTTCTCCTCAAGAACTTCCCGTTTATTGTCAAAACAACTGCAATAGCACATTAAAGTTCTCCAATCAACAATACATGATTTTTGCAACCATGACCTACCATCCATCAATTAATAGAGTACCGGCATGTAAGTAATGTTTGTTTTGTTTTGTTTTATTTATTTGCTCATTTATTAATTTATTACAATATAAGATTGCTACTTTATACCAATTGTGGGCCTTACCTTGTCTGTTAATACCTTTTATATATTCAAATTATTCATTTTGAAAACCACAGACATGTAATATTGGCATAATTACTATAATTTGTATGAACTAATTTATTTGTTTATTTTATCTTTATGAGACACCACCCTAATTGGGTTTATTTTATTGCAGCATTAGTTTAACTTTGTATCTCGACCTGAAGATGCTTTGCAAATTGTAGAAAGCGAAACCGGTCGTCATATTGTTAAATTAAATTGATTGTGAGTAAGTCTTATTATTATTTCTTTACCTATTTGATATGGACTCACACAAGCAACACATTCATGATTTAAACAAAATAAGTTTGTTCAAACTAATACAATTTTAATTTTAAAATTGTAAAGAGATTACTTACTGCGGTAACTCTCTACATGTTTGCATTTTTCACCATACCAAATGCTTAATGTCCAATGGACACATAGTTGTACTCAATGGAGTTAATAAAAAAATATCTTTTTGCTACTTAACTAGATATTTCTGCTCGTAAATTCATTTATTTCGTTAAATCTTCATTGGTCTAAGTTTATTTCCCTATATTTAAGATTTCGCCAATATCTAGTGTCTTTTTTGATATTTTTTTTATATGTCTGCCTAATATTATTTCTTTCTTGACAAAACCTAGGTCACCAGATTTTATCTTTAACTTTATTAACTGTATATGCAGCTAGAATCTAACGTTAGTTTACTAAATCGGTTAATAATAATTATATTTATCTTCTTCTTCTTCAAGTGCCGTCTTCGTTCCGAAGTTTGGCTATCATCAAAGCTATGCGTATTTTTGATGCTGCAGATCTAAACAGTTGGTAATTGGTGCAATTGTACCATTCTCTCAAGTTTTTCAACCATGAATGCCTTCTTCTTCCTATAGATCTCTTTCCCATTATCTTTCCCTGTATAATCAATTGCAGCAACTGGTATTTATCTCCCCTCAGAACATGTCCCAAATATTGTAGTTTGCGCTTTTTAACAGTAAGTATCAGCTCTTTCTCTTTCCGCACTCTCCGCAAAACCTCCACATTTGTTACTTTCTCTGTCCAGGGTATTCTTAATATTCTACGATACATCCACAACTCAAATGCTTCTATCTTTTTGGTATCGATCTTTTTCAATGTCCATGTTTCCATCCCGTAGAGGAGAACTGACAACGTAACATCTCAAAAGGCGAATTTTAAGTTTTAGACTTAGATCTCTTCCGCAGAACACCTTTTTCAATTTAGTAAATGTGGCTCTAGCTTTCTCTATCCTGGTTCTGATTTCTTCAGAGCAATCATTATTTTCGTTGATAACAGTTCCCAGGTAATTATATCTTCTTACACGTTCGATTCTTTGATCATGCACGGTTATGTCAGGGAAGTTTTGTGGTAATTTAGATATTAGCATTATTTTTGTTTTGTCTATGTTAAGTGATAATCCGTGTTCTTCACTGCATTCTACTATTTTGTTAATTAGTATTTGAAGATCTTCCCAAGTTTCTGCGATTAGTACCGTGTCATCGGCATATCTCAAGTTGTTTATTCGGATGCCATTTATCTTAATACCTATATTTTGATCCGAAAGTGCTGTGTTTCTAATGTCTTCGGAGTATAGATTGAATAAGGTCGGTGAGAGTATACAACCCTGTCTTACGCCTTTCTTGATCTCGATTTCCTCCGCTGTCTCTTGCTCTATTCGGATATTTGCTTTCTGGTTATAGTAAATCTTAAAGATGATTCTAATGTCCCTTTTATATATAATGGTTTATATCTAGACATCTTTGGCATATGACGTTAAGTGCAAATATGCTTCTCTTGTTCCAAGCCCGTTCCGAAATCCGAATTGAGTATTACTAATATCTGCATCTAGTTTTCTGTTAATTCTTGAGTGGATTACTTTGATGAATACTTTTAATGTATGCCCCATTAAGCTTATAGTGCGGTAGTCAGTGCACTGTTTTACATTTGCCTTTTTTGGTAAGGTTACAAAAGTTGAAAGTAGCCATTTCTTTGGTATTTCTCCTCTTTTGTAGATGCAGTTAAAAAGGTCGAGTAGAATATTCACTGATTCGCCTTCCACAAGCTTAAGAAGTTCTGATGTGAGCCCGTCTGGACCGGTGATTTACCATTTTTCATTATTTTTATAGCGTATAATAGTTCTTCTTTAGTTATTTCTGGTCCTTCGTCGCCTTGCAAGTTATCTATATTAGGTTCTTGTCTTTCATCGTCGAACAATTCTTCTACATAGTTCTTCCAGGTCCTAAGCATTTCTTGTAGATCGGCTATTATTTCACCATTTGCGTTGCATAGGAGATTGGGATGTTTTCGTTTTTGTGTACCTGTGATATTTATCTAGTCCTTTTTATTTCGATACCTAAACTCTAAAACCTCTCAACTATTTTTTTTTTCGTTTTTTATATTTTGGTCTTTTTTATGTATCACAACTCCTGTCATCTTTTACATATTTTATGAACAAAATATTTCGATATCTAACGCATTCTGTTTTTTTTTAACCATTGCACTAGGGGCTATTTTGTATTTTGTAATTTTTTGATCCGGATATAAAACGGGGGACTTAATCTTTTTGAGGTGTTAAATGTCGATGTGAATCTGTCAGCAAACGTGTTTTTAAATGTCGGTATATGTGAATAATTGACTGACAATTTAGCCGCATACACAAATCTGAGATAGTTTCTTCTTAGTTGAAGAAAGGGTTCTCCTTATTCACAATATAAATTTTCAATTGGGCTAGTATGATGAGATCCCAGTGCTATTCTTGTTGCTGTATTGTGCATTGGGTCTAGTAATTTAAGTATTGATGCTTTAGCTGAGTTATAAGCAACTGCGCCATAATCTAGTTTAGAACGATTTAGCTGTAGACAGTTATGAGTGTTTGGAAATCAGTTCCCCATTGCTTGTGAGATATGGTTTTCAATGAATTTAGACCATGTTGAGTTGATTGTCGAAGATGAAAAATATGATCTTTCCAGATTAACCTATGATCTAGTTTCATTCCTAGGAAGGTAGTTGATTCAATATCAATTATTCATAAGTAATAGGTAACGAGTATAAGGGTGATATTAGGTGGTAGAATAATGTTTTTTGGGCTCTTGCTAAAGAAAATTGCTTTTGTTTTGTTGGGAGATAGACGGGAGATGTTGGTAGCCGACATCTGTCTAGTCAATTTTATAGTTAATTTATAGCGGCTTGTAAATATCTGGTAAGTTTTAGAACATTTTTACCTCGAGAAAATATCAGCATATAAGCGTGCTTTTACTAATTAACTAAAGGATTTAGAGATATTATTAATCGCAATAAGGTACACTACTACGCTTAGTGTAGATCCTTGTGGGATACCATTAATTTACGTTGTTGGCTCTGAACAAACATTATCTACACGAACTTTAAACTCACGAAATATTAGAAAAAATTTTATAAACTTAAAAATATTACCTTTGATTGACCATCTGGATAAGTTTTGTAATATATCAGATCTTCAAATTGTATCATACGTATGGGTTATGTCAAAGAAAACTGCTGATCACTCTTGATTGCATCCAAATGCTTCGTGCATTTCGGATTCTATATCAACTAGATTTTCTAAAGTAGACCTTGATTTCCTGAAACCACTTTGAATAGGGATAAGAAGTTCTTTGTCTTCTAGATACCACAGTATTCTAGTGCTTACTGTTTTTTCCAGAATTTTACATTAAAACATGTTAGCGAGATTAATCGATAACACTCCGGGTCTGATTTTCTTCTTCCCTGCTTAAGAACTGAAATGGTGACTGGTGCCAACTATCAGGAAACACATTTTTTGTCCAGATAAAATTGTAAATATTTAGAAGGTATTGTTCACTTTCTTCGGGTAATGATTTTAAAAGGGCAACTGGAATGTTATCAGGTCCAGGACTGATATCTTTTGTACTGTTTAATTGGCATTACTGACATTAAGAGGAGAATTAGTATGATCTTCTAAATCTATATAAGTGTTCTCTAGATTTTGTTTGTGTATTATGGAATTTGTAGAGATAATGTCATTCCTGGAGTGTCTTTGATACGTATCAGCAAGTATAGCAGTTACTTGTTGTTTCGTCGAACAAGTAAGATTGTTATGTTCTAGATAATGGATTGTAGTGAAAGATTTTTTTCCATTCATTTTATTAATCATTTGCCAAACTACGGAAAAAGGAGTAGATTAATTTAAGGACGAGACATACGCTTAAAAACGTGGAACGCTTTACGATTATGCATGTCATCCTTGCGCAGGGGTCATGCTAATCTTCTCTGTATCGTTCCAATTTTAGTATATGTACCGCCGAAGCGAGTACAACCTCTCATCTTCTTGATTCACAGCAGTGTGTCTAAGAAAGCTACTCCTCAAGTACGTAGCTCAATTTATTATTATTACTTTGTTACTACTGACAAAGATTTTAGTCATAAATAATGCTATATGGTTATTAAACAAATTACTTATTAATTATGATACGAAAATTTCATTCCAACAACGGTCACTGAAATATTTTGTGGTAAATTTTATTTAGTAGTTCAATGTGTTTGGAAGTTAGGTATTGAATTAAGAGGTTTTGGACCTTAACTTATTGATATAAGAGTTTTTGTAACTTAATTTAAAAAATTGTTTTATTAGTTTAAGAGAATTTAAGCTATAAAATAATATAAAATTGGTCAAATTATGGACATTTATTAAATTTTTAATATGGTTGTGACGGATTCTTTATTTTTGTTTGTAGGTATACCTACCTAGTAAAATTCTCTATACCTCTGTACTATTTGTATCTGCGTGTATCTAGTACTGTTTCTTCGTTTATTGAATTTTTTCTCTTTATGTTTTGAGCATGTTTTCTCGTGACAAACGGTTAGTGAATCTGGCACTGATAAATAGCAATGGTGTGTCAAAATATAGCTGAATTTCTATTAAAAATTTGGAAATTTTTGTAGCTCAAGACAATGATTAATTCAGGAAGCTTGGAACTCCTTTACAGTTCTTTACTGAAGAGATACCTTACATCACGGATGAGAATGTAGATCCTACGGTAGATTTTATGTCCCAAGGTGATACAAATAATTGAATCTGGTTCAAGCAGCAAGACGGGTCAATTAACTTTAATCACAGCAGCAAGACGGGTCGATTAATGAGTATTATCTGCATATTTCTAGAAAGAATATGACACGAGCAGCAAAAGAAAAACATAGGGAAGACATCGAAACAAAGTGGGTTTTCACTGTGGACCTACAAGCAGTGCTTTTATCACCTCGTATGCAGACATCTGCTCTATACTATAAAATGAAATTATGTGTCCATAATTTTACCATTTTTTGTTCTAGGTGTTGCTTGCTAACACCAATACTTTTATTTACAGTGTATGTGGAGATTATTTTCAACAGAGAGAGTCATTTGCGACAAATAAACTGTATATAAATTGGAAATAAACTTCTTATAGATCAAAAATTGTCTATAAATAAGGCTTCCCTAAATCTATTTCCCGAACATATTTCCAAGTCATGTTTATATAATATAGCTATAATAACGTTATATTAGAAAAACTCATCGAGTTTCAAAAATTGACTTATTTGTATACAGTTTGCTTCGTCGATCCAATACGCCTGATCAAAGTCTCCCCTTAATTAAGGTAAGAGGATTAAAATTTCAATTAACGATTATATATAAAGTCCACTCTATCTGTATTCCTGTATCCCTACCTTTCTAACCTCTAATTCTTTTCATCCTGTTCAATACCGTGAAAATTAACGGGAAAGTGTGAATAGACTACATCCAGGCCAAATCAGATGGGAACAGGAATGCGAAAATAGGCCAAACCTGGAGGATTATGGTAAATAAGCAACTTTAATTAGTATGAACTTTATTTAAGTTGTAAATCAAGGTTGTGAAGGTATACAAAACAATATGTATTGTGTTGATACAGTATCAAATACATTTATTATTTGTGTTGGTACAGGTATATATATATATATATATTATATATATATATATATATATATATATATATATATATATATATATATAAAACTGTTTTGGATGGGTTGGAGTCAATAAAAGGGGCTTTTTGTTGACTATTTTTTACTCGAGCTTTCAATTGTGATTACAATTATTATCAAGAGCTTCTAAAAAATACAAAATATCTTACAAAGTTCAACTAGAAATAAAAAATTTTTGTTAACTCACCAAATAAAATTAGTTTTTTATATAAAACTGCTGCTTATATATTAATTACAAAAAATATTACTAAAAAAATGTCCTATTCTAATAAATGTTTCTCTGAAAATATTTGATAAAGTTTATTAACAAAACCAATTGAATTTGTAAACAAAAATTGAATAGCTACAAATTGATGCTTTTCGGGCATCTATCAATGGTGAATAAATCTTCTTATATTACTAAACAAAGAAGAATTTTTTAAATAAAATTTTATTTTTGACAATATGTCAAAAATAAAATTTTTAAGTTAGTATTTAAGACATTTAGGCTGGTTTGTAGCTATTGTTACGATTTTAAATGTTATGGCATATAGAACTGTAAATATTTTATGACTAATTCTTTTATTGATTCTCGTAATTTCTAGGTCAAAAATCTACCTGAATCGAATGTTCTGGGGGCGACAAGCCGATAAAAAAACATGTTTTGAGACCAGTCGCCGCTGTGTCTACATCGAGAACAGCATGGTATTTTCTACACCTTTCTGTTTACCGGCTTGGAATTATATAAATAAGGGGAGACTTTCATTAAGCAGTCAGTCATAAGAAGCTCGGCAACCGCGATATTTAAATGTAACGAAACATAAATTATTATTTGTAATATAAATTAGAATTAATAAAGACTTTAATAAATTCGTAATTAGTTATCGTGAGTTTTAATAAATTAGAATATAGACAATAAATTAGAATAAAGACAAATAAATTAGAACTATATAAACGTCTCAATGGTGCAGAAGTGGGATTGTAGATAAATTTAATTTGATTTTTGAAAAAGATTTTTGAACTTTTGAAAGGTATTGTTCGTCGGGAACATCCGCGTAGTTCAGTAGTGATCGTTGTACGAAAGAACATTTAAAAAGTACGTGTGTGCCTGACCAAAGATGCTGCTAGTAGAACTGTCAGTAAAACAGTTGCGTGAGCAACTAGAAGAACGCGATGAAGACTGCAGCGGATCCAAGAAGATCCTCCAAGAACGACTAAAAAATGTTCTTAACAAGAATGGAGATGACCCAGAGACATTCCATTTTCAATCAGCAGAAGAAGCAGTTTTAATGAAGATCGAAGAGAGTTCTAAAAAAAATGATGAAAGATTCAATGAAACGTCTCAAATTATTAAAGAAGTAGCTAGACAAAATGAAGAGAAATTTGAAAATGTTGCTAGAAGATTTGACGAGACTTCTCAAATAATTAAAGAAATATGTATTCAGAATAGTGAGAAGTTTGAAGAAGTCTCTAAAACATTTGATAAAGTTGAAGAGAAAATCAAACAGTTAGAGACCATGATAACTAACACGAGAGTGCTACCACCAATTAATACGGTAGCTTTAGATCCGGTAGAGATAAAAGAAGACGAGACGAAATGTAAGTTGGAAACGCGGCCGAAATTTGAAGGATGTGGAGTTTCTGTTCATGTCAAAGTCCCAACTTTCGACGGAAAATCATCATGGAACAACTACATGAAACAGTTCGAATCAGCTGCAAGAGCGAATGGATGGTCTGAAAAAGAAAAGGCTGTAAACCTGACTATCGCTCTTCGAGGAGATGCCTTAGATGTGCTCCAGACCATAGCCGTAGAGGAGACGGATGATTTCGAACAACTGAAGAAGAGGTTAAATATGCGATATGGCCACGAACACTTGGAGCATGTATATCAGTCGCAGCTCAAAAATCGAAGATAAAAGAAAGATGAGGCTCTTCAAGAATATGAAGTAGATATCGCCAGATTAGTGCGATATGCTTATCCAACAGCTCCCGAAGACATGATGGAAAAGTTTGCCGTTCAAACGTTTATTGATGGTCTTCGTGATCATGAGATGCAAAGAACACTACGATTAGCTCGTCACAAGACGCTGGTTGATGTCTTATCCGCCGCCCTCGAATACGAGTCAGCTACGCAGGCCTCTGGCGGTTACAGTAAAGTTAGGACTGTAAAGGAGGAAGAAGATGAAGATAAACTGGACCAGCTCTTTAATATGATAAAAAGCATGACACACAAGAAAACGAAGACCATAAGACAGAAGACAAAACCAGAACGCGTCGGCCTTAGGGGAGCAGCTTCGACCCAGAACTTTACCAAAGACCCTCTGATACTAATAGCTTCTTTGAAATGTCGTGAAGATAGTGTATATGTAGATGGAGAAATAAATGGTAAAAAGTATACGTTGTTGGTGGATACCGGAGCGACCAGAAGCATTATACGCCCGACAGTTATAAACAGCCGAAAGAAACTGTTACCAACGAGATTGCGACTTCGGACCGCCACAGGTGAAAATGCCAACATTCATGGAGAAATCCAGGTACAATTAGGAATTGGAGCAGAAAAGTTCGTCCATACTGTTATAGTTGCTGACATCGAAGAGGATGTTATATTAGGAATGGACGTAATGAATGCGCATGGATTCCAATTGGATTTTAAGAATAAGGTAATCAAAGTTGGTAACGAGGAGGTATTTCTCCATCCACATGATGACAACACTATGCAAGCAGCCGTTAAAGAAGATACAGTCGTGCCTGCGAGAAGTGAAACGATAATAGTAGCGCGGCTACAGGGAATTGTGGACGAAGGAACACCTGTTATGATGGAGCCTTGGAATCATGACGACGAAGTTGGCCGTGGAATCATAATTGGAAAAGAATTAGTGACTTCGGCTAAAGAAATTCCTGTGAGACTTATCAATGTCAATGACTATCCAGTCACCATCAAGAAAGAGACAAAAGTAGGAACTTGCGTACCTGTGACATCCATAATTCGTCAGACGACAACGTCTGATAATTCCAACGACAAATTTGAGCACATGATTGCAGTTGCTGGACAGTCTCTGAATCAGAATGAGAAAAGGAAATTAAGGGAATTTCTTCGGCAGTATCGTGATATTTTCGTACCAAAAGGAGGAAAGACGGGAAGAACTACCGTTGTTAAGCATAAAATTGATACTGGTAATGCTAAGCCAATTCGTCAAACAGCTCGACGATTACCACAGGCGAAAAGAGAGGAAGCTGAAACGATTGTTCAGGAAATGAAGAAAGACGGGGTGATAGAACCTTCTACGAGCCCATGGGTCTCTCCGGTGGTCCTGGTTAAGAAGAAAGACGGAACAACGAGGTTCTGTGTGGATTACCGTTTGCTGAACAACGTTACCAAGAAAGATAGTTATCCTCTGCCTCGGATCGATGATACATTAGACACATTGGCTGGAAGTAAATTATTTTCTACTTTGGATTTGAAGTCTGGATACTGGCAGGTAGAAATGGACCCGGTAGATAAAGAAAAGACAGCCTTCACCACAGGATCTGGATTATGGCAATTCAACGTTATGCCATTTGGACTTTGTAACGCTCCTGCGACATTTGAGAGGCTTATGGAAAATGTGTTGAGAGGGCTATCTTGGAAAACATGCCTAGTTTATCTAGATGACATAATCGTATTGGGGGAGACATTTGAAGATCATCTGAAGAATTTAGAAAACGTTTTTAATCGACTTAAAGCTGCCCAATTGATGTTAAACCCTAAGAAGTGCCAGCTATTTCAAGGTAAAGTCAATTATCTGGGTCATAAAGTCAGTAAAGAAGGAGTGGCTGTGGATAAGGGAAAAATTGATTCCATTAAGGAATGGCCAAAACCAACTGACAAACACCAAGTGAGAAGTTTTCTGGGACTATGTACTTACTACCGGAGGTTTATTAAGAAGTTTGCAGATATCGCTAAACCATTAACGCGACTTACAGAGGAAGCAAGAGAATACCGCTGGGATGTAAACTGCCAGAATGCCTTTGAGACCTTAAAAAAGCATTTAATCACAGCACCAATTTTAGGGTATCCACTGCCAGAAGGAGAGTTCATCTTAGATACAGATGCAAGTAATGTGGGAATTGGAGGAGTGCTGTCTCAGATTCAAGGAGGACAGGAAAGAGTCCTTGGATATTTTAGTAAAGTTCTCTCAAAACCTAAGCGAAATTATTGCGTCACGAGAAGAGAACTTCTGGCAGTAGTAAAATCAGTAGAGCACTTCTATCAATACCTCTATGGAAGGAAATTTTTAATCCGAACCGACCATGCCGCCCTTAAGTGGTTGATGCAGTTTAAGAATCCAGAGGGTCAGACAGCCAGGTGGATCGAACGACTCCAAGAATATGATTTTAAGATTGAGCACCGGGCCGGAGTTAGCCACCGAAACGCCGATTCTCTTTCCAGAAGGCCATGCCCAGCAGAGTGTTCTCACTGCAACAAAACGGAATCCAAGGAAGCAGCAGTGCTAAGAACGACGGTGGTCCACGACGACTGGACGCCTACCAAGATCAGGGAAGAACAAGAGAGAGATCCAGTTATACAGAAAATCCGAAAATGGAAAGAGGAAAACCGTCGACCACCTTGGCAAGAAATATCGAACCTAGGCTCAGTAGTTAAGACGTATTGGGCCCAGTGGGACTCATTTATCATGGAAGATAGCTTGCTCAAACGAGTCCTGGAAAATGATGACGGTTCAGAGAAGAGAAGACAGTTGGTGATTCCAAAGAGCAGAATAGCCGAAGTACTTCGTCAGTTACACGACAGTCCATCAGGAGGGCATTTTGGTGTGAAGAAGACCCTTCAGCGAATTCGGGAACGGTTTTATTGGATGAACAGTTCCGACGATGTAAAAGACTGGTGTAAGAAATGTACTATTTGTGCTACGAGTAACGGGCCTTATCGAAAAAGGAGAGCTCCTATGAGACAATATAATGTTGGAAGCCCGTTTGAAAGAATAGCTTTGGACATTGCTGGGCCGTTTCCAGAAAGTGATAATGGAGGCAAGTACATGTTGGTAGTAATGGATTACTTCACTAAGTGGGTCGAGATTTACGCACTTCCAGACCAGAAGGCGGCCACCGTTGCAGATAAGTTGATCCAAGAATATATCAGCCGATTTGGAGTGCCTTTGGAGATCCATAGTGACCAAGGCAGGAACTTCGAAAGCGATTTATTCCAAGGAATATGTGATAGACTAGGTATGAAGAAAACAAGGACTACGGCTTATCATCCGCAATCTAATGGTATGGTAGAACGAATGAATAGAACAGTTGGCAAGTATTTGACAAAGATGGTGTCCGATCATCAGCGAGACTGGGACCAATATCTCCCGTTTTTCACAATGGCCTACAGATCTGCTGTTAATGAATCAACAGGTCAGACACCAGCCAAAGTCCTATTCGGACGCGAGATGCGACTACCTTGTGATCTAGAGTTTGGGTGTCGACCTGGAGAAGATGTAGCAGGTGAAGATTATGTGATCGAATTACGAAGAAGAATGGACGATGTTCACGAGTTGGTCCGTTCCCATCTCCAGATCGCTAGTGACCGAATGAAGAAACGGTACGATACGCAAGCCGAAAAGGGGTGTTTTAAGAAGAACGATAAAGTCTGGCTTTATAACCCCAAAAAGCGAAAAGGTTGTTCTCCCAAATTGCAGCAATTTTTTTGAAGGTCCATACCTCATTATGGAGAAGATCAATGATGTTATTTACCGAATAAGCAGGATTCCGAGGGGAAAGCCGATGATAGTACACCATAACCGGCTGGCGTCTTTCGAAGGTGACCACGACGTAGATGAAGAAGTGGAAGTAAACCAAGTCCAAGATGTGTCTGACCTCACGTTTAAGGAATTCATGGGTGCCTATGGAGGTACCGGTAAAGCAAGACATGGTGTTACCACTGAAGAAAAGCAAGATCTACTCGCGCTTCCCGATGACTACTCACTGGCCCTTACCATCCCGTCCAGTATCAAAGACGCACCAGGGTTGGCATCCGTCTTTCGAAGGAAGTTCGGTCGAGTTGCAGAACTTCAATGCCAAGTGCCAGCTCCTGGAAAAGCCTTAAAACTTCAAGATGCATCACGTTACCTTTTCTACCTGGTAACAAAAGACACTGCCCGTGATCAACCTACCTACCGAGATGTATGGGAAGCCTTACTTCAGTTGAGAGAGCACGTACTAGAGTCCGACGTGCAAAAGTTAGCCATGCCAAAGTTGGAGTGCCGCCAATTAGATTGGAGGGTTATACGAAACATGGTGGAGGAAATCTTTAAAGACACCGAAGTCCAGGTGTTAGTCTGTTGTAATCCGCATAGTTACTGGTGCGGAGAGAAAACCGTCCCTTGTCATTTCTATACAACTGGAAGTTGTAAAAGAGGGTCCAGTTGCCGATATCAGCATGTCGTTCTAGTTCCAGCCCCGACAAGGTTCCAGGAGGAACCATCTTTTAAGAGGGGGGCAATGTGACGATTTTAAATGTTATGGCATATAGAACTGTAAATATTTTATGACTAATTCTTTTATTGATTCTCGTAATTTCTAGGTCAAAAATCTACCTGAATCGAATGTTCTGGGGGCGACAAGCCGATAAAAAAACACGTTTTGAGACCAGTCGCCGCTGTGTCTACATCGAGAACAGCATGGTATTTTCTACACCTTTCTGTTTACCGGCTTGGAATTATATAAATAAGGGGAGACTTTCATTAAGCAGTCAGTCATAAGAAGCTCGGCAACCGCGATATTTAAATGTAACGAAACATAAATTATTATTTGTAATATAAATTAGAATTAATAAAGACTTTAATAAATTCGTAATTAGTTATCGTGAGTTTTAATAAATTAGAATATAGACAATAAATTAGAATAAAGACAAATAAATTAGAACTATATAAACGTCTCACTATTCAATTTTTGTTTACAAATTCAATTGTTTTTGTTAATAAACTTTATCAAAATTTTTCAGAGAAACATTTATTAGAATAGAACATTTTTTTAATATTATTTTTTGTAATTAATATGTAAGCAGCAGTTTTATATAAAAAACTAATTTTATTTGGTGAGTTAACAAAATTTTATTTATTTCTAGTTTAACTTTGTAAGATATTTTGTATTTTTTAGAAGCTCTTGATAAAAATTGTAATCACAATTAAAAGCTCGAGTAAAAAATAATCAATAATTCAATAATTCGCATTTTTAATGCTTCAATATCTGTAAATTTATTATGCCTAAATAAAACATTTTTATCTTTGCTACTTTCTCTTTAACTAAATACATTTTTTAATCAACTATATTATTTTTTAAACAATAAATCAGAAAATAAAAACTTTAGCAATTCAAATATTGTCAAATATCAGAAACATAAACATAAATAAATATGACCAAACGCAACCTGTCATACACATTCTTGTACCTCGTGTGGCCTGACTTTAAGGGATCGCCTGAAAAATGTATTATATTTTTACAAAATTTTGGAATATATTTAATTCGTACAAAAAACTTTAACATTTGTTTTTAATACATATTTCAGTCCTCTACAAATAGTTTCCTATAACTTTTTATGTAAAATAATTAGGGAAGCAGAAATTCAACAATTTAGAATTTCCAAGTGAATATCCTATGGCCCGTTTGACGATTTACCGAAAATATAACATCTATGAGTCACTAATTAAAAGCAGTCTACTTTACGGAGCAGAAACTTGGAGAATAACCGAGAACAACAGAAAAAAATTAGAAGCTGTAGAAATGGATGTGTTTAGAAGATCGATAGGTATATACCGCAGGAAAAGAGTTCGAAATGAGGAAGTAAGACGATGAATTGGAACCTACTTAACAACAGATATTGAGAGGAAACAGTTGATTTGGTATGGTCATGTTCAAAGAATGGAAGACACAAGACTACCCAAGAAGATTATGCAGTGGGTACCACCAAACCGCAAAAAACGAGGAAGACCCAAAAAGACATGGAAAGAAGGGGTAACTAAAGCAATGAGTACAAGAGATCTTAGAGACGGCCAATGGGATGATAGAAAGGACGTGGAAGTTGGGCATCGGACAACGTCGAAAGACGTTCTAAAACACCGATATATATAGATATATATATATATATATATATATATATATATATATATACATATATATATATATATATATATATATATATATATATATATATATATATATATATATATATACATTAAACCTAGAGTTATTATTAATACTATTTCAGGAATTAATATATAAGCTTAACAGTCTTCCAGATTGAATCACGTCGAATATCATTGCTTTTGACATCCTCTTCGATTTCTTCTTCAGAGTTTTCGAGATCTTAGTATCCTGAGTCCTCAGACACTACTACACTGATCACTCAACTCATGCATTACTGGTACTGTAAATACATTTTACAACGAAAAGAGTCTTTTCTTTGTATTATGCTGTGAATAGAGAAAAGTTTATTTATACCATTGATGATGATGTGTTTTGGGTTGAGGTTGGCGTAGGGGTTAGCATTGTGCGAACACTTCTGACAGTAGGATTTTGATTGACTGGTGAAACGAACGATATTTTCTTTATAAGCGTTTTCCAAGGCAAAGGTAACCATATGCCGTCATCCCTTTACAAATTTGTAATACTAAATTTGTAATACTTTACAAATTTAGAGATGTTTGCTGAGAATGAAATATTGTAAAACGATAACATATGAGAAAGCTAGGAAAAACTCATAAATAACATAATAAGGGAGCTGTCAAAGTACTTAAAAAGAGATAAGCAACGAACACTAACATCTCAAAAAAGTAGTACAGTTGGTGGTACTGTCGACTAGCACAAAGTTTTATGCTATGTTTTCTGTATTATTAAATGTAAATATTATTTTTAAAATTAAATAAAATAATTTTATTATTTATTTATTTTTTATGGATTTTATTAAAATTGAAAAGGTGTACATTTAGTATAATCGACTCTTTCTCGTCGATAAACTGGACCCTTCCCAACTGATAAACTAATGAAAATCAAATTAACATCAGAGTTCATACCAAGGGTAAAACAGCTAATCCGCTCACATCTTAATAGTAGACAATTATTTAAGAGATTAAAGACCTAAGCATTTTCCATGCTTAGCTACTTATTTGTGATTATTAAGTGGACTAAAACATATATATATATATATATATATATATATATATATATATATATATATATATATATATAGAAACTTTTTAGCGAAAAGTAGGAACGGACCTCACAAAGGCACAAAAACACCATCCTCAAACTGCAGTAGAAAGAAACAACATTACCGCGGTATTTAGAAGGAGGAAGAGTTATGGATATAAGTAAGCAATCAGAAAAATAGATTATTAATTTAAGCACTTATGTTTAGGTGCAGGCGGAGACTTCTCTTTATCGCGCGATTTGTGCACTAGATGACACAACGCCGATCAAACTGAGGAAATGCAACGAAAAGAAATGTGCATAAACCATCTTAGTAAGAACAAAAAATGCGCATCTAATCTGGAAGAATAATCCTTTACACGGGCGACATCCGAATGAAGTAGTTAAGACTGTGTCGACAACATAGCGTCGAATCATATTTTGACTTCAGGAAAGATGTTTTAATAAAACAGAAGGTTTATTACTTGCCATTAAGGATCAGGTTATAATCACTAAAAATTACAAACGACAAATTCCGATATAAACGTCATGCTCAAGAAACTATCCAACATCTTATCGGAGCTGCTAGGCATTTGCTGCAACTGAATATAAGGAACGGCATGACTCAGTAGAAAAAAATTCTCCATCAATAGATACCTTTTAAACTGGAACTTTTTCAAACAAACCATCTCTCATATTATTAATACCTACCTGAGAGTATGCGAGAATGACAACTACAAGTTATACTGGGATTGCACTGTGCTTACACACCCAACTGTAGCACATATTAGACCAGATCTTGCGCTAGTTAATAAACTATTGAGACAAAAAACACTAATCGATGTGGCGATAACTAACAACAACAATCTGCGTGTTAAGTACCTCGAAAATATCGTCAAGTACAGAGATCTGTAAATACAAATTAAGAGACAATCGAGTATAAAAACTACCCTGACGATACCTATTATTCTTTCTAACACTGGAGTCATTACAAAAAACCTCATAAAAAACATAAAAAGCTGGGTCTAAATCAACATCTATATAAGATTATGCAAAAAGCTATGTTACTTTCAACGTCCAGATGCGTGCGAAAATTTTTGGGAGATACACCGACGTACCAAGTTACCTAGGACTCGATAACATGGAAAAAGTTTCACCAGAGCCCAATCCCTTTAATACCGTAGGTATCTGGGGTAAGTGAGTTTTCCCCTTAGAGGGAGTGTGAGCCATATGGATAAATCTGAATAATAATAAACATAGGCGACGAAAATGCGACAATATACTTTTTGAGCACGGAGAGAAGGCGTTTTATAGAAAACTTAATTCGACTGTGAAAAATAAAAATTAATCTTATCAAATCCAAAAAGAAATTTACGAGTAATGAGGAATACAACTTTCAATGCCAAGTAGTTATAACACCAACGCTGGAAAGATTGAAGACACAACAAACAACTTCTAGTATTACAATAATATTCCTTACGAACTTTTTACCAATGAGTCAATAGTCTCAAATACTATTAAAGAGCTTCATAACTGAAAATCTCTGGGATCAGACGGAGTTCCAAACTTCGGGTTAAAGAAGTTTTGAAGTGTTATTGAGTGTTTGTCAATGTTTATTATTTATATTGTCTGTAATTTACAGGAAATAACATCATTTCTTACACAGAGAATAACTTATCAAATACCAAATGATCATATTAACACCCAAGATCAAGCCAAGTACCGCCTAGTTACTTGTCTTCCAACTTTTTACAACTTGGTCGCATCCTGTATAACTCGGTGTATCTACCAACACTGTGCTCTAAACAATATCATAGAGCCTCAACAGAAAGGATGCGCTAAGCGTTCCATGAGTTGCAAAGAATAACTAATTATTGACTCAGTTATTTCTAACCAGACATACACCAAAAAAGGAACTCTTTTACTGCCTTTATTGACTACAAGAATGCCTTTGATTCAGTGCCCCATAAATGGCGTATAAATATATTAAAAATATATTAAGTCGATAATAATATAGTGACCTTTTTAAAATATCGAATGATGGAGTGGAAGACTAAAATTCACCTTCATATACCTGGTGAAAACCATATCGAAACTAATGACATTCCAATCACCTGCAGCCTTTTTCATGGGGACTTATTTAGTCCACTTTAGTTCTGTCTAGCGATGAACCTACTATCTTAGCTACTGAACTCCACTGACTCAAGTTTAAGCACTAAGAATACCAACACTGTTGTGGCGAAGCTTAATCGTCTGTTGTATATGGATGACTGGAAATTAATGGCTTTCACTGAAAACCACCTAGATCAGATGCTGAAAACTTTCGACTAGAAAAGTGCTGTATACTAAATATAGTCAGTGGAAAGGTTCAGCCCAGAGGTTTAGATATGCAAGATAACAAAACAAGCCAAAATATCGAAGCAATAGCTGAAAATAATATGTACAAATATCTCGGAGTACAGCAAGCGCGAAAAGACAGAGAGCTAAATCGATCATATCGTAAAAGCAAAAATTTCTTCAATGCACTAAACACGTACGTCTAGCTATTCATTTGGTATTATCAAGTGGTTAAAAACACATATAGAATGTCTTCAGCGTAAGTAAGAATACTTCTCGCAAAGGCGCAAAAACACCTTCCACGCGGTACAGTAGATAGAAAACATTAACGAGATATCAAAGGGGAAGAAGACTTATGGACATAGATGAGCAAATCGATAAACAAATTGCTAATTTAAGAACTTCTTCTCAGATGCAGGTTGAGACATCTACTATATATTGAGCAATTTGTGCAGTAGACGATACAACGCCGCTTAAACTGAGAGAAGAAGAAATGCACATAAAGGTTTTTCGAGACTAAAGGGTTCCTATTTGCCATTCAGGAATAAATTATTCCAACAAAAAATTATCTTAAAATATATTGTTAAAGATCCAAAATATCAAATGCCGATATTGATACCAAGCTCAAAAAACCTTTTAACATCTTACCGGGGGCTGCCAGGCGTTTGTCGTCAGTAGCAACGATTACCCATAAAGAATTAGTTGACAAACTAGGACTTACCCAAATCGACCATCTTCGTTACTATCAATAAGTATTTGACAGAATACTTAAAAATTACAACTACAAACTATACTGGGACCGCATTGTGTTCACAAACCAACCAGTGGCACATAATAGACCAAATGTCATATTAGTTAATAAACTTACCAGGCAAACAACACCTATTGATGAGGCGATACCTAACAGCAATTATTTGAGTATTAAATACAACAAAAATATAGCCAAATAGAGATATTCAGAAATGCAAATTAGGAGACAATGGACAACAAAAAGTGGACAGTACCTATTATTTTAACTACTATTGGTGTTATTCACAAAAACCTCGTAGCAAACATAAAACATCTTTATAAGGTCATGCAAGAACCTGTACTCTTTGGGACTTCCAGATGCATACGAAATGTTTGGGAGATACTCCAGCATACCAAGTCACCTAGGGCTCGATAACAAGAAAAGACTTCCTCCAGAGCTCAATCCTTTTGATGCCGTAGGTATCTAGGATAAGAGAATTTTCCAATTAGAGTGAGTGTGAGCTGTATGGCTAAATCTCTTAATAATAAAGCTGCTTCGTTCATATCTTAATAGTAAAATATTGTTTAAAGCACTGAATACCTACGCAGGTTTTGCGCTAATCTACTTATTTGGTAGTGATAAGTGGACAAAAAGGGATATAGAAAATCTTTAGCTAAAAGTACGAACAC
The DNA here is from genome assembly GCA_918026665.1 of Diabrotica balteata. Classification (NCBI taxonomy): domain Eukaryota; kingdom Metazoa; phylum Arthropoda; class Insecta; order Coleoptera; family Chrysomelidae; genus Diabrotica; species Diabrotica balteata. The sequence goes on along the minus strand of OU898280.1, from coordinate 83,868,601 downwards.
ACCTCACAAAGGCACAAAAACACCATCCTCGAAATGCAGTAGAAAAAAACACATTACCGCAGTATTTAGGAGGACGACGAATTATGGATATAAGTTAACAACCATAAAAACAATTTTTTAATTTAAGAACTTATTTTCAGGTGCAGTCTGAGACATCTACTTTACACCGCGCAATTTGTGCAGTAGATCAAGATCAAACTGAGGGAACCAAAAATACGTATAAACCATCTTACCAAGGATGAAAAATGCGCACCTGGATGGGTAAATCTCTGCACGTTCGATATCCCAATGAGGTCAGTCTAGACCATGTCAATATATATCGTTGAAGTATTGGCTGACATGAGGAAAAATGTTCCCTGAAAGAGAAGGTTCATTACTCGTCATTCAGGATTATAAATATAAAAGAAAAACAGGACTCAGTAGGAAAGGTCGTTTATCGAAAAATAGCCATCAATTGATGAAACTAACAACACTGTATATATATATATATATATATATATATATATAATAATAAATATATATATATATATACATATATATATATATATATACATATATATATATATATATTATATATATATATATATATATATATATATATATATATATATATATATATAAAGGAAGAATGATCACAGCTGTCCAATTATTAATTAGTATAATGGTAAGGTTAACGTTATTTTAATTATTGTTATTATTAAAAGGAATAATCACAAAGAAATAAATGAATTCTATATGTATTTATTAATAACAGAATTTAATTGTCTTAAATTAACATAACATAATTTTCAATTAAATGTAACTTTACACATAAACTGAACACAGCTTTAGTTTTCTGGCTGACATCTACTAATATGATAGCTGACAAGACACATTAACCTTGAGGTACATACTATATTTCCACCTCCTTTTGTGCATAGGTTGACTCGACCTGGTCCAAAAAATGACAATGTGATATGTAGTTGTGTTTTAACTGTTTTGTTTCTTAAATGTTCAATGTTTTTTAATATTTGTATTGTACTAGCACACTGGAGGAAAATAACAAAAATGCACTTGTATTGTTTGAGTTTTCAAGCCACCATATAACACATATAACTTATTCCTTTTTTTTGCTATAAAAAATCTTCAAAAAAGTTTTTCAACATGGAACTTTCAAATACCACTTTTGCCTGCAACCTCACACAAGTAAGTGTTTCACTACATCTTGTGTAAAATACGCAATTTCACCATTTTGTAACATATTGTAGCATTCGTCTGAAGATGTTAAAGAAATTTAACGAAATATAACGAAGTCGTTGAAAAGAGCACACTTTGGCTTTCATTATTCAGCTGCTAACCCAATTAACCTTACCATTACACTAATTATATATATATATATATATATATATTATATATATATATATATTATATATATATATATATATATATATATAAACGCACGTATACAACAGCTAGACCACGGATAATTTGCGAAGGAAAATTTGAAGGGGGAAATGTTTATTCGAAGAAAGTAATGGGCTAGATAAAACTAAAACAAAGAAAGTATTTAAAAACACCATTAAAAGCAATAAAATCACTGAAAAGTCTACATAATTTACCGCTTATAATAAATCCAAAAATTATATCATCAGATATCTGGCCTAACGGAACGATTTTCGAGCAGGAATAACGGAGAAGTGTATGTTTCAAAAATAATGAGCCTCCTGCTAGCGCGAGCTCCTTTTGTAAGAAGGAAATAAATTTGACATTTATGATTGGGTTATGCGCCTCCAAATGAACTTCCAGCCACTAATTTGGGTATAAAGCCATTGTTGTGTGGCTGGCGAACCGGGAAATTTACGCCAGAAATGCTTTTTCCTATTTATATTCATACTGAGTTTTATGTTTGGGAGTTAATGATATTTCTAGATGTACGTAGAGAGGTTTTAATGGATTGAAAGATTAATGGAATTCTATTATTGCTCTGCTCAATTGACAATATGATTTCATTTTTGATAAACAGATTTACAGTTTCGCTTTTTTTTCTTCTTAATTTATTTATAGATAAAATACTAATTGCGCGGTAAATGAAAACCAATTAAGTGACAAACGAGTCAATATAATCCACTTTTAGGATAACACGAAAAAACAATCGTCGATCTGTACTCAATTTGATCAAATCAGTTGCGAATTCAACGCGAACGTATACAATACACTACAATTTAAAAAAAAAAGGATAACTATACGTAAAGATACAATGGGATGAAGTCAATTGATGTCATAGTTAAAAACATAGGAATTTACTTTTTTCTACGCCCCATTCTTAAAGTTGCTTATATTTGTTACAATTAAAAAGGCTCCTTATAGTTAGAAGGAAGAAATGTAAAAAATGGGTAAAAAAGTTCTATAACGTTAACTTTGTTTCACGCTTTCAGCTATAACCAAAACAAAATTCTATGGTTCAAATCACACTTTATTATTCAGTATAGTCTCTCCTGGACACTTAAAAAATCCAACATTGAAAACCTAGAAGCATTCGAAATGTGGTGTTACCGACGCATTTTGAAAATATCATGGATGGATCGCAAAACAAACGAACAAGTTCTCGAACAACTAGGAAAACAATGCGAAGTTTTAAATTCCATAAAGATCAGGAAATTAAAATACTTGGGGCACATCATGAGAGGTGAAAAGTACGAACTACTAAGGAATATAATGCAGGGTAAAATCAAAGGTAGAAGAAGCGTAGGAAGACGTAAAATCTCGTGGCTACGCAATCTCCGTGAGTGGTTTGGATGCAGTTCAATTGAACTATTCAGGCGAGTAACCAATTAAATTATAATTGCCAGAATGATTTCCAATCTCCGATAGGAGTGGAACTTGAAGAAGAAGAAGAATAGTCTCTCCGAACATCAGTACACTTGTTACAACGAGATGATAATTTATGAAGTCCATTCCTGAAGTGCTAATCTGAAAAAGATGCAAACTACGCTTACACATCCCGTATGAACTCATAATTTTATAGGTATTAAAATAGATAGATATCGCTAGAAGCCAAATCTGGTGAATACGGTGGATTCTCCAATATTTAAACTTTGATTGATGAATTTTATCCATTGTCAAAATGGTCATATGATACTGTGTATTGTCATGTATATTTTAAGGTTACAGTAATATTTAGAATTTATTGTTTCACCAGTTGGCAAGTTATCCACAAATAAAGTTTCTTATGCATTCCAATAAACTCATGCCAACACCTTTTTGGCCGATTTCTGGACACGAACTCTGGTTAAAGAACCAGGTTTATTAAGCCTCTTATTTTGATTCAGGATATGTTGAGAGGCTCATGCCTTATCGAGTCACTAATCCACTTTATCTTTCTCGAAAACAATCTATGTGTTACTATTTTTATTGGAAATAAACCACAATTAACTTTGTTTCTGATTACTTGGTGAAAAATTCTTCTAAAATTTAATTTTATATGGCACATTCATACTGACATTTCAGACATAGATTATACATTTTCATGAGAGGACTTTAAAATGATATGGCCAATATTGTGTTGAGTTGCGCTCCAGGGACGATTTTATTGTTAGATAACTCATTCAATTACATAAAATCAACTTTAACTTGACTTGCTAATGGACAATATAAAAAAAATTATTACACTCTTTGATTTTAGTTTGGGTTAGGCTCTGACCGTAGCAGTTATAACACTCTGTATGTAAAACATACATGTGGTTAGTATCCAAGTAAAAAGTTTTGTACGTAATTGTGACGTGTTGTTATTAATAATGTATAAGTAAGACGTCTGCAAAATCAAATGGTAATCTAAAGCATCCCATTACTGAGAAAAAATTTGAGGATATTATAAATAAAGGTGACATCAGTGATTTAAGTGATACAGAAGATGATCTAGAGGAGTTAGAAAATCCATTTGACAGCAAAAATAGTATTTAAAATAGAGACTATGATCCTCTACAAGACGAATAAAATGTCTTCACAAAACTAACCAATACCTGGGCAGATACACCAGCAGAAACTCACAAATAAACAAGAAATACGTGCTCTAGTAAAAGAATTAAAATTACGGAGCAGATGTTATCAGAATCAACATATACTGATAACCGTATTGAACAAAAATCGTCTGTTATAATATAAGATAAACAGTCTTTAGTAGGTAAAAACGGTTATAAGTGGAGTATTTTACCAATAAATGATGTAGGTCGTAAATTTGTATCCAGAGTTATTGTTTATATCCATCCAGGTCTAACCAACTTAGCTAAAGATGCTATAGAACCCATAGATGTTTTTAACTTATTTTTTATAGATCAGATTTTGGACGAAGCTTTGCTACGTACAAACGAAAAAATTTAAGAGTTACGAGAGAAGTACCAGACAAAAAAAGGTACTGTTTTAAAAACGTAATTACCTGAACTGAAAGTACTGTTAGGTTTGTTATTTTTATCTGCGGCTTTAAAAAATAATCACCTCTTAACTGACATTTTGTTTGATATTGTGGCCATAAATATAAAGGAACGATGAGTAAAGAAAGGTTTAACTTTTTGATCAATTCTTTACGATTTGATAACTTTTTGACAAGAGAAGAACGTAAAAAAAGTAGTTTTGCTCCAATATCTAAAGTTTGGAACTTGTTTATTGAAAACTGGGTCAAAAATTATAAAGCTAGTTCATATCGACAAACAAATGACAATCGACGAACATATCCTAGGATTTCGTATCAGGTGTCCATTTCGCATGTATATTTGCGATGTGGCTACGAAATATGTAGTAAATGCAACACGGTATCTGGGTAAAGCTACTATAAACAGCGGTATTTTTTTAGCCGAACATTTGGCCACAATCCTGACGAGACCTTTACATGAAATTAAACATAATATAACAATGGACAACTGGTTTTCCAGCATTCCTCTTGCAAATAAATTATTATCTTTCTCTTACAATTTGACAATAGATGGAACACTCCGGAAAAATAAAGGATAAATACCTCCTGAATTACTTGATCCCAAAACTTTGAAGTGCGGTTCAAGCATGTTTGTGGACAATGAAAACATAACTTTATTATCTTATAAACCTACGCAAAGTAAGACAGTTCTTCTACTTTCAACTACGCATTTTTCTGGAAATATTAATCATGAAACAACAAAACCCGAAATAACCCATATATATAATTCAACTAAAGGGGCTGTAGATACGTTTGACCAAATGTCTCAGAGCATTTGCTATAATGGGAGAACTAGAAGGTGACCGCTTTGCATATTTTACAATATGATGAATATTGCAGGAGTAAACTCTTTTGTTATCTACCATCACAATGTAACTAAAAACAAACAGGAGCCATTATCAAGATTAAATTTTATGCTGAAACTTCATAAATAATTAATTAACGAAGCCATGGCAATAAATAAGACTCCAAATAGTACCAACTTTATCCAGAAGTCTCAAAGATAGTCTTTCCATGCTTTTGGAATAAAATTTACCGCATGTTGCTGAAGACTGCCGAGGTCTCCAAGGGAAAGGAAAACGGACTTACTGTAGTTTATGCTCTACAGCAAAGAAACGAATGACAACTACCACATGTTACAAGTATGGGAGTGCCTTGTGTGGAGAGCATCAAATAAAAATGTGTATGGAATGTGTACATCAATAGATAGATCAATAGGCTATCGTTTCTATATTAAATGTTTATTTAAATATACAAATTTTGTAATGTTTATTGCACAGGTTTATCGTGTACATATTATTACAAGATTCTGTTCTTTGTCAAAACTATATATTTTATATTGTTTATGTTTGGATTATTAATATTTCAATATTTTTTATTTAACCCCCTCTGTGGCTCAGTGGTAATAGCGCCTACCTTTAAACCTAAAGGTCGTGAGTTCGAATCCCATCTGGGTAGAGAAATTTTTGTTTATTAAAAATTAATGAATGGAAATAGTTTCTATCCATGTGCGATCGGTACTCACCGGAGGGACCGCAGACGTTCGGATACAATTAGCGTCTCTTAGCAAAGACAATGACGTCGACTTTGCTAAGTATCAAGACAATTACTTTACACATATACACACACTACACTAGGTACCTGACTGTACCATGCCAATGATCCTAGTTGTCAAGGCATTAACTCAATAAAAAAAAATATTTTTTATTTGTATCGTTCCTTAATAAACTTCTTTTAAATTAAACCATTCTGTTTTAATTAGATATAAAATAAAAAGAAAATACTAGACCTAAATCAGTGAGTACGTAAAATTTACGTATAGTTAGCATTTACGTATGTTACAGAAACGTTAGTATTCTGGGGTTATAGACATATTTTAATTATTTAAATTAATTAATAGAGAATATTTTTGTTATAGTTTGGAAAAGCCGTTGTCGACTACAGTGAATTTGAAACAGATTCTGGCTCTGACTTCCATCCACCATCTGATAATGAGTCTACTACAACTAGGAAAAGCTTCAAAAAAGATGGACTTGTGCAACCTGGATAAAGCAGGGGTAAAAAAGGTAAGAAAAATAAGTCAGTTTGAGAATGATCCAAGTCTAAATTGAAAAGAAATTCAGGAAAATCATATTTAAATTCTCTTTGTAGAATTTCGTCTCAGAATCAATTTTTTCATGGAATTTGTAGCTGTCGACCAAAGAGTAATTTGTTATTATCTCTTTAAAAAAATATATTTTCCAAAGTTTCTACAACTTATCTGATTTTAATTTACAGGCCGCTTACATTAATATACAAGTAAATGTTGTCAATAAAGGTTAACATACAGCAACTCAAATTCATAATAAAGACACGTATTTATACATTATCGAAAAAATTTAATGATATGGATACTGTTTGAAAAACATTTCTCAAAAAAGCTCTACAAGATTCAAAGCTTACCAGAGGTCTGGTGAGCCTCATAAGGCTCACCAGATCTTTAAGAAACAAATCAAGAGGTGGCGAATTAATTACTCCGCATCTAGATAAAAGAGACAAGCAGAGGAAAATAAATATTTAAATTGTAAAAGATTTTATTCTCAAATTTGTCAAATATACATCCCACTATAGCCGAACAAACATCCTAATCGAGAGTATCTGTCACCTAATTTAAATATCTCACAACTTTTTGATTTGTATGTACAAAGTGAAGAACAAGAAATAAAGATATCCAAATTTGTCTTTTTCAAAAACTTTAATAAAGATTTTAATCTTCATTTTCGTTATCCCCTCACTGACTAGGTGTAGAAAAAAGCAGAATGGAAATCGGAAAAGAGTTACACCTGCGGAGGGCAGAAGCAGCTCGAAGTGGAATGAAGGAATATGCAGCCAAAAATAAAGATACTACAACAGTAGTTCGTTTGATTTGATAAAAACGTTAGTTACTTCAAGTATTTCTATGGGAGTGGCTTGTTACAAAAGACAGCTGTGGACGTATTGTTTTGGCATCCTCAATCTAACGACAGGTCATATACATTCATGGTTCTTGCTTTTTACACTGTCTTTTTACTGTGTAACTTTTCAGGAGAGGCAAAAATATAAAATTATTTTACTTATTACCTCATGCAATGAGGCATAAGAAAGTTACTGGATTAGTATTGCAGTTATACTTAGCCTCCGTGATATACTGTAACTCTATTACACATTCGACATGAATTCTTAATTTTTCATCCCCAAAATTTGATCTCCATTTGCAATTACGTCATTGTTGCCTTGCCACAAAATATAGAATAGAACTCCAACCCCTTATTTTTTGGCAAAAATCAACTTTCGTCCACGTTGATTCTTTATAACTTTTTTTACATAGGTAGAAATATTTCCCTTTTAAGCTTTGAAGTAGCATTACTTTAGTTATTATGAAGTCACGGCCTTACTCGTCTTTGATGAAATCTAGTCCCATTTAATTGAACAGTGCTTTTACATCGTAAAACTCAGTGAAATCCATTGCTTTAACGGTTAAAGGAGCTCCTGTTTTTTAAGCATTCCTAATTAATTCAACGTGTTCCTCGGAAACGTATATGGACCCTAATTGGATTGAACTCTTCACTGTTTTTTCTATTATGTTGTGGACTGAATCACCTTCATTTTGGGTGTGACTGCGAACAAGGTACTTGTGAGTAATAGAATTGATGTCCAAAGTAGTGACAGCAAACAGGTACATGACTATTAGAAATTTATTTTTTTGTTGGCCTCCACAGTTATCGGAATAAAAAATTACATCAACTCCTGGGCTGGTTATTGACAATTATTAAAGATTATAATAAACGTAAGATCCGATTTTTATTGTCCCTCTACTCTTTATCCCTTCATTCCAAAAATAACAACTAGCTTTATCAATTTCATGAGTGCTATCTATTTCGGAGACTTGGTTTTTGCCTTTACTTCCACCACTGTAAAGTTATAACAGTTTACGCTAGATTTGTAAAAAAATGCAGAACTTTGTCCTATTGATACAGGTTACATTGCTTGTAAATCATAAGTAGCCAGATGTATATTGTAACCAGAATTTTTTTTTTCAGTTTATCGTTAGTTTTTTCTTTACGATTTAGATCCTTTTCCTCTAAGTCACTTTTAATGGTTGTTTACATATTTTCTTTTTCTTCTGCTCCAGCATTTTTAAAATATTCGCATTGGTCACAAAGATCTTTCTTAGGAATTAAAAATCCTATATTAAATTCGCTGTTGAGAATACTAGTATAAACAATCGTAGTTGTTCCTTTATATAGTTCCTGTGAAGTTTCGCAATAATTAAGCCACTGCTCCGTCTATGTATTGTATCGAAAAATGACTTCGAATATAATAACTTTCAATTCGTGGAATTGAACTTATATGGCTACGAACAGAATTCAAAATTGTGTCACTTATTTTCTTATGACTCTTGTAGTTCCCACATTTATCTTCTGATATAATAGTAGGATTTCACTTGAAACTGCTTTAATTATAGAGCAAATAAATTTTTCAGTTATTTTAAAGTATTAATGAGAAACGTTTTACATCACCTTTTTTGTTTTCCCTTCCTGTAATGAAAAATGTACAATTTATATTTCTGGGAGTGTTTTTTGATGTAGACATATGTCGCTGTCTTTGCAAGGACTCCAATGCCCAATACTTTTTCAATTGTGTCTCTCTTAGCTTTTTAAATACCCCATTTGGACATTTTAAACGGCATTTGTCGGTACACACAGGTTCCAGTTTTCTAGCAGCTACAGGTTTTCCTACTCTAGAAGTATACCCCTGTTTAGAATTCTTTAGTATTCCCCCTTTTTTTTAACCAATTACCCACATTTCCTTTTTCCTTTCTTGGACAAAAGAGCATTACCAAGTGTTGGTGTTTGGGGATCTTGGTGTATATTTTACTTTCACAAACTGCACTTATGTCAATGTTGCCACACAATAAGGGGAAATCCAGATAAAAAATGACACAGAACCCAGGTACGTCAATGTTTCCGCGTATTTGTGAAAAATCTTAGAGCAGCAATAACATAAAATACAATTGCATCAAAGAAACACAGTAGATAAAAGCACACACCCGACCTATCAAAGCACAACCATAGATTTTGTCATTGTTTTTTCGAGATCGGCTGATTTTAAAAAAATGACGCATTTGCTTCCTGGTGGCTAAAAGCTGAAAAACACTTCTGAAATTGATCTGACGAATGGGGTAACCAAGTTTGGACACAATGACGACATAAACTCATTTTCGATAAATTTGCAGTTACGTCAATGTTTCACCGGGACAGCGAATATGTTAATACGCTAATTTTGATCTTGTACAGCTACCAATGCGGAGGTCAGAATCAAAATATTAAACTGGCATCTATTTTTACTTACATGACTCTCACCAATACATCAGTTCCACAGTCCCACAGTCATACATCACAAGTTTCTAGTTTCCGGTCACTCCTATTTGCCATGTGACAAAAACTTTGAAGTGATCGAAAAACAAAAACCATATTTTAAAGACATTTTTTTGCTAGACGATTGGGTGAAAATTATTTCCGGTAACAAAAAGAAGAACAAATTTCAGGTACCCAAAACGACCTCTCTGAAAATTTTAAGTGTACTGAAAAACTAGAGAAGTTACTTACAAACCAAAAAATAAGTGCAAGATTTAAAACTAGAAGGGTTCAAAATACGACGGCTATTGTTCAAAGCAAAAAAAACCAAGTCTACGAAACAGAGAGCACTTGTAAAATTGATAAAGCTAGCTGTTAGTTTTGGAATGAAGTGATGGGGAATCGCTTTATGGAGACACCTTAGCAAACTCTCAGTCTTAGTTAAATATTTAATTTTAATTTCTGCAATAAATTAGCTTTTAATTAGGAATTTATTATTTTAATGTAAAATGTCAACACACCAACAACTGATTAATAACAATCCGCATTATTTACTGATTTAGTTTAAATAGCAGACTATCTGGACAGTTCTTACCTATTTGTGACAGCGCAGCATTTAAAAGTGTACATTTAAATTTAAAACTTAACGTGACCCAGAGTTTTTTACTATTTTTTATAATAATGACACAAACAATTTTATTCCACAAGTGGTTTACACACTGTATATGACGATCCACTTACATTCCGCGGTTTGTATAAATATACTGCGCTGCGTACGTCAGGGATATTATTAATAAACTATAAACAACTTACAAATTTAATTATTATTATTAAAGTATATTATCACTCTTATCGTATTCTTATGATCGGTATGTTTTGCATGGGCCCTAAATCCTATTTAGAGACATTCGAAAAATCGAGACGGGTGCAGTAACCTTGCGGTATGCCGTAATATACATGATATAAATACATATACACTTATTATAATTTTATATAATGTATTACTTATAAAATATATTTTTTTAAAAACTCTAGGACAACTGGATGTAACACATTTTATACTAATTGTTACATGTTTTAAAATTTTTGTATGAAATAAAATAAAACAAAATAAAAAAAAAACAATACAATTAAATTAAGTTTATTATAATTAAATAAAATTAAATAAAGTAAATAAAATTAAATTAACTTAAATTAAATTAAATTATAAAAAATTAAACAAAAATATAACAAATTTGAAAAAATTATAAAAGAATGTAAAAAATGTGAAAAAATTACAAAATTTATAAAAATTTTATAAAAATGAAATAAAATTAAATAGATTTAAACAAATTAAATTAAACGTATAACTAAAGTCAAAGTCAAAGAAAGTATAACTACAGAAATACGGAATATTTCACCTCAATCTTTAAACAAAGTTCGGGATGAGATTTTTAGGAGACTGTGTGATTGCCAACAACAAGATGGAGAACATTTTGAGATTCTATTTTAATGTAATCAATTACCTCGGGTATTCTATGAATTAATTGTCGTAAAGAAAATTACACCTAATTATAAAATTTCACCTTCTACTACACATAATAGACCCTACATGATATAGTTCGCTGAGATCAGATCGTTAAGGACCTTTAAAAAACATAAAAATATACACGTGTGTTTCATTTAAAATACAGATTATAGACTATGCCAGACTTTCGTGGATTACCCTGTTAATTCAAATTTATGTTTAAAAAGCGCACATTTAAATTTAAAAGTGAAGGTAGGTATCCCAACGTATTTTATTATTTTCTAAAATAAGGACACACACAAGTTTATTTCATAACTGGTTTCCACACTGTATAAGTCGAGACTACAAATGTACAAAGTTGTTGCCTTTTGCAGATTTAATCAAATCGTTTGCTATATATGTAGTGCTTAATTAATAGTAAATTAATTCAAAATGGAGCTACCATAGGGTCGTTGTGGCTGATTTGTAAGGAGGATTTCGAAAATCCTAGAGAAACAATGGCCTACATAAATAACACCTTTGAACAAATATCCTTTTGTGGAATTATTTGGTTTGATAATGCGTTAAGAGAGAAACGGGGTTGACCATTTAGAATGTTTATTTTGAGCTAGATTTGTTTTGTCCAATAAAATTGTTTAAAGAGAAAATGGATTTAACGCTATTATGTGAGAAGAGAAATATTTTACACAGTTTTAAATTTGGAGAAGTAAATGAATTATTTTGTATATAATATTATTTCTAATACAAAGAGGAATAAGTACCATGCTAGAGAATTGAGGATCAAGTTGTGACAATTCTTTTTGTTTTTTCCTTATGTGTACTTACATTAAATTTCTTAAGGTTTCAGAAATGATAAGTAATGGACAGTAACTATCTTATGCATCACGTGGATGTTTGTACAAGTTTTATTTTAACACATGGCGGACAGTAGGAACAAGTGAAGTTTAAAAATTAACAGCATATACAACATATATTTTATGAATATATAAATTTTATGTAAATAAGAAGTTTAATGACTTAAATAAGCAATTTTTTGTATACAACAAAGTATTTTTTGGAGTTTTACACGAAATATTACATCATAATCAAACAAAAATAATTCAACGACAGGTAAATTTTTTATAATTTTGCAATTTATTATTATTTCAGGATATCATGTTGTTCTGGTAAGAATTTTTTATATGCACCGATTTGCTTGAAAGTTTGACAGTTAAAAACTCGCTCCAAGACCAAAACCAATTTGTACTTTTTCTCTGCAGGTGATTACCAATCCAACTTGATAAAATTTATTAAATAATTATGGAAATCTCCGGAATAGTGAATTTTAAGGCAAAACGTTCATAAGACTATTTTCAAACAGTCAATAGTTTCAATAGTTTTTGAGTTATTTGTGACTGAAAGTTCACAAATTACACGTCAAAAGAACAACGTTTTACCGCTAATAGCTCCAAATATTTAAAATCAATCGAGAAAACTTTGTTGAGAGACAAAGAGACCTGTTTCTTTATTAGTACAGGAAACTTAATATTTAAAAGTTCGATAGTAGACTTTTTTTCATCGAATATTAAAATTGAAACATTATGAAATAGACAGAAAAATGTAACTTTTTGATTGAAAACTTGCAGAAACTTTCTTAAAGATCTTAAAAATATATTTAAGATAATCACTGGTAAAAGTGATTTGAATGAAAATTAAATTTGTAAAGTTCGAACTAGAACAAAGTTCGCCTATATTTTTTCTGTGACACAGAAAGTGACAAACTCAACCCCGCCAAAACCACCCTGGTAAATATTATTTGTTGTTTATTTACAATTTACTTCTTTTGCATACAAATATTACATTTTTTTTAAGTTTAACTGGTTTAGAAGCTTTGATTTTGAAAAAATCCACAAATAATGACACTCTTTTGGGAATTTATTAAAAACCCCATTTTTTCAAAATAATTTAACAAACTAGAAATATAGACAAAAGATGCTAGATTAAAAAACCACACTCCTTTTACAACCACGTTCCTACTGAGGCTGCAAGTCGTGTAACAAGTGAAAAACGAAATTCAACCTAACAATTTTTTTTCCAAAACAAAACCCTATGCTTTTAAATCGATAAATGTAAATCGATGAATGCACATTAATGTCGCTATAGCCATAGTGGCTAAAAATGACCGTTTTGTTTTGGATGGCTCTTTCCGTCATGCCACATAGTGAATTTCGCCTTGATGGTTTTGACGCTTAAACTAGGTTTAATTTAACTAACCCAAAAGTGTACATACAATACCTAGTTTACCGGCTTAACTCATTGGTGCCTGAATTTAGTTTTGTTACCAAGTTTTCGATTGAATGAAATAAAATGGCCTGTTAAATAATTTAAATATAATAAATTTTACGGTATAATAAAAAAAAATATTGAAATGATGTCAAAAAACACAGTGTTACATAATAATATATGTAACTCTAGGCACTATTGAAAACAAATTTGACATAATATACTTTTTTTTTGTGTGTGTGTTTTGGCTTGGACAATTGTCATTCAACCAGTCTCAATCAAGATAAGTTTATTAATGTAGTGCGTGTGTGTGTGTGTGTGTGTGTGTGTGTGTGTGTGTGTGTGTGTGTGTGTGTGTGTGTGTGTGTGTGTGTTTGTGTGTGTGTGTGTGTGTGTGTGTGTGTGTTTGTGTGTGTTTGTGTGTGTAGAGTAATTGTCTTGATACTTAGCAAAGTCGACGTCATTGTCTTTGCTAAGAGACGCTAATTGTATCCGAACGTCTGCGGTCCCTCCGGTAAGTACCGATCACACAAGGATAAAAATTATTTTCATTTATTAATTTTTTTTAATAAACGAAAATTTCCACCCAGGTGAGATTCGAACTCACGACCTTTAGGTTTAAAGGCAGGCGCTCTTACCACTGAGCCACAGAGGGGGTTCATAATATACTTAAAACTAAATTTTTCTATTATTTTTTGTGAAATATATAATTACAGTCCAAACATAAGCCTGCATCACATCTTGCACACATTGTTCTTGTACTTGAAGAACAGTTGTAACCAGCACAGCGTCTTTTTTTATTATTTGGTACGTGCACAAACAAATGATATTGACCATCATATATAAGATGATCTCAAATTATGTTATTGGAGTTACTTAATTTAAATAAAGCTGGTCTTCTGGCTACTTTTGGTGAGTTTTAAAGTTTTTGGAGATAATACTGGGCTATATTTTGTCGAAAGGCTAGCTGTGGTAATTGGTCATCGTGACTTTTTTTATATAATATTTATTTATTATTAATTTCTGCGTCTAAGATATACACCCCCGCCATTTTAGGGATTGGATACCAATTCTATAACACGATTTGATCCATTGAATCTGTTCCTCCCATGGAATTATTTGACTTCCCAATTCAGTCTGGTCTGGATTGGTTAATGTATTTTAGTTTCTTTTTATTCTTGATCCTACAGCTACTACCTTGTCTTTTTATTTTACAAAAATAATTCTATGGTCTTTATCAATAGATAAAGCATAAGAACCTAGTTCCCAGGTTTTCATGGATTTTTTCGAGAAAAGGGGACATGTATGTAGAATACAATTTTCACGAAATGTGCCTATGATGTGATATTCTTTTTCGCGCAAAAAATAAACAACATAATAACAGGTTTTTTTTTTAATTATGGATATTATTCAAGTGGCGGCTTTACCAAATAAATGTTCATACTGCTCATTGGAAGATGGTCCTTTCCCTTGGTAACGGTCAAAATTGACTAAATATACATCTTTAGTATAAGAGAAAACATCTTAAAGCCGAATCGAATAGGCATGCCCCTAATGAACTGTTTACCACCATGTTTTCCTTAATCATTAATTAGAAGTACTTAATCATTAATTAGATAATTAGATAAGACATAGGAAGAAGAAAAATATAAAGCATCCAATATCATCAACTGTTATTTTACGATCTGGCTGATTTTTAAAAAAGGCATAATTTCTTGTCTCATTTACCACTAGTTCAACAATCTGTGATTCAGTAAATTTTTCGAACATGTTGATACAAGTACTTGCTTTTAAGTCTTCATAGCCGAATTTAGGAAATGTTTGCGACTCAAAAATAGTGAGGTATCCATCCAAGTAATATTTTCTCCCAAATCAATTTGTTGAGGCAATCGTATTTGAAACGTTTCTTGTTCCAATTCGTGTACATTAGATGTTAGTATTTCTGTATTAAGTAGTCTAAGCACTACATTTGAACGAAGTTGAAATCTACTTAAGTTATGGATAGTACCACCATCTTCTTCCCCAGAATCCTCGTCAGTCAGTTTGGCTGCCTCTGAAGGATCTATGAAAATTTCCTCCATGTCATCAAAAAAACGCCATGTCAAGGGCATCTTGTAAAGTAAATCTGCGCCTATAAAGAAGTAGATCTTTAGATTGATTAAAAAAAATTAAAAATGAATCCTACAGAGTTTATTTATAAATAAATCAATCATTGAAATAAATGGACAATTACGTGCATATAAAAATCTATTGAATAATGGATTTACATTAATCAAGAATGTATGCGTTTTTTTGAAATTTTATAAATTTAAAATATGATGCCAAAAGTTGTCATTGTATAAAAATCATTAACTAATAACAAACAATTAGAAATCTTGCAGTGTGTTTAACAAAAATATAAAAATTTAGGCTTTTTTGTGGATTAGACCGCTTTTGCATCAGTGTGTCCTTAAAAATGTTAATAGAAATGTGAATTAGACTTAAAGTACAATACAATTAAACAGTAGGTATGAATATTGAAAATATGCTTTATAAAAAAACAAAGTAACAAAAATACTCTTTATCGTTAATGTACTCTTCTTCTTGCTGTATAGTGGAACTATTGTTCTGATGTTTGTGTAAAATCCATGATGTATTGGAGGTGTAAATAAAAGTAATTTCAAACGATCTTTTTTCGCTTTGGTTATTGGACGTCCATCGTGATGAAGATAATCTAGCTAAAGTATTTCACTGGATGTCCTCTTTTTGACATCTGGTGAGTAAAAGAGAACATCTGCATTATTTCTGTATTTTTAGTAAATTGTAAATGGATTTTTTCTTCTTGTATTGCAACCACTGAATCTGTAACCGTCAGACTTTTGATTTTTGTGTATCAAGTTTGCGATTTATTATATTTCTTTCTAACTTCTACGTAGAATAAACATCGTTTTCTGTCATATTTAATACCGTAAAATGTGCTTTCTTTCGTGCATGGCCTATAACCTTTATCCAGTCGTCAGGTACGTACATATCTTAGAAAAAATTTTTGCTTACTTATTACTTCGAAATTGTGGTCACAGGCAAAGGTAAGAGTGTCCTGTGACTAAAAACGTATGATCAATATTTTCTACCTCTTCTAAAATCAGGATATGACACAATAAAATTTCAAAGGACAGCGATTTTGATGTTACGGTTCTAACCTCCGCGTTGATCGGAATATAGTATTACATTTTTTGATGTAACAATATTTTTAAAATAATGCATTAAACAGTAGTAAACAGTAAACAAAATTCTTGAGTTCCTCGTGATGCTAATGTCTCATTCCAAACATACATATAAGCATTATTAGTAGCCAAATTATGGACTCCTAAGACTTAATTCCACAACTAGCGTTAATAGTTAGAAATTCCAGTGCTGATAACTGATGTGAGCAAAGTTCGCAAAAAGTCAAATGCAATCACTGTAATGTATTCAGGATTTTATTTTGCGTACTCTGCATTTTGTTTCATACCACATCTAGCACGGTCTGCTTTTCGGTGGTGAACCTCTAGTGTTACCTTCAATTCACGTGTTTCTGCTTGAACTGTTGAGACGTTTACTTTATTTGTTATACAAGTCACATTTTTGCACGAATCCGTAGGTTGTTAGCGTGTACTATAGCGCATCTCCAAGCGCAAAGAGACGATACGATTAAAAAGAAAGGGACTGCACTACACCGTCTAATTTCCACCCTAACACAAACATCTATTTACTGAAAGGTTAGATTGTGTGATACGTACCCTTGTTTAGCAGCTGAAACCAGTCTATCCTACAAAGAGGATGGTTAGCCAACTTTTGCATTATTTTACGTATTTATGTATTAAACAATTTTGGTTTATTCCACCATTTTGTGGGTTAGCCCATTCGTGTTTTCAAATTTTTGTTATTTTTTATAATTCAAAATCACCTTACTGGAGAGATTTATGTTATACGAAAATGTTGGTTAGACCAGTTTTTCTTTAAAACTTTAGGTCGTTAGAAGTGATTGCAATCTATAACTCAATTATCAACAAAATGTTGGCTAGCCCACTCTTGGTCTCATAGCCTCATATATTACTAAATTACTAACCAAATCTAAGAAAATTACTATTATACTGGGAATAAGCCACAATTAAAGATAAAAATACGTTTATTGGCGTTTCAATTTCCACTTCGGAAATCGTTCAAGAACGATTATCGATTAACGATTAACGATTAACGGTATCATTTTTATAAAATGGATTTTTGCTCCAATAGTGCTATCTCTATGTGTGTCTTGCCAATTACATAAAAGCAAATAATTTTTTATGGTTTCATCCACAATTCCCTCAACTATTTCTGTTGATCATATCTATTTGTTTTCGTTATTAACAAATCTTGAATTTCATTAACCCTCTAACTGGTAAGAGGTCCCTGAGGGCCCCTTCGCTTATTGTTTATTTAAGCCGCAGGTAAAAGTCAGGTAGCCGCAAACTGTTTTGAATTTCCCCCACTAGTTCATCTAGAGACGTTTCAAATGCATTCTAAATTCATTAGACGTTATCGTTACATTTTTGTCTCAGTTTTCTGCGACAGGTCGAGGTGAACACAGAACAATTACTCTCAAAATTTTTTCGACTTAAAATTATGATACTAACTACAAATAATCTAAATTTACTGAAAACATTTTTTTATGAGTAGTTTAGAGCTTCAAGTTTCACTATATATTGTAATTACTACAAAACAAGTATTCTGAGTGTGCTTTAGAAGCGAAAATAAAAAGGGTTCCTAAGGGACCCCTTGCCGGTTTATGTGAAGTTTCTTCTCACTTTGTTGTGATTGTTGTGTTGTGTTGTTGTACTATTGTTTACCAACTTTCATCAGTGATTTGTTTATTTTGCTTCTGGAAATGGCAGGCAATAACAGCTGGAGACAGAAAAAGTTTAATTTGTCGGTAATGACCGAAGATGAAATCCAAGAACTTATGGACTCTGTTGAAACGGATTCGTCAGGTGATTATAGCGGTGATGATCCAGACATCGACCCAGATTACGAGCAGGATGAGATCGCTCCAGATGACATGATGACAGAGTCTATCCGTCAAATGCAAGCAGGTGAAACAAGCGACTATTTTATTTAAAATGTGAACATGTCGCTAAATATCAGTGACATAGAAACACCTGCTGCATCATCAACAATGCTAACGGCGGTACAAATCGAAGCTGACGAATGTGTCAAATCTTTAAAAAAGAAAGAGGCTGGGCCGTCTAGATGTATGAAAGCAATTCCATCTACTTCAGTCGCCGACGTCGCACATGCTGCAAGTTGTAAGCCAAAGAAACGACCCCGTTCGCCATTACCTATAATGGAAGATTCTTGACCTTTGATCACGCCTTCTCTTGGTGGTTTTACTAAGAGAGGTAATAGTTATATATTCATACTTTAGCAATAGTGTACTATTTTTATTCTCATTTCAGCTATTCAGGATATCAAAAAAGATTCGTAACAATTTACCAAAGTAACGTGGCGTGAGCGATCAATGAGCTTGCATGTAAACGAAGTAGATTTCCAAGGAGATGTACGGTTGCCATCGTCAATAAAAGAACTGGAAACACCAATAGAACTCTTCAATTATTTCTTCACAAAAGAGATTATTGATTTGGTGGCCAATGAAATGAACGATGCAGCTCGTCAAGAAAATATCAATACAAAATTCGCCGCGAGTGGTGAGGAGATTCGGAAATTTATCGGAGTGTTGATGTACATGTCGATTTATCGATACCCTAATCTAGAGAGCTTTTTCTTCTAGTTCCATGACCGTTATCGATCGTTGGTTATCATGTTGGCTACCATATTCGCTATCGTGACTTTATTGACAGCAGCTCTAAATAACGATGTAGTTGATTTTCCATACCATTGCCTTAGATTATTCAGCCATGATGTTCTTCTTCTACCAGGACCACGATTACCTTGGATCTTTTCCTGAATGATCAGATGTAAAAGATCATATTTTTCAGGGTGTCTCATAATATGACCGAAGTATTCCAGCTTGCGTTTCTTTATGATATTGACCAGTTGTGTTGTTTGGTCCAGCCGTCTAAGGACCTCCTCATTTCTAACTCTGTCTCTAATCTAGAGAGCTACTGGAGCAAAAACGCGTTCGCCCCCATGCAGAAGACAATGCCTGTAAAAAAGTTTATGGCAATAAAGAAACACTTATTGTTTCAAGATGAAAGGCAGCGCATTCGAAAAGGTCAGCCAGGCTATGATCCACTGTTTCGCATCCGCAAATTGGCTGATAAGGTCAACAATCGTTTTGATTTGATTCCAAAGACGGCTAGATTGTGTGTTGATGAGCAGATGTGTTCGATCAAACTAAAGCATCATCTCCGTCAATGTATGCCAAATAAGCTGCACAAATGGGCCATCAAACTGTTTGTGCTTTTTGATTCTCACGGTTACGCATATCGTAATACACAATATAATTCTTCCTTCCCGCACCTGATCTTGGAAGTACATCAAACGTTGTTGTACGTTTGTCACAGACCATACCTAGCTTTTCTTATCACATCTTTAACTTCGACAATTTCTATACGTCTTTACCTTTGTTAGTTTATTTACGTGCAAGAGGAATCTATAGCCTTGGTACAATACGGACAAACAAAATCCCAAACTGTAAGCTTCCGTTGGATAAGGATATCAAAGATGAAGAAAGAGGATATTCTGTTGAATATGTAGGATCTGCGTACGGTGTTGATTTCAGTACAATTTTATGGAAAGATACCAAGAACGTGCAACTGGCATCGACTTACGTTGGCATTAAGCCGTTTTTGAGAGCAAATCCAAATCAACATATTGCAAAAGTACCACAATGTGATCGAAATAAAAAGAAATACATCGAAGTCAACTGTCCGCAGATCATTCGCGAATACAACAGACATATGGGAGGAGTCGATCTGATGGATGGATTGATGGGTCGCTACCATATTAGAGCGAAGACACGTAGTACAATGGTTCGAATTTTCTACCACTTGATCGATATGGCTGCAACAAACGCTTATATATTGTACCGTCGCATACATGCTGAAAAATGTAATGATTCGAGCAATATCTCAGCGGAACATGAAAAGTCGTTGCAGCTACCAAAATTCAGAGAACAAATTGCTACTGCTCTCGTTGTATTCAGTGAAAAACGTGTACTTGGCCGACCTTCAACATCAAAATCAGAATCGAGCTAACCGCAACCAACTACTTCTGGCATTGGAAAAAAAGCAAAACATCCCATTGATGACATTCGATTTGACGGTATTGATCACTTTCCACTTTGACTCAACAAAGAGAGTGGTAAAAAAAATGTAAACTTTGCAAAGTGTCAAAAACTCAATGTATGTGTAGCAAATGTAATCTTCACTTATGTTGTTCTAATGCCAAAAACTGTTTTTATAATTATCACCATAAAAAATAGTGTCCACACTTTCTTTTCCGTTTGTTTTTAAGTTTATTTTAATAAAATCCATTCAAATGAATAAAACGCTATTTTTAACTTAAAACGGCAAGAGCCCCCTGAGGAACCCTTTACCTGTTTTTACCTGGAAGCCAAACAAAAAATGATAATTACATTTTAATAGCTTTTCTAGGTTTCTTAATACATTATTAAACTTGAAAAAAATTCCCAAGTAAATAGAATAATTTTTAGAATCTTGCCAGTTAGAGGGTTAATTACAAAAATGGGAAAAATTAAAAAAGTAAAGTAAAAAGTAAAAATTAATCGGCTTATGACCACGTAGTTGCTCTTCGTCAATGTTGATTCCTAGAAGATCAGTAAATTCAAATTTATGTTTTTCTTCAGGGCTATCTATTTCTTTTTACATTATTTTATCTGATCACTTGAGAAAGGCAAGATCACTTGAGAAATGCCATCAGCCAAAACCCATGTAGTGATCAGAGATTAAAATAAATTTTGTGGAAGTTTGAAAACAAAGTTTTCAGTGTATTATTGTTACATAAAATAAATTTCCATCAAGTTACGGTCGAATCCATCAATTAGTACATATTTATGTATTTATCCAATAAAAAACATAGTGAATGATTTTATAAATAATCATGGTTAAATAAAAATGCAAGGTGAAATTGTCATAATTCCTGTCTCCCCCATGAAATTTCTCAAAATTAGTGGTCCTATGCCAGAGTACAATCACATCCTTAGTTTTCGATGACATATATATATATATATATATATATATATATATATATATATATAATATATATATATATATATATTAGTCCTCACTGTCTAACACTACGAGTCGTTTACTCTTGTTTTTAACAACACGATATATAGAATATTCATTTCTCAAGACAGTTTAGTTTGCTTTAGATGCAAGAAGTCAGGTCATATTTCTTCACAGTGCTCCAAACCAATAACTCAATTAAACCACAACCAAACCAATAAATCATCGGTATCCAGCGCAATAAATATATCATTGCCAGCAATGATACAAACCCATCTCAGAGTGAACAAATGTCTATTTCTAAAATGTAACATTTTTCCACCACCTAAAGTCCAAGCAAAATCTAAAAAAAGCTAAAATTAGTTCAGCAAGCACTTCTGAATGCTCATTTTCTGTCTTACTTGACCCTGATAGAAAAACACCTTCACATACTTTATAGAAAATTACCCTCTACCTTTCCCTTTAAACGTTGATCAACTTAACATGATCCTAATGAATATCACGGGATCAACAGATCCTATAACCACAATTCAAGAATATACCACAGACCTATCAGCTTTGTCCCTTATGCTCAGTCAAGTCTACCAATTAAAAGAAAGATCCATAAAACGTAAATTCATATCCATAAGGTAAAAATCAATAATTATCTGTACAGTGAGGCATCGGACGCGGAAAGTGACACATCATAATTAAGCCAGCAATAAAATTCAAGTCTCTACTTATGTGAAATATTGATGGATTTTTCCATCGTCTTGCTATGTTCCAACATCTAATTAGTAAACAATCTCCTGATGTAATAAGCCTACAGAAATCTAATACTAGTGCGCTTAACGCTATCACCAGTGACGCATCAGAAACAGAGTGTCTAGTGTCGCAGGCGATCTTAAAGTTTATTTTAAAAATAAGATGATAAATGCGTGAAAGCGAGAATATAATGACTCTAGTTCAAAACTCAGAACCATAAAAAGTGACATTTTATCATGGAAATCCACAGCCAGAAGTAGAAGATGCCAAACTATTATTACACGTCTACGACTTAAACACTGTAGGTATACTCACGCCTATCTCTTCTACAATAGTAAACCTTCAAATTGCGAAACAATCAATACAGTAGACAGTATAAGGCACTTCTTGATAGACTGTCCTAAATATGTAAATCAAAGACACTTTTACAATTTGCCCAATAACCCGAAAGCACTCCACAACAAAAGTTTAGTTCCGGACAATTTATTAAGTTAGTTAAAATGTATAAATATATTACATAAAATTTAACTTAATTAATTGTTACAAATGTTTAGTTGTTCACAAATTGTAATTAATTGTTACAATGGTTGATTATTGTAAATGTTAAATTTAATATTATTACAAATGTTACAGGAATATCGCTAATAACCGTTGGGTGGATGCGACTTTGTCTCTTTAAATAAAAAAAAATCAAAATTAAAATATGGTCCACTGCCAAACTATCCTTAAACCAAAAAATTGCATTAATTTATTTGATTTAATTTTGCATGCGCTCCAGACAAAACTTTTAAACCTTTTTAAAAAAACTGTTGTTGTATCAGAGTCCAGTAATTTTGAAATAACTAATTCACAAACTTTTCTTATGCATTTCAACTATAACAGTATTATTCAATTTTATAACATATTACGTTTCGTATGCTAATTTGAAGTTCAGCTTTATTAAATCCTCGTCTATATGACTTTTCAGACTAGCGTATTCAGTTTCCAAACTATTTTCTATGGGCACAGAATGGATGAAAGGGTTGCTGCTAATGTATCTCGCGTAATTTCTAGACATATACGTATATGGTTAATATGAACTTTCTATATGGTTTATATTGCGAGAAAAATTGATAATTTTATTTAAATAGGTACTACAATGTTTAAACGTTGTCAATTTTGTTTGTCTTTGTTTATATATATATATATATACTTATATATATATATATATATATATATATATATATATATATATATATATATATATATACATATATATATATATATATATATATATATACAGATTGAACCAAATTAAAACGGAACATACAATTTAATACATGTCTGTTTGAACTGCATTTAAAATAGTGGACCAATATAAAACTTGGACAAAAATAAATCCATACCTGGGTATAGACATTGTATAAAATATAGTTCAACTATATGTCTCGCAACAAAGTTGTTTGCGTAAGACGGGTTTGTCTAAGGAGGCGTAATAGTTCAGGAATTGAAGCTCGAAAAAAGTTAAAACCTCGCAATTTTTTCGTCCTGCATGTATCCATTTGAAATTTTAGCAGAAGGTAGGTAATAGCCCAAGGATCAAAATCTATATCGAACCGAAGTGCGCTGAAGGGTTTTAGGGGTGAAAACTACCCCTAATTGTCAAAAATTATAAAATACCATATTAAACCTGAATATGGGTAAGATTTGGTTTGAATTAATGAAATAATGATTATTTTATACTTTTGAATAGAGTTCCATCATATTTCAACCCTTAAAAAGCAACCCTTGTTAGAGATTAATGTAAAAAATTACTAATTCTAAAAAAATGATTTCGCCTTGTATCATTTGGATAAAAATTTGGATTTAAGCTCAATTCACCCGCTGCTTTATAGTTTATGTCATGTCGACGAACCTTGATTGTTCTTAGGGGTGAAAACTACCCCTAATTGTCAAAAATTATAAAATACCATATTAAACCTGAATATAGGTAAAATTTGGTTTGAATTAATTAAATAATGATAGTTTCGTGCTTTTCAATAAAGTTCCATCATATTTCAACCCTTAAAAAGCGACCCTCATTAGAGATTAATATAAAAAAATTAGTAATGCGAAGAAAATGATTTCACCTTGAAACGACTTGCATAAAAATTTGGAATAAGGCTCAACTCACCCTCTGCTTTATAGTTTATGTCATGCCGATGAACCCTGATTGTTCTTAGGGGTGAAAACTACCCCTAATTTTCAAAAATTGTAAAATAATATTACAAGTCCTAAGATGAGTGAAATTTGGTTTGGATTATTTAAATAGTGAGTTTTTTATACTTTAAAATACAAATTCATACATTTTCAACCCTTAAAAATCAATTGTTATGAGTGCTATAGGTGAAAACAATTTTTTGCCAAAATTTTGCAACTTTTCAACTTTTGAAAATCACCCTTTACAACATTGAAGTTTTTATAAACTAATTTATAAGATATAAATTGAAAAAAGTAGAATTAAATACAAAAAAAATTATCAACATAAAAAGGCACCATATATTCTTATACATTTACATAAATAGTTGAAAATATTTACATTTATAGGTAAAACAATTATAATATTAATTTTATTCGTCATCAATTACATCTTCATCGTGATCTATGTCATCATCATCTTCCTCAATTATTGGTGGACTGTTATTGCACCCTTCACCTGAGCACCCAGAACAAGTAGAGTTACAGTATAAACCAACTTTTCTGCACCCATATGAAACGCCGCATCCTTTTTTGCATTGGCAAAAAATAATTTTCAAAAATTTATCGGGTGCAGGTTGTTTGTTCATGCGTACAGGTAATAACAAACCATCTTTGGAAAACCATCCCCAATCTGTTGCTCTGATATTTTCATTGCCAAGCCATAGACATATGAGCAGATGTTTTATTCTGTTGTATGGGATTTCAAAATAAGAACGCTTAAAATTTCGAATGTATAACGCCCCACTAGCTAATATACCGGTTTTGTAGATTATTATGCTCCGAAATGTACTGTACTATACTAATGGAATTTTCCGGAAAAAAATTAACTGGTTTTTTAAAGTATTTCCTTTAATTTTTAACGATAGATGTTTCTTCAAAAACGATTTGTAGAGGCTTTTAATAGCTACAAGGATCTGTGAATTAAATCTTTTTGGAACCCTTGGTTTTTAAATGGGGTGAGTTTAAAGGGCCCGAAAAAGATGGTGCTTGATCGTAAATCGATGCTTTAAACGGCTATATCTCGCCAAATATTCATTGTACAACAAATCTAAATAAAGTATAATTTTAGTCATTAAAAAAGCTACAATTTGGTAATTTTTATTTTTTTCATATATTCAGTATTTTCTGGCATATTTAAAAAAAGAAGGGTAAAAAATATGAAATTGTAAATCGTTTCTCGCTTTAAGCTGTACTTTTTCTAAAACTACATTTTAAATGGGTCAAACTTCTTGGAAGTATTAACAATACATCTACAAAGGGAATTGCAGAAGGGTGAAGATCGATTTTAATTATGGGGGTGGTTAGGGTGTTGTTTTCCTCGATTTTTTCGTAAACAATGAGGTATTGACCTTATTTTTTTATGATAGGTCTATTTATGCTCTTTAAAAAAGGTTTTGTGAGTTTTCTTCCAAAAATGCATCATTTTCCCGATATTTGACTTTGAATCTTTCAAATTTGGCATTTGAAGAAAACCGCTGAACATTGATATTGTATTTGTAATTGTATTTGTCTTTTTAAAAGCTACAAATTTGTTCTCTACAATTTTTTTGATAAAATGCACCATTTTCGAGTTATTCGCGAAAAATCGATTAAAAACGTGGATTTTTTCGTCTAAAAGTTGTTACTTTCAATCGCGAATAACTTGAAAAATATCATTTTATAAAAAAAATGTATAGCACATTTTTTGTTTAGAATCACTTTTCTAATCGAAACCTGTAGCTAAAGCGTAAAAAAAATTTTCACCCCGGAGATGGGGTGGCAACCACCCCCTAGGCTTTGGCGCACTTTGGTTCGATATAGATTTTGATCCTTAGGCTATTACCTACCTTCTGTTAAATTTCAAGTCAATCCGCGCCGCACGAAAAAATTGCGAGGTGAAATGCTACATTTCCTGGGCTATAACTGGTTTGACAGCATAATCGTAGATTTATGTGTAGCTTTCAATTTTTATGAGTTCAGAATCCAGCAGCACACTGAAGTATGGGATTTTTTATAATATAATTATTTGACAATCTTTTGTTGGCCAACCAGCTACAGCAGAATTGAGCCGAAATACATTATATTCCTATGTTCCGTATTTATTTCGTTCAATCTGTATATATATATATACAGTGCTAGTCAAAAGTCCGTTCCCCCCCTCGTATCTTTTGAACGGTTATTGTTATAATAGTGAAATTTGGAGGGAGGTAATAAACAGACGTAGGCTTCTCAACTAGTCTTAACAGGTGACGTAATAGTGACAGATGACGTTACAGCGCCACTGTGACAGATAATTTTAAATGGGACCTTATGGCAAGTGATACCTCGTTTGAAAGGCATTGAAAATACCTATTCAGTCATAATAATTTTATTTGAGTTTAAGCTCATTTTGAGAAATAAATTAAATAAATACTAAAATTGTAGTTTCGCATTTAATTAATAAATATTAAAACCTCCGCCTCTGATTACTTGTCAAAAAGTTGACGTTGTTTAATTCTCTAATTGTTTTTACGTCAACGTCAACTTTTTTGACAATTAGCAAAAGGCGAACGTTAGAATATTTATTGATTAAATGCAAAACTACAATTATTTTAATATACCTATTCAATCATGCTAATTTTGTTTGGATTTAAGATGCTTTTGACGAATAAATTAAATAAATACTAAAATTCTAATTTGGCATTTAATTCTAACGTCAGCCTTTAGTTATTTGGCAAAAAAAGTTGACGTTTGTCATTTCTCTAGTTGATTTTAGTTTGCAAAAGTGTTTATAGCCCAATATTTAGTTTCTGTTTCTATTTAGTTTGGTCAATCTAAGTTTAGTCAAGTTGTTTTTAGTTAGTTGTTCTTAGTTAATATTTAGTTTAGTTATTGTTTAACGAGACGTTTAAATTTTTACAAAGGCAGGATGGTACGTACTGCAGCCGACAAAATAGCAGCTATGATAATTGGTGAATGTGAAAGTAATTTCCATGCAGCGGAACGACTTTTTAATGAGAGGTACCCCGATCGCCCTATATCGAGATCTTATTTGATAAAGCTTCTTCGGAAGTTTAAACAAACAGGAAGTGTTCAAGATGTCAAACGATCTGGTCGACCAACAATTAGTGATGACAAAAAAATTGAATTAGTCAAAAGACAAAATACACTGAGTGTTGGCTCAAAACAAATTTCATCCATACAAATTAAACATTGTGCACCAACTTTCAGATGATGACCCCAACCGAAGACTGGAATTCTGTGAAAATATGTCCAATAAAATTAACCAACAGCCCAATTACATAAAAACAATTTGTTTTAGTGACAAAAGTACTTTTTCTCTCAATGGAAATGTTAACACACACACAATGTGAGGTATTGGGAGTGACACATATCCTCACGTCTTTTGTGAAACACATACTCAATTTAAAAAAAAATAAATGTTGGGGCAGGTATTTTGGGAAACCACATAGTTGGGCCTGTTTTTAGCAATACTAATTTAACCGGTGAAGTGTATCTAGAGATGTTACAAAATGCAATTGAACCATTAATACTTGCAATTCTGGAGGATAATCCAGATGAATTCGATAACTTGGAAATAACGTTTCAACAAGATGGTGCCCCTGCACACCATTATGGTGCAGTAAGACGTTACCTAGATGAGGAATATCGTGGTAGATGGATTGGACGACGAAGTACGAAAGAATGGCCAGCTCGGTCACCGGACCTCACACCATTAAATTTTTTTGTGTGGGTATAGTCAAAATCTAAAGTTTACGCTACAGCAACCGACAATATTGACATTTTCAAAGACCGAATTGTTGAAGAATGTAGGGCAATTTCCCCCGACACATTTGAACGAGTACGGCAAGAGTTTAGAAATAGGATGCATTACTGTCAGGAAGTAGATGGAGCACATTTTGAACACTTACTATAAGAACTGGTTATTAAATATTTATCAATTAAATGAGAAGCTACAATTTTAGTATTTATTTAATTTATTCATCTAAATTAGCTTAAAGTCAAACAAAATTATTATAACTGAATAGGTATTTTCAATACCTTTCAAACGATGTATCACTTGCCATAAGGTCCCATTTAAAATTATCTGTCACAGTGGCGCTGTTACGTCATCTGTCACTATTACGACACCTGTTATGACTAGTTAACAAGCCTACGTCTGTTTATTACCTGCCTCCAAATTTCACTATTATAACAATAACCGTTCAAAAGATACGAGGGGGGGAACATTTCGAAAAAGGAAAGTCTTTAAATTTTTGGATTACCTGTATTAAACAAAACGTAAGATATGCATAAATTATTTTCTTTGTTAAAATATATGTGAGGGACCCGCATAAGCTTAAGTGAATTCCGAGACAACTGAAGCGGTTTTTCCAAATAAATGTTGTGCAGTAATTAGGACAATAGAATAGATTTTAGAAAGATAGGTTTTTATTAGTTTTTAAGAATTGGTAGAAAAGATTAGTTTTTAAATAATGTTCGGAAATTTTATAATTGTAGGTAGAAATTTGTTTGTGATCGAAATGAAGAAATGGGAGATGTATGACGCGTTTTGATTGGATGAGATTGAAAAAGGTGGGAGGTTTGGTCTGAGAATGAGACGTTAGTTAGTTTTGGAAGAAGGAAAAGATAGGCAGTTGGTTTCCAAAGATGCAAGGCGAACGGCCGTTCTTTTTGGGTAGTTTCCCAGAGGTAGGAAGCAGTAGCAGTGAAAGTTTGTGAGTTTTCGTGTAGTTAGTGTATCTTACAGAAGCTGATCCAGTAAAAGATTGTAAGTTATTTTTTCTACTTATATTCCAAGAGTCACTGTTGAGGCCAACGAGAGATTCAGTTTATCGTAAAGAAAAGATATTCCAATAGTCATTTTTCACTCAGGCCAACGAGAGATTCAGTTTATTGAGAGAAGAAGAAGCTAGCATAATTTGAACGATTCGTGAATTTAAAGGAGATCATTAAGGACGATAAACTTTCAATAAATTGTTGTAAGATTGCTGATTACCTAGGAAGCGACTAAGAGTAGATAGTATAGACTACAAGGAACAAGGATTTGGACCACTCATCATCAAAGAGAGATAGTTTTGTTTTCTGCAGTTTTCCTTTTATTGATAACACAATTTTTACACTTATTTTAGAAAAGATATAATATATATTTTGATAAGGAGATTTAGAATAATATTTGGGATTTTGAGATTTAAACTAATTTTGTTTGTACCATTAATTTTGAAGGTTCACGTACGTAGAACAAAATTTTGAGAATCATTATATGAGATTTTGTTTATTGAAAATTTTTGAGTGTGAATTTTATTTCATTATTTTATTTCAATATATAATGTTAGATCCTATATGTTTTTTATTATTCCGGTATTCTTTGGACTTTACCTTTCACATGTAAAAGCATAGATATTGAAGCACGAATAGAACCCTAAGATAAGAGAATTAAAAGGTGTGATAGAATCATAGTCATATCATTTAAATAATTTTCATTAATTAATTAATTAATTAGCTAATTAATTGCTTGGCGTACTAAGATTTGAAATATCACAATAATATATACAGGGTGAGTCATAAGGAACTTTACATACTTCTACCATATGTAGAGTCCCTCAGGGAGCATATCATGTGGCCACTAAAAAATGTCAACTCCTCTTCTTTATTAATTAACAGGGTGATTTGTCTAATTGACCATTTATTTCATTTTACTGTAGTGTTTATACGGCTCATTTGATTTTTTTAATTTTTGCATGATACAGTACACTACCATCAAGCATTCGACTGGTATTAGCTAAACTAAAAAATTCCAGGACAAGCTTTGGAAAAATTAATTTAGGGATTCGTATTAAATATTACACCCTGTATATATATTTTTTTAAATGCAATAAGTGATTTTCAAACTACATAAATAGCCAATGAAAACGACATATGCGACAATGTTGTCGCACTTTTATTAAATTTTTAGTGAACCATCAAATCTTACAAAAAATAAAACAACCATAATGAAGTATCAAATTATAAGGTAATTAATTTAAACAAATGTTATAAATTTCAAACGTTTTAATTAAAATGATAAACTGAGTCACTGCACAACAAAAAACAGTAACTACTAACAATAATGAAGAACAATTAAAAAAAAACTAAAAATATGGACATAGTTGATAAACATGATAAACCCATAAATTAGAACTGGAAAAGATACAATATTGGTAACAAAATGAAAATAATTCAAAATAGATTTTCGAAATGGAACCCTGCAGCCTGTACAGATTTTTGTTGCCGAATTGTTAATTGCATTGCCTTCATCGGCGGGAAGAATGACTAGGTTTGGATTGGACTGAAGTTCTTGATTGATTGTCTCAATTAGAATGTGACTTGGGATAACAGTAATTGACATCTTTTGCTAAAGATTGACACATATTGATCAAAATAGGAGTATTATAAAAGTTATAAACCATTGTAGCGGGTTTTAACGTTATTATTTTTAGAATTTTTTCGGCAATTAGATGAGCTAATTTGCGCTTCTGAGTTTCAGTCTTAGATTCGAAAGTGTTCAGAGCTGTCTGTGGGTTGATACGGTCGAAACAGTCTCATAAGGTAAGATGTACAGTGAAAGAATAAACAGATGACCAGATGAATAGATGATATTAAAAATACTGATATTTGTGACATCTAGTTTTCGTTTAGTGGGACGAATCGTTTCACTGACGTGACTTGGGTGGTGGTTGGCGTGGGGACCAACGCAACGTGGGGATTGGAACGGATGGTGGCGCGAATATTTCAAATAGTGGCATTTTGATTGATAGGTGCAACGGACGGTATTTTTTTATAAGAGGTCTCCAAATCTAAGTTGACCGTATGCAGTTATCTCTTTCACTATAACAATTTGACGTTTTTTCAATTTTATAAACAATTTTATAAACTCCGTGTTGTTTATTTGAAATATTGTCTTTGATTTCTCGGACAAGATATGAAAGTTTTAGTTGTTAGAAACAGTAAAACAACTTTTTCTTAAAATTTCAAAAGAGCGTTGTTCTTCAATTACTTTACCCCCATTGTTAACAATTAGTACTTATTTTTTTTTTGTTAAGACTTTAAAACTAGCATATCCAAGAACATACGGGTCTGCAGAATCAACTATTTCTTAAGATATTTCTATCTTCAGTAATCTACATTACTTTCTTTATTCATTTTTGAATGCTTCAAATATGAAATGGTTAATTTAATTTGACTGTACAGTACTGTACAGAATGTTAATTAAAAAGGCCCTTACCCTGATTATTTTTGCCGATTTATAGATTTGTCTTAAAATAACATAATATTGGCTACCTGATAACTGCGTATAATTACCAAAAAGTGATGTGCATTGTCAGTTTAAAACTCTTCTATTATATAATAAATATTTAATTAACATAATAATTACCTGTAGAATAATGCAAAGCATTATGGGAATTAACAAATAAAGAAGGATTTTATTCTTCAAAAGATTTCGATTTATCTAGCCAAATAAAAAAACTTTCTAAAAATTCTTCCTGAAGCTTCCTGAAGTTGACCATTTATGTCATCAATTAGTTTGTCATTTTAAAATGTCACTAATGTATTCAGCAGTTACCTTTCGTATAATTGAATAGGGCAACATTATTTAATTAAAAATATTGCAAGCTAAGCTGACGTTGTGTCTTTTGAATATTTGGTATATGAACTGTTCTGTAATTTAAATTGGGAGCCGCGGTGTTTAATAAATTAGCTTTAGGTTTCTAAAAATAAAGTTGAAAAGGTTATTTCTAAACTAATACTGGTGGTCTCGGCTTTAGAATAACAAGATAAAATATTTCAATTTGTGACCATAGACTTAGTTTTGAAGTTGTTGACAATATCCAACTTAATTTACGTTTTAATAATATTGTATGGTTAATAAGTACTTATATTTTAATTTTTAAATAATTTTAATAATTAGGTACCCGATTTTGTGGCTCACCGCTCAGCTTATCAGGTAAAAATAAATATGATTTTCATCTTGATGTCACTGCCATTTCACGAGATAGTAACTTTAACTTAAATTTATAATAAGTTCATTTATTTTCATGGAACTATTTGGGACTGTTCCTCTTAGCACCATGTTCATGCTTTGTCAAATCTTTTGGAAATCTTGGAATTGGGAGTCCTGAAAACAGGACTTTCTGTAATATTTGGTATTTTTCCTAAATAGTGTTACGATAAATTCTGACCCAAAATCGTAAATATATTTTACTAATATGTTTTTATTCATTCATGAATGTTCTAGGTATACCTACCTGACGAAAATCAGCCGAGCCGCTATAAAAAAACCAGTTCCAGTTTATCCGAGACAATGCAGGTCAACATCCATGGGGTCTCCCCTCGGCTATAATATCAGTATGACGTCACATTCCAGTATTTTCGACAAGGGTCAGGTCAGGTCTAGGCGGTCTTACGGTGCTTTATATAAAGACGAAATTTTATTGAAGAAGTCAGTCGTAAGAAGCTCGGGAACCGCGATATTTAAATGTAACGAAACATAAATTATTATTTGTAATATAAATTAGGATTAATAAAGACTTTAATAAATTCGTAATTAGTTATCGTGAGTTTTAATAAATTAGAATATAGAGCAATAAAAAGACGTAACAGTGGTGCAGAAGTGGGATTGTAGATAAATTTAATTTGATTTTTGAAAAAGACTTTTGAACTTTTGAAAGGTATTGTTCGTCGGGAACATCCGCGTAGTTCAGTAGTGATCGTTGTACGAAAGAACATTTAAAAAGTACGTGTGTGCCTGACCAAAGATGCTGCTAGTAGAACTTTCAGTGAAACAGTTGCGTGAGCAACTAGAAGAACGCGATGAAGACTGCAGCGGGTCCAAGAAGATCCTCCAAGAACGACTGAAGACCGTTCTCAACAAGAATGGAGACGACCCAGAGACATTCCAGTTCCAGTCAGCAGAAGAAGCCGTTTTAACTAAAATAATTGATGGAAAATTCGAGACTGTTTCCAAAAGATTCGATGAAACGTCTCAAATGATCGAAGAAAGTTCTCAAATTATCAAAGAAACAGCTAGACAAAACGACGAGAAATTTGAAAATATGTCTAGAAGATTCGACGAAGTATGTATTCAGAATAGTGAGAAGTTTGAAGAAGTCTCTAAAACATTTGATAAAGTTGAAGAGAAAATCAAACAGTTAGAGACCATGATAACTAACACGAGAGGGCTACCACCAATTAATACGGTAGTTTTAGATCCGGTAGAGATAAAAGAAGAAGAGACGAAATGTAAGTTGGAAACACGGCCGAAATTTGAAGGAAGCGGAGGTTATGTTCATGTCAAAGTTCCAACTTTCGACGGAAAATCGTCATGGAACAATTACATGAAACAGTTCGAATCAGCTGCAAGAGCGAATGGATGGTCGGAAAAAGAAAAGGCTGTAAACCTGACTATAGCTCTTCGGGGAGATGCTTTAGATGTGCTCCAGACCATAGCCGTAGAGGAGACGGATGATTTCGAAGAACTGAAGAAGAGATTAAATATGCGATATGGCCACGAACACTTGGAGCATGTATATCAGTCGCAGCTCAAAAATCGAAGACAAAAGAAAGATGAGGCTCTTCAAGAATATGAAGTAGATATCGCCAGATTAGTGCGATATGCTTATCCAACAGCTCCCGAAGACATGATGGAAAAGTTGGCCGTTCAAACGTTTATTGATGGTCTTCGTGATCATGAGATGCAAATAACACTACGATTAGCTCGTCACAAGACGCTGGTTGATGTCTTATCCACCGCTCTTGAATACGAGTTAGCCACGCAGGCCTCTGGCGGGTACAGTAAAGTTAGGACTGTAAAAGAGGAAGAAGATGAAGATAAACTTGACCAGCTCGTTAATATGATGAAAAGCATGACATACAAGAAAACGAAGACCATAAGATGCTGGAATTGTGGCGAAATAGGACACGTACGAAGTTCATGTAAGCATCCTAGGTACGACATAAATCAAGAAACTCACCATCAGGAAAACTAGAACGGGTCGGCCTTAGGGGGGCAGCTTCGACCCAGAACTTTACCAAAGACCCTCTGATACTAATAGCTTCTTTGAAATGTCGTGAAGATAGTGTATATGTAGATGGAGAAATAAATGGTAAAAAGCATACGTTGTTGGTGGATACGGGAGCGACCAGAAGCATTATTCGCCCGACAGTTATAAACAGCCGTAAGAAACTGTTACCAACGAGGTTGCGACTGCGGACCGCTACAGGTGAAAATGCTAACATTCATGGAGAAATCCAGGTACAATTAGGAATTGGAGCAGAAAAGTTCGTCCATACTGTTATAGTTGCTGACATCGAAGAGAATGTTATATTAGGAATGGACGTAATGAATACGCATGGATTCCAATTGGATTTTAAAAATAAAGTAATCAAAGTTGGTAACGAGGAGGTATTTCTCCATCCACATGATGACAACACTATGCAAGCAGCCGTTAAAGAAGATACAGTCGTGCCTGCGAGAAGTGAAACAATCATAGTAGCGCGGCTACAGGGAATTGTGGACGAAGGAACACCTGTTATGATGGAGCCTTGGAATCATGACGACGAAGTTGGCCGTGGAATCATAATTGAAAAAGAATTAGTGACTTCGGCTAAAGAAATTCCTGTGAGACTTATTAATGTCAATGACTACCCAGTGACCATCAAGAAAGAGACAAAAGTAGGAACTTGTGTACCTGTGACATCCATAATCCGTCAGACGACAACGTCTGATAATTCCAACGATAAATTTGATCAAATGGTTGCGGTTGCTGGACAGTCTCTGAATCAGATTGAGAAAAGGAAATTAAGGGAATTTCTTCGGCAGTATTGTGATATTTTCGTACCGAAAGGAGGAAGGACGGGAAGAACTACCGTTGTTAAGCATAAAATTGATACTGGTAATGCTAAGCCAATTCGTCAAACAGCTCGACGATTACCACAGGCGAAAAGAGAGGAAGCTGAAACGATTGTTCAGGAAATGAAGAAAGACGGGGTGATAGAACCTTCTACGAGCCCATGGGTCTCTCCGGTGGTCCTGGTTAAGAAGAAAGACGGAACAACGAGGTTCTGTGTGGATTACCGTTTGCTGAACAACGTTACCAAGAAAGATAGTTATCCTCTGCCTCGGATCGATGACACATTGGACACATTGGCTGGAAGTAAATTATTTTCTACTTTGGACTTGAAGTCTGGATACTGGCAGGTAGAAATGGACCCGGTAGATAAAGAAAAGACAGCCTTCACCACAGGATCTGGATTATGGCAATTCAACGTTATGCCATTTGGACTTTGTAACGCTCCTGCGACATTTGAGAGGCTTATGGAAAATGTGTTAAGAGGGTTATCTTGGAAAACATGCCTAGTTTATCTAGACGACATAATCGTCTTGGGAGAGACATTTGAAGATCATCTGAAGAATTTAGAAAACGTTTTTAATCGACTTAAAGCTGCCCAATTGATGTTAAATCCTAAGAAGTGCCAGCTATTTCAAGGTAAAGTCAATTATCTGGGTCATATAGTCAGTAAAGAAGGAGTGGCTGTGGATAAGGGAAAAATTGATTCCATTAAGGAATGGCCAAAACCAACTGACAAACATCAAGTGAGAAGTTTTCTTGGACTATGTACTTATTACCGGAGGTTTATTAAGAAGTTTGTAGATATCGCTAAACCATTAACGCGACTTACAGAGAAAGCAAGAGAATACCGCTGGGATGTAGACTGCCAAAATGCCTTTGAGACCTTAAAAAAGCATTTAATCACAGCACCAATTTTAGGGTATCCACTGCCATAAGGAGAGTTCATCTTAGATACAGATGCAAGTAATGTGGGAATTGAAGGAGTGCTGTCTCAGATTCAGGGAGGACAGGAAAGAGCCCTTGGATAGTTCAGTAAAGTTCTCTCAAAACCTGAGCGGAATTATTGCGTCACGAGAAGAGAACTTCTGGCAGTAGTGAAATCAGTAGAGCACTTCTATCAATACCTCTATGGAAGGAAGTTTTTAATCCGAACCGACCATGCCGCCCTTAAGTGGTTGATGCAGTTTAAGAATCCAGAGGGTCAGATAGCCAGGTGGATCGAACGACTCCAAGAATATGATTTTAAGATTGAGCACCGGGCGGGAGTTAGCCACCGAAACGCTGATTCTCTTTCCAGAAGACCATGCCCATCAGAGTGTTCCCACTGCAACAAAACGAAATCCAAGGAAGCAACAGTGCTAAGAACGACGGTGGTCAATGACGACTGGACGCCTACCAAGATCAGGGAAGAACAAGAGAGAGATCCAGTTATCCAGAAAATCCGAAAATGGAAAGAGGAAAACCGTCGATCACCTTGGCAAGAAATATCGAACCTAGGCTCAGTAGTAAAGACGTATTGGGCCCAGTGGGACTCATTTATTATGGAAGATGGCTTGCTCAAACGAGTCCTGGAAAGTTATGACGGTTCAGAGAAGAGAAGACAGTTGGTGATTCCAAAGAGAAGAATAGCCGAAGTACTTCGTCAGTTACACGACAGTCTATCAGGAGGGCATTTTGGTGTGAAAAAGACCCTTCAGCGAATTCGGGAACGGTTTTATTGGATGAACAGTTCCTACGATGTGAAAGACTGGTGTAAGAAATGTACTATTTGTACTACGAGTAACGGGCCTTATCGAAAAAGGAGAGCTCCTATGAGACAATATAATGTTGGAAGCCCGTTTGAAAGAATAGCTTTGGACATTGCTGGGCCATTTCCAGAAAGTGATAATGGAGGCAAGTACATATTGGTAGTAATGGATTACTTCACTAAGTGGGTCGAGATTTACGCACTTCCAGACCAGAAGGCCGCCACCGTTGCAGATAAGTTGATCCAAGAATATATCAGCCGATTTGGAGTGCCTTTGGAGATCCATAGTGACCAAGGCAGGAACTTCGAAAGCGACTTATTCCAAGGAATATGTGATAGACTGGGTATGAAGAAAACAAGAACTACGGCTTATCATCCGCAATCGGATGGTATGGTAGAACGGATGAATAGAACAGTTGGCAAGTATTTGACAAAGATGGTGTCCGATCATCAGCGAGACT
Organism: Diabrotica balteata; assembly: GCA_918026665.1. Taxonomy (NCBI): domain Eukaryota; kingdom Metazoa; phylum Arthropoda; class Insecta; order Coleoptera; family Chrysomelidae; genus Diabrotica; species Diabrotica balteata. The sequence continues at coordinate 83,830,769 of OU898280.1, read as the reverse complement.
GGGACCAATATCTTCCGTTCTTCACAATGGCCTACAGATCTGCTGTTAATGAGTCAACAGGCCAGACACCAGCCAGAGTCCTATTCGGACGCGAGATGCGACTACCTTGTGATCTAGAGTTTGGGTGTCGACCTGGAGAAGATGTAGCAGGTGAAGATTATGTGATCGAATTACGAAGAAGAATGGACGATGTACACGAGTTGGTCCGTTCCCATCTCCAAATCGCTAGTGACCGAATGAAGAAACGGTACGATACACAAGCCGAAAAGGGGTGTTTTAAGAAGAACGATAAAGTCTGGCTTTATAACCCCAAAAAGCGAAAAGGTTGTTCTCCCAAATTGCAGCAGTTTTGGGAAGGTCCATACCTCATTATGGAGAAGATCAATGATGTTATTTACCGAATAAGCAAGATTCCGAGAGGAAAGCCGATGATAGTACACCATAATCGGTTGGCGTCTTTCGAGGGTGACCACGACGTAGATGAAGAAGTGGAAGTAAACCAAGTCCAAGATGTGTCTGACCTCACGTTTGAGGAATTCATGGGTGCCTATGGAGGTACCGGTAAAGCAAGACATGGTGTTACCACTGAAGAAAGGCAAGATCTACTCGCGCTTCCCGATGACTACTCACTGGCCCTTACCATCCCGGCCAGTATCAAAGATGCACCAGGGTTGGCATCCGTCTTTCGAAAGAAGTTTGGTCGAGTTGCAGAACTTCAATGCCAAGTGCCAGCTCCTGGTAGCCCCTGGTAGTTGAGAGAGCACGTACTAGAGTCCGACGTGCAAAAGTTAGCCATGCCAAAGTTGGAGTGCCGCCAATTAGATTGGAGGGTTATACGAAACATGGTGGAGGAAATCTTTAAAGACACCGAAGTCCAGGTGTTAGTCTGTTGCAATCCGCATAGTTACTGGTGCGGAGAGAAAACCGTCCCTTGTCATTTCTATACAACTGGAAGTTGTAAAAGAGGGTCCAGTTGCCGATATCAGCATGTCGTTCCAGTTCCAGTCCCGACAAGGTTTCAGGAGGAACCATCTTTTAAGAGGGGGGCAATGTTACGATAAATTCTGACCCAAAATCGTAAATATATTTTACTAATATGTTTTTATTCATTCATGAATGTTCTAGGTATACCTACCTGACGAAAATCAGCCGAGCCGCTATAAAAAAACCAGTTCCAGTTTATTAGAGACAATGCATGTCAACATCCATGGGGTCTCCCCTCGGCTATAATATCAGTATGACGTCACATTCCAGTATTTTCGACAAGGGTCAGTTCAGGTCTAGGCGGTCTTACGGTGCTTTATATAAAGACGAAATTTTTTTTGAAGAAGTCAGTCGTAAGAAGCTCGGGAACCGCGATATTTAAATGTAACCTTGTGATCTAGAGTTTAGGTGTCGACCTGGAGAAGATGTAGCAGGTGAAGATTATGTGATCGAATTACGAAGAAGAATGGACGATGTACACGAGTTGGTCCGTTCCCATCTCCAAATCGCTAGTGACCGAATGAAGAAACGGTACGATACACAAGCCGAAAAGGGGTGTTTTAAGAAGAACGATAAAGTCTGGCTTTATAACCCCAAAAAGCGAAAAGGTTGTTCTCCCAAATTGCAGCAGTTTTGGGAAGGTCCATACCTCATTATGGAGAAGATCAATGATGTTATTTACCGAATAAGCAAGATTCCGAGAGGAAAGCCGATGATAGTACACCATAATCGGTTGGCGTCTTTCGAGGGTGACCACGACGTAGATGAAGAAGTGGAAGTAAACCAAGTCCAAGATGTGTCTGACCTCACGTTTGAGGAATTCATGGGTGCCTATGGAGGTACCGGTAAAGCAAGACATGGTGTTACCACTGAAGAAAGGCAAGATCTACTCGCGCTTCCCGATGACTACTCACTGGCCCTTACCATCCCGGCCAGTATCAAAGATGCACCAGGGTTGGCATCCGTCTTTCGAAAGAAGTTTGGTCGAGTTGCAGAACTTCAATGCCAAGTGCCAGCTCCTGGTAAAACCTTGAAACTTCAAGATGCATCACGTTACCTTTTCTACCTGGTAACAAAAGACACTGCCCGTGACCAACCTAACTACCGAGATGTATGGGAAGCCTTACTTCAGTTGAGAGAGCACGTACTAGAGTCCGACGTGCAAAAGTTAGCCATGCCAAAGTTGGAGTGCCGCCAATTAGATTGGAGGGTTATACGAAACATGGTGGAGGAAATCTTTAAAGACACCGAAGTCCAGGTGTTAGTCTGTTGCAATCCGCATAGTTACTGGTGCGGAGAGAAAACCGTCCCTTGTCATTTCTATACAACTGGAAGTTGTAAAAGAGGGTCCAGTTGCCGATATCAGCATGTCGTTCCAGTTCCAGTCCCGACAAGGTTTCAGGAGGAACCATCTTTTAAGAGGGGGGCAATGTTACGATAAATTCTGACCCAAAATCGTAAATATATTTTACTAATATGTTTTTATTCATTCATGAATGTTCTAGGTATACCTACCTGACGAAAATCAGCCGAGCCGCTATAAAAAAACCAGTTCCAGTTTATTAGAGACAATGCATGTCAACATCCATGGGGTCTCCCCTCGGCTATAATATCAGTATGACGTCACATTCCAGTATTTTCGACAAGGGTCAGTTCAGGTCTAGGCGGTCTTACGGTGCTTTATATAAAGACGAAATTTTTTTTGAAGAAGTCAGTCGTAAGAAGCTCGGGAACCGCGATATTTAAATGTAACGAAACATAAATTATTATTTGTAATATAAATTAGGATTAATAAAGACTTTAATAAATTCGTAATTAGTTATCGTAAGTTTTAATAAATTAGAATATAGAGCAATAAAAAGACGTAACAATAGCTTTAAACACATCATCAGCAGAATGCATAATCTAAACACAAACCGATATGTTCAAGGGCCTTCTATTCGCTGTTGCCAAATTTCAATGCTATAACCTAATCACAGAATACATTATCCCAACAAGAAGCGGAACGAAGGGCTTTTTCGCAATCCAAATTTCTTTGCACATGTGCGAATCCGAGACGTTCTAATTAGTTTTGTTGTCAACCTATAAATTGAAGTTTGTTTATGTATTGAGAAGTGTTTAGTGATTGTTTTTTAATAGTTAGTATAATTAATTTACTTAGTTATTTAGTTAGTTAGGTAATAGTTTTAATAGTTAGTATAATTAATTTACTTAGTTATTTAGTTAGTTAGGTAATTTAATATATTTGGGTAATAAACTTATTGTGATGGCTGCACGAAAGGGAGGATTTTATTGTGTTGTCTGTGGGTGCCCATCGAAATCTGGTGAAGAAATTAGTCTCCTTTCAATACCGAGTGATCGTAGCAGGCAAATAAATTAAATTTGGAAATCAAACGTGTTACAAATGTTATCTGAATGTTTACATTTTAGTTAAATACACATTTTAGAGCTGAATTATGGCTAAAAGCAGTCAATATGGAAGATCATCATCAATGGCGCTACAACTCTTTCGCACTTCCTTCTTTTCCGCGTTTACTATTGCCTTCCATGTTTGTCAGTCCTGTGCCAGTAATTCCCATTGTCGCACTCATATCTTCTCTAGATCTTCTCTGACTGCATCTTTCCACCTTTTTCTAGGCCGCCCTATAGACCTTCTTCCATCTGGCCTGTCCCAGAACACAGTGTTTATAATCACAATTATAGTGCTTTATTATAAAAGTCATATAAAAAGCAGTGTCTACTTATATAAGTTTTTTTTTATAATATAAACAGGATCTGGAATTATAAAATTTAATGACTTTTTATCAGCCTTATTAAGAACATATTTCTTACGGTTACATACTAACCAATATTTATGTTGTGATTTTAGGTACAACTGAAATAGATAATATGCAGCCAGCTCCATTAATAATCCAACTGATGACAAACATAGTACTGTACCTGATACTTTGATGGAAGAGTTTCTGGTAACAGGTAATTTTATTTATTGCTCCTATAACTATATTTTGTATTCAACTGATCACTAATAAGCAATAACATATCAACTTTGAACGTTTATATGTTATTTGGTCATTAATATATTTTTATATTTCAGATGTTAATGTTAATAAGCAAGAAGTGTCTACCACACATAGGCCCTCTTCACCTCATGCTTCATTCCATATGCATAATCAGCTGCAACTCAAACTCCTTCAAAGTTATCTGGTGGTACACCAAGAAAAATCAAAATGAGATTAAATATAAAAATTTTACGTGAGAATGTAAAAAAGCATGTAACTTCTCCAAAAAGAAGAACGATGATAAATCTTATTTAAGTAAATTTTTTCAAATGTGTGACAAGTTATTAAACAAACCCCTAGCACAAATAGTGAAAGCTCAAGCAATTTTAAAAACTAAACCTCCAAAAAGTGCAAGGTATTCTGATGAATATAAATAATTTGCATTAAAAGTATATTTTTTGGGCCCAAGAGTCTATGCTTTTATGAAAAGAATATAGTATTTGTCCTTAAAATGAAGTCTTCAAAAAATTACTGGAAATTTCTTTTGTAAACCGGGTTTGAATAATGACCAAATATTTGATGCCTTTGTTGTGAGAAGAGGTGCTTTCGTAGACGTTCTCGAAGCCCTCTACAGAGCACACGGTGGTACAGAAGGTAATTTAGACCCTTATTATTTACCCCGCGGTGACACCTTAAAGTTAAAAATGAACATAATTGTTGATCAGGACAAGCACTACAGTATTTGTATTGATGGAATATCTATTCATTGCATTTTTTTTAATAATTTTTAAGCGCCATTTTTGCCCTGTACTTAGTTTGCTATTTTTTAAATAATAATTAAATTATGGAATAATTAAATTAAATGGATTATAATAATCAATTTTCTACTCATTACAATATCTTTGTCACTTACTCGCTGAAAAATTAATTCTTATTTTTTTTAATATCTTTTCTTAAATTAAAATATCAATAACTGCCAATAAAATGGGTCCATAATTATATGCGACAGACTTATTTTGTTTATCCACCTTCAGCAAATATTTCCCATTAGGAATAAATTTACCGTTTTTCTTAAAGTCCCGTATCACAAAACGCAGAGAAAATCGCAATTTTCACTTCGACTGCACACCGAGGGCTGCTCGATCGACTTAAATGAATAATTTCCTCTCACAAAAAAAAGGAACTGAAGGTGCGGATTTCGTGCCCGTTCATAAATCAGATTCGAATTCTCCCTAAGATGATTAGGAAACTCGACATTCCTTTTTATTAAGCGCAACTTCTTTTTGGTAGGAAATTAATTCTGGAGCTTTGGGGGAGTTTGGCCCAATTCTATAGATGGGTCTAGCTAATTAAGGAAGTTTTGTAATGGAGAGTAACTACAATGTACAACCTTTTCACTGTTGGTAATTTTTTTATTATTGCTAATATTTCAAAAGGAATTTTGTACAATTTAATCGTATTTAAGACAATTATTTATTATAAATGTTAGGAAAATAAGTCTTCTACCCACAATCTGTAAAAGGTTTTTATTAATATTGACAAAAGAGAGATTGAGCTACCAATTTCGCTGTTCACAAGCTTTTGCAACATCTTCAGACCCTCAAGAAACTACGGCTTAAATATAAATAGTGTATATACATAAATGTGTATATGACAAAAACAAATAAATATTTGAGTGGTACAGAGGACAGTATTTAGTCATAATAATGACAACAAATAGAAATATAATATGGAAATTGTGTGTTTTAAATTAGACCAGCTACACTTTGATGTTAACTGTATGCATCATTTTAAGTTATTTAAATCAAATAAATAAAAATACTTACATATCAGCAGAAGTTGTGTTAATACATCAAGTTTAAGATGTTTAATTTTATTGTTATTAATGATCTTTATTATTTTTTGGATCATTCCCTCTATGTTACAGCCACTCTCGAGACGAAAACATACACAAGCATACAAAACAAAATAAAATAAAAAAAAAATAAAAGTTAAATTTTTACTGTAAATTACTGTAAAAGTACACGTCATTGCCCGTTATTGGTATGACAGTGATATATTTTAAACTTTATAATAGGCGGGTTTTAGATCTTATTTTTTAACTCTCCGGAAGTCGCAGTTGAGATACATTGAAAACATTTTTATTAATATTTTGAAACAAGTACATCGTATAATTCTACGGCACTGTCTAGCTTCAATTTTATGTCTTAGGAGTGGGGAAACACACAACCTCGGCTTTCAGAGGTAATTTCTAGCATTCTAGCAGTTGAGAAGTGAAGGTTTGTCGCAACCGAACAACAGTTGTATCTGACAGATACCGCGACCTAACAGATCGAACCTGTATTTTTTCGTGTTTGTTTTATTGTGTGATCTATAGTATATTCAGAATGTCGAAAAAGGTATATAAGTTGGATGATCAAAGAAACTTGAAGGGCTGCAAAGTATGTTTCTCGATTCTGACAATGAAAATGAAAGTAATGAGTTTGAAGACGAAAGTGGCGTGGACGAAATCGATTATGTCGAAGAGCAATCAGAAAACTCGGACAGTGAACAAGACATTTCCAGTAAGGAACGCGAGGAGAATGCATATGGAAACGGGGTGTATTTTTTTGGAAAAGACAAAGTAACAAAGTAGGGAAAAAATCTAGTTTAGATGCTTTTAGAAGAAAATGTCAATTTCGCCAATACATTCCCAGTAAACCATCTAATATGGTATAAAAATATTTGCATTAGTAAATAGCATTTTTTTTAATAAAAAGTTCAGAAATGTTTCGTATGGGAGTAAGTTTATCCAGCTCCCTCCTTTGTTGTCTAGAATTAAAGTCGTCAAACCTCAAACATATCAGTAGAAAACGAAAACGATTTAAAGACATTGTCAAGTAAATAGCTTCAACACCAGTACTTTTTTTATTATCCCACATTTCAAAACATTTAGTCTTTCAGATTTTAAAACACGTGCTAAATAAAATATATCAAGTCCCCAAATCTTTTTGACGTCGGTCATTCGTGACGTCGGTCAGTCATGACGTCGACCATCTCTTTATCGTTGGAAATTTGCTCTTACCTTCGCAATATAGATATTAGTACAACGTGTAATTTTTTTAACGATATTATCATCTACCATACATTTGATTGAAGCATTTAAACTGTGTTTTTGCGTTTCTAGCTTCTCTGATTGGTCCTGGTAACTTCAAAACAATATTTGTTGTACTAGTTCGTGAAGTAGGCGCAGGACATATCTTACTTCACTTTGTGTTTTTTGTCTTTGACAAGATAGTATTTTGCAAACTATTTTTTCTTCATCTACTTCCTCTTGAACTTCAGTCTTGTTTCTTCATCACAGTCTTGTTTCGACTCATGTTCAGAGATGGTACATTCTTGTTCTAGAGCATCATCAGATACATATTGCTCAACAATATAGTCATCTGAGCAGCTGTCGTCGTCACTACCATTTATATTCTGCTTCAGTTCATTGTCTATTTCATTATTTCGTTATATCAGCATTTTTTCACAATAAGATTCACCTAATCTTACTTTTTTGGTGGGGACATTGCTGATAACTAAACAAAAATAAAAAATAAATATGTTTACTCTTTTTCCCTCTTAACCGCCGAATACAAAATATAATTTTTAGTTTAGGGTTACGTAAGTACACGCGTGGATTACAGTTGTAACAGAATACCATCCATTTCTTACACCTACACACATCAAGCGGCAGTCGCATACTAAACAGTTCCCTATAATATGCCCTCAAGCAGATAGGCAACTTTATATATAAATGCTTGAACATTTTTCGTTTATCAATTTGCCAATATATATTTTTTTTAATTTTAGTAATAACAATATTCCATGCATTTAATAATTGAACACAGCATGTAGGCGTAAACAAAGTTTTTATTTCAGCTATTTGGTTACATTCGGAAAATATAACGTGCAATGCAAATTTAATTAGCAGAGCTATTAAACGGTTTAATCACTATATCGTGCATGACTTAGCTAGAAAAATTAAATGCATTTTTATGGTGCCTCGTGGTGTTTCCTGTTTCCATCAAAATTTTATTACGCTAAACGGATGAATGGGCGTCAGATGCGGCAAATATTTTTGGTGGCTCCAGGTTAGAGTCAAATTTTACGCGATATTTTATTTCTTTAACAATTAAAGTATGTTATTTGATGATATAATTGTTATTAATCGAAAAGTTTTAATTAATCCCATTACCACGTCGTAAATTAAATATTCTTTAAACACATGAAAATTTAATCCGTAAAATAGTTTCGAAACACAATTCAGATCTCTGCTTTAATCTGTGCTTTCTAAAAATTGAAAAGCAAAACAGACGTTGATGAAGGTGTTGAAAGAGACATGGGGAATGTAAAATTTGCATTCCACGACATGTCTTTTCAACTAAGCAGAAATCCTTAGCGAATTAGTTTCTCGTACTCGTACAGAGTAGATCCGAATAAACTGAAAAACACAGCAAATATTTGATTTCACGCAAACAGCGCCTATTTATCTGTTGATACGTATTTCGACCTTATATGTCTTATCAGAACAGTTATTCATAGGTGTTCTCAACGTAAAAGATCAATATTTTCTGTCTTTTAAAAAGCAACACTAAAGTGGCTTCGATATGGACGCAATAGCGACATCTGATAATAGATCCGTAAAATAGTTTCGAAACACAATTTAGATTTCTGCTTTAATCTATGCTTTTTAAAAATTGCAAAGTAAAACAGACGTTGATGAAGCTGATAAAAGAGACACGGGGAATCTAAAATTTGCATTCCACGACATGTCTTTTCAACTAAGCAGAAATCCTTAGCGAATTAGTTTCTCGTACTCGTACAGAGTAGATCCGAATAAACTGAAAAACACAGCAAATATTTGATTTCACGCAAACAGCGCCTATTTATCTGTTGATACGTATTTCGACCTTATATGTCTCATCAGAACAGTTATTCATAGGTGTTCTCAACGTAAAAGATCAATATTTTCTGTCTTTTAAGAAGCAGCACTAAAATGTGTATTTTAGACAACACAGATTATAATAGAAATCTAAGTTGTGTTTCAAAACTAATTTACAGATTTATTATCAGATGTCGCTATTGCGTCCATATTGAAGCCATTTTAGTGTTGCTTTTTAAAGGACAGAAAATATTGATCTTTAACGTTGAGAACACCTGAGTAACTGTTCTGATGAGACCTATTAGGTCGAAATACGTATCAACAGATACATAGGTGCTGTTTGCGTGAAATCAAATATTTGCTGTCTTTTTCATTTTACTCGGATTTACTCTTTACGAGTACAAGAAACCAATTCGCTAAGGATTTCTGCTAAGTTAAAAAGACATGTCGGGGAATGCAAATTTTAGATTCCCCATGTCTCTTTTAACACCTTCATCAACGTCTGTTTTGCTTTGCAATTTTTAGAAATCACAGATTAAAACAGAAAACTGAATTGTGTTTCGAAACTATTTTACGGATTTATTATCAGATGTCGCTATTGCGTCAATGTCGAAGCCATTTTAGTGTTGCTTCTTAAAAAAACAGAAAATATTGATCTTTCACGTTGAGAACACCTATGAATAACTGTTCTGATGAGACCTATTAGATCGAAATACATAACAACAGTTGTTATCAACAGGTCCTCGTAGACACTTCGTCTCAGGACTATTTTACTCATGTAGAGTCATACGCCGCCATGTTACATATCCAACGGTAACTTAACCATCACAAATTATAAATAATAATAATGTAAAACAACTTCAAATTTAAAACATTTAAAGGGTTTTTACCCATATATTTTGGTGGCTACTAGCATGTACAACCGTTTGCACTGATGATGGATTGTTTAATCCGAAAACGTTTTGCAATGTGTTTGTGATAGCCCGTTTGAGGCATTTTTATATACCTTTTATAAAGGATTTTAAACAAAATTTTTTTGTGATATATGGTATACAGCCAGCTACAGGAACTTAGTTTCGTGGAATAAAAAAAATGTTAAATATTTCTCCACTAAGAACAAATTTTCGTTAGAACACTTAATTTTGGCTCTTTAGTGTACACATTTATTGATTCTTTTTTTAATATTGATGTTGTGGTTTGATTTGTAATTTAGATATTTGTTGGTGTGTGTTGGTTTTCGATATGCCACAGTCTCATATCCATCATCATCATCATCATCATTATTTGGCTCTACAACTCTAGGTGAGTCTTGGCCGCGTTTACTATTTTCCTTCATTGTTGTCGGTCCTGAGCAGCTATTTCCCACTGCTGCACTCCCATTTTACGTAGATCACTGGCCCCTGCGTCCTTCCATCTCTTTCTTGGGCAGCCAACTGACCTTCTGCCATCGGGCCTTTCCCAGAATGTGGTGTTCAGAAGTCTTTCGTTATTTGACATTAGGACGGGACCCGCCCATCTTATTCGGTTTGCTTTAATGTAGCGGACTATGTTTTCATTTCCATATATTGTCTGGAGTTCATTATTGTGTCTCTTTCTCCACTCTCTTGTTGTTTGTTCTCTAGAAGGCCCGTAGATAGTCCGCACTATCTTTCTTTCAAGAACCAGTAATTTTGTGGTTTCCCGCTGGTTCAGCGTCCATGACTCGCTTCCATACGTTATTGTGGGTCGAATTATTGTCTTGTATACTCTTATTTTTGCTGATCTTAAGAGTATTTTTGATTATATATTATATAATAATATAATATATCCAGTATCCTTATTTGAAATTCAAACCTCAAAAGAAGATAGTTATTATTTGCCTTGGTAAATGTTATTGTCTCTTTTTTAACATTTATATGATTTAGGAATGTGTTCAATACTTTAATCCATAAGGACATGTTAAAAAGCCATCTGCTACATATCTCCACCATACAATGGGTTTAAAATTTTGTTTAGATATATTATTTTTTTAAAATCTTCGACATATAATAAATTTTTGTTACTAGTAGCACATTATTTTACACTCTCCTGGAACCAAATCCTATATTACAGTCTATATAGATAACTCTCAGTTGCATGATGGACCCAGGGAGATAACTTCTACTTCACCGAAAAGTTTTTATAAATGTCTTAAAATAGTTTTACGTATTTTTGTAAGAGAGGAAAAAATTAAATTATAAACATGCTAATTATGGCATCTAATGGCGCAGTAGTAGTAGACAACTACTAATTTTTTGACATTTTTGTAAATTTATTTAGAAAATGTATTTAGAAAATCGCATGTAATGCAATGTTGTGGATTTTTTTAAACACCCTTGGTCTTTCTATGGTTAAAAACCTACATTCTTAAACATTGTATCTTTAATTTTTTTGTATAGTTTGACTAGATATTTCAAGAATACTATCAATGGCCATTTTAAAACTGTAAATTATTTTATTGTAGTTATATAATGTCATTCATTGTCTCTCCAGAGACTTTATCCCATTTTATCCAAGAGGTGTGTTTTCGAATAATTTACTTTAATTTTTTTTTAACAACGGTACTTCGAAATATCATATTTTGTCTGCATTTTTGGATTTTTTTATAACAATGTAAAAATCACCTAACTTAGAAGATAACAATAACCAGTACTTTAAAAACTGTAAAAAAGGCTACTTCAAACATTCTATAAGAAGAAAAACACTAAAAAAAAATACCTACTTTAAATTTTTTCTACATCTACGCCCATGATGCTGTTAAAGCTTAACAGAAGTATGTAATCCATAAACTAAAATTTGTGTATAAATTTTCATGAGTGGACGTTCGTAGGATGATATTAAATAATTTTCATAATCCTCTTATACGGATCAGAGCAAGTGCTCGTAAAATTAGGATTGTGAATGCAAGGAATTATAGAGGCTCTAATGACTGCAGACTCACTAACTCGTTGAGCTGGTAAATATGCTACAGAAAATTCGTGGTCTACTTTAGCAACGATGTTTTATGTTATTTGTCTAGATTCAAACAATAGGGAATGATAAATTTTACATATTTTTAACGGCAATATAAATACGCGTAGTATTTAGAAGGTTTAAAAGGTGAGAAAATATGATAAAATTGTAAGAAAATAAAAAAATAAAAAAACCAACTATTTAATTTTCACACACGTTTACATATATATATATATATATATATATATATATATATATATATATATATATATATATAAGCTCCATATATCAGAGAGGGAATAAAAGAGACTGTTCCAATTATAAAGGTATTAGTGTGACGAGCTCTCTGGGCTGGTTGTACGCCAGAATATTAAAGAAGAGGGTTGAAAGACAGATACAAGATATTGAAGAACAAAGCGACTTTCGTACCGGGAGATCCTGCCTTGATAACATATTTATCCTACGACAAATAATTGAAAAGCGTGTCGAAAATAGTAGAGAGACCCATTTGGTATTTATAGACCTTGAGAAAGCATATGATAGTGTCCTGTTAAAGAAAATGTTTGAGGATCTCGAAAGGTCCGGATTGGATTCGACGTATATCCGAGCGATATATAAATTGTACGAAAATGCAGTTAGTTGTGTAAAAATTGGAACCAGAACTTCAAATGAATTTAAAGTCACTAAAGGCCTATACCAAGGATGCTTTTTGTCACCGACTCCCTTTAAAGTATACGTCCAAGAAGCATTCAGGAATTGGAGAAATAAATGTAGATTTATAGGCATCGAAGTGGGACAAAAAACTCTGTATACATTGTTGTTTGCAGATGATCAGGTGGTGGTTGCAACCGATGAGAAAGATATAAATTATATGAATCGAAAATTATTTGAGGAATATGCCTTATGGGGCTTACTGTAAATATAAGCAAAACAGAATATTTTAAAATTGGAGGAAATACCACAGATCTGAGGCTTGAAAACGCAGTCGTAAAAGGTTGCAACCAGTATAAATATCTAGGAAACACCATATCAGCAGATGGCAGACTTATGATATATGTATAAAACCGAATAACCCAAGGCAAAAAATGCATCCAAATACTGAATTCATTACTGTTGTCTAATAAAATAAAGATGCATACCAAACTTCGTGTTTACAGAGCAATTGTGGAACCGATTACCATATGTGGTGCCGAATGTTGGACGATGACAAAAAACGAACGAGATTAAGTAGACGTTGTGAAAATGGGTTATCTTAGAAGGTCATGTCGAGTATCGAGAATGGAAAGAATCAGGAATGAGTAAATACGAAACCGTACAGGAATTAGAGATACTCTTTCAGATAGAATACAAGGAAGGCAATTACAATGGTATGGTCACGTGATGAGAATGGAGGAGGAGCGGTGGCCAAAGAAAAACTTAATGTATGTTCCGCCAGAAAGAAAGAGAAGGGGAAGACCACCAAATTCCTGAAGAAGAGAAATTACAAAAAAAATGCAATCTTGAGGCTTAGAAGAGGGAGATTGGAGAGATAGGAAAAGATGGAGGCTGAAAAGCGGGAAGCGGCAATCGCCGTAGGACCCCCGTTATATGATGATGACGATGATATATATATATATATATATATATATATATATATATATATATATATATATATATTATATATATATATATATATTATATATATATATATATATATATATATATATATATATATATATATATATATATTATATATATATATATATATATATATATATATATATATATTATATATATACAACATACAACATTAACAACATTAACAACATTTAAAACAACCAACACGCTTATATATATTCTTTCCAAATACAAACTTATGACCATATTTACTTTATTTAGCAGTATTAAAAAAATACCGTTTAATTAGGACTGGCCCTACGTAAAGAACAAAGGTTCTTTACGTAGGGCCTACCACCTGCTTTATAATGTCTATTTCGAAACTTTCAATTGCAAGGGACAGACCTTTATTAATATATTTGGCCAACTGCTGACAAAATTAATTTAATTTAACTCAGAGGTGGAACGCAAATATTTTTTGTCTATGAATCTATGTAAGATAGAGTGAAATTAATTATTTGTTTGGATCTGGTAATTTCGTTTAGAAAGTTTTTTATTTCAACTATACAAACCTTTATAAAAATTAAATTTTTTTATTTTATTTTCAATGAATTGAAGTTTGGAGTTACAATAAATTTCACGGACAGTTTTTTTATTTATAATAATTTTGTAAAATAGAGAGTAAAAATACGAAAATATGTATATGATACGTCATAAACAGCATCATGTAGGCAAAAGAAGTAACAGAAACGATTCTATAGAAGGTTAGGGACAAATTAATGCAGCATATAATATAATTAGCAGCAATTAGGCAAAAATAGAGTTTTTTCTTTAAATTTTCTTGACACCTTCCAGGGTATGCAAAAAAATTCAAATATGCAAAGCTATGCTGGGCCCAAAATAAGCACTTTAAATAGTCGATAAATTCAACATTTTACGCAATAATAAAGGCTAAAGCTTTCAAACGCTGTTTAAAAAATTGAAGCGTGTCCACTAGGAAATCCTAGGGAATTTTTAAAGCTTTAAATATACTTGTCTATTCCTGCAGTAACTTTGTGCTGTTTTCGCATTGTTTGATAAGCTTCCATGCCCTATGTAATATTTATGTTATTTGATTTTAACTTAATTTTTTGTCATCTTTCTTCCAAACACTTATATTTGCCCTTTTATTTTTTTTTCTTGTTAATATCACTATTTTACTGTTATAGAATATTCTATTCAGCATGCTTTGTGATATCCTGCATTATGACGTGTAGTTTCTGTATCTTGTAAGGAATACATTTACTTTATGAGTTTCACTTGCCGGTGCTTGTATATATGTCTTTAGATTTTTGTATATTGCATTCGGATAATCTACTCTTTTTGTATGTCGTTTAATGGCTAGTCTTCTAGTTATTTATGGTTATGGTAGATCAGGGTAAGACCTATTTATGAAATTACCGTCAGACACTTAGACCTTCTAAGATGGGTCTATTTTATCACCTCTAATAGGACAATGCAGACCTGGTCTTTGACATTTCTGGAGCCTAGGGCCTGTGATGGGGCTTTAAATCTGAGCTTTGTTGTCACCATCTAATCCATTAGTTATCTTGTGGCGCTACAGAAAGCCACAAATCTCTTTAACCTTTTAGTTAGTTGAGATTCTGAAGAGCCACAAGTCTCTCCAGAATCTCACGTAGCTACCCGCGCGGTTTATTCTATACACCACATTTATTATTATCAGATTGAACAAATACTATTTATTGATATTAATGTATAGGGGCAAAAACGTGATGCCTTGATTTGTAATGCATTTTTAATAATATATAAACTAAAAATATTTTTTTTAAAAAACGCAAAACCTTAACAAAGAAGTAACTCAATAATGAAAACTTCATATGTGTCACGATTAGTTTGTATTATTCACTGCCTTCTCCATTTGCAATCCATGCAACAATCACAACAGCTGTTGTCATATGTTGTTTGAAAAGTGACCTTGTGCAACTTCCGCAGATGATTGTTCTGACTCGTTTTTTTTTTCTACCACAAATGAAACACTGCGCTCTGATCTTTGCAGGAGGTTCCTCATTGTCTTATGTTGGTTTTTTTGTATTTTGACAAAAACCCTTTTATTGCACTTGGCAGTGATTGAATACTGGCGCTTTTAGAGAGGTATGGCTTTATCAAACCTAAGGAGAGCTTTCAAAAATTCCTGTCTACGCTTCTAATGTTCATTGACAAAGGTTGCAGTAAAAAGAAGTTGTCCATTGATTCCTACAATATTCATAAATTGGAAAAATATAGCCAATGGTCATCGCCTTGTTCTTCTTAATACTAAGTATGTGCCACACATTTTATCAATAACAGTATCAACTCCACCTTTGGTGGTGTTATATTGTAAGAGAATATCAGGTTTACTAGATGCTATATCTCCATCCTCGTGCATCGTTGAGATCAATACAAGCGCTTTATTTGTTCTCGGTACATGGGAAACGAAGGTTACATTTTTCTGGAATCAAAATAACGAACATTTAACAGTTCTATTTTTATGAGGTAAAACGTCCTCAGAAAGGTGTCAACATTTATCATTTTTATCAATTGTAAAAAATTCACCTACAGTGTAATTGTGTTTTTAATTTGTCACGAAGGTATCTATAACCCATCTCATTGCAGCTAACTTATTAACCTTTTTTCTCTTATTTCTGGAACTTTTATCATTACATCGAATAATGGCAAGTAAAAATAAGAATCTGTTTTGGCTAATACATGCACGAGAAATTTCGGAGCCGGTACCACCTGTTGTCCAGAGTTCAAAAAAGTAGGTATGATTTGGCTTCTTGCATATGTCTACTTTTAATACATCTTTTACATCACGTTCTCGCATAAATTGTGGTCTAACATTAGTAATGTGTCGATTCGTGTATTGAGTAACGTACTCTTTCATTTCATCTGTGAATATTCTCATAAAAACATCTACTTCATTTTAAATCTCCCTTGCTTTTTGTTTGACGCCAAAAAATATTTTTGTAAGATTATTAGCGCTGACTTTACTTAATTTGCTCTTTAGTGTATGTTTATTCCATTTAGTTAGTTTTCATTGGAAGTCGTTACCTTCGATTTTACTTTCTGAGTCATGTTATTTCTCCTCTATACACTCTTCAGAAGAAGTATCAGCATCGTCGTTCAGTAATTCTTCTTCCGACTTGGAATCGTAAATAACTTGAGCCAGCTCCTCTAATTCCATTTGGGTCAATTTGTTGGGGTTTTTAATTTTTTACTCTTTTCCTAAAATAAAATATAAACATAATAAATATAATAAAAATGTCCAAAAATCAACATGAACATCCGAATCACTGAACAAATTATTATACTTAAATTACTGCCAGCGCGGTGTATTTTATTCAACAAACTGTACTGCACTAAGGAAGTGATAAATAAATCAACGAGTTCTACAGCTATTAATGTGCAACTGTGTGTGTACCTAGTAAACACATCGGTCCAAGGTTACATAGAGTGTAAAAAGAGGAGGATGTTATATTTGATGGTATGTATTGGGGTTTTGTTTTTCTCAAATAATTTCCGTGATGCTGTATCGTGTTTGTAGGAGAAATCAGTTTTAGCTACCACTAAGAAATGAACCGTACCGCATTTTAGGCAACTGGGTTGTGAGGTGAAAATCACCCATGTTGTTCATTAGTTCTTGTTGCAATAGTAGCAACATTGCCAGATTCTTCTGACGGCATGTGTACCTTCCTATAATATAACATAATGTAGGATTTGAATGAATGGTGTCTCGTTCTTTGGACTTGTGAGTGATTTTGACCCACCACACAGTAGAAGTTCAGTAATATTTAGTTTTTGGTAATTTTCATCCCATAACACCGGTTTATTTTTAAAAGATAAGTTTTTATACTGTCACAATTTATTTTGATTTTCTTAACAGAAATATAATTGAATTGGTAGAAATATTAAGAATCGATTAGATATTAATTTTAAACATATAGAAAATGTGTAGTTGGGAGAAAGAACAAGAAACCTTTTTGAAGCTTTGGCAGGATAAATTAACTGGATCAGCGTAATGATCAAAAATCAAATCAGAAAATGATAGTCAGCAGGTTAGCCTTCGTCCAAGTGGGGATGTTTTAGAAAACCAACTTCAATCCGAGGAAAATTGTAAGCCTGCAACTTCTAATCTCGAAAGTGAATCAGCGTCGGAAAAATATTCTCAAGACTACAATACATTAAAAGATGATAGAGTAAGACAATCTATAGAGTAAGTATTTTTCCAGACGTGATGGTAAATCAAATTGGACAAAGATCGGTCCTAACAAATTGGTTGGAACATGACTAGAAAATTTAATTACTATACTTTCCGGTATTCAAAACAATAGAAAACATTGCAATCTATCCATTTATTGCTGGAATTTTTTATGGATAATAATATTGTGGATGATATTGTCCAATGCACTAATGAACAAATGAGCAGTAGCTCAGAATTATAATGACCAACATACGTAATTACCAAGCCGACGGATGCAAAAGAAACTCGTGCAGTTTTCGGACTATTCTATCCATCAAGCGTTTACAAAACAAATAGGTTAAATCTAAAGGATCTTTTTGACTACAGATGGAACAGGAATTATTATTTTCAGGCTAACAATGTCACTGCAAAGATTTGTATTGCTTTTAATGTACCTAAGATTCGATAATATCAAAAATAGAGACGGACGAAAAAAAAAAGCGAAGTAAAATTGGCAGCTATACGAGCTGTTTTTATTCGATTTGTATACAATTGTCAAATTAAAACCTTTTCGAGGACTTTGTTTCTTTAAGCAATATATTTCCAATAAGCCATCCACATATGGCATTAAAATATTTGCCTTAGCCGCTGCAAAAACATTATATTTAAAAATTTTAAACTTAGATGTATATGTTGGCTCAAAGTTTAAAGGACCTTTTTAATTTAGTAATTAAACATTTGATGTATTAAACAGGCTTGTAAATCCAATACGTGATACTAAACTTAACGTTTCATTCGACAACTGGTTTACCAGCAACAGTTAATAGAACATTTGCTTAGTGAACATCGGTTAACATAATATGTTGGATCTATTTATAAAAGCAAAAAAAAAAAATAAAGACAACTTTTTTAATTCCAAAAACAGAGCTGAAAACCACGGAATTCTCGTATCTAAAAAAGATATTTCTTTGGTGTCCTTTGTCCCGAAGGGGCATTTCATTTTCTTCACTTCATTATCATACAGAGTTTGATCACAAATAAAATAAACCTGAGATTATTTAGCCTTAATTCAATCATATATTAAAAAATGAAATAATTGTCAAAGAATACCATTAGACTTAAGGGCGAAACTAAAAATAACTAACAGCAAAAATTTTGACTATGATATAAATTTGACAAAGAATATATAACAATATAACCATGATTTAAAATCTTAAGGATTTATGTAAAAATAAATATTTTCTTAATTTTATAAATAAGAAAAATGGGGCACAGTCGCCAAGATAAACCTAAAATTTTTAAATGACTATTCTGTGTACTCTGTGAACCCTTCACCCTTCAAATATTTTTCGTTTCTATTTGTAAAGTCAGTTCTTTGGATTAACAGTTTTTATTTACTTTTTTGACAGTCCTTATTCTTTCATGACAATCTTATCCTTTGTTGTGATTTTTCACAAGTGATGACCTGCAAACTCTTCATCCTAACTCCTGACCAGAAAGATCAGGTAATTTTTGATGAAGGTTTGGTATCTCTAGTCTTTCAGGATCAAACGCCGAACTGCAAGGTTACATAATCACCTGTACCGTAGAGAGAGGCTCTTACATGGTGCTATTATGTTGGCCAGATGAACCATGTAAAATTTTTAATTTAACTTCTTCTTTTTCAGCGCTTAATGAGAAGGCCTTAGGCTTGTGACGGGTGTAGAGTAGTTCTGACGACGAGTAATATTTTTAGAAATAACTATCAGTTTTACACATATACCTTAATTTTATCGTTGTAAAACATCATACGCAAATATTATAATTGTGTGTTCTCTCACACTCTTCTTTTCTATGTGTGGTAGTTTTCTACCAGAATATTGTAGTACGTGTCTATCTGAAAGTTTTATCGTACGTTAATCTTTTTGTTTTGGATTTACCTTTTTCTAATATTTGGATGTTATAATGGTTAGTAATTATAATTGATTTATCCTTCCTTTCAATTAGATTGGGAATGTAAATAAAAAAAATTAATATTTAACAATGATTAAAAATTATAGTTTATTCGTCTTCCGGGTTTGGACCGTGTCCTTTGTGAGTGACCCAAAAGTGGGTTCATCTCGACGTTTCGCTACAATTGTATGTAGCTTCTTCAGGAGAACAAAGAAAAAGAAAACAAAAGACAGGAAGATGGGTAGTTAGCAACGGTAACTCAGTTACTCAACGCAACCAGAGGCGAATACTAACTACCAAGATGGGCATTTGGTCACAGTAACTCAACTACTTAACGCAGCCAGAGGTGAAATCCAAATGCCAGGACAGGGATTCACGTCCAACAGCTCAGAACACTAACGCATCGAGAGGCGGGGAGTGAATCCGACGATTACTCCGCTACCGCTCTATTTATAGTCGCGGTGACCTGTCGTGTCGGGAACCTTCTTCTTCTCTCAATTCTCTCTTCTCAATTGATATTATGTGGATTTTGTCGGATCTCTAGAGATTCGCGGATTTTCCTGAAATAAAAGAAGGGGCTCTTAGAAATAATATGGGTTTTTTCGAACAATATGGAATGACCGGTTTCTTGGCAGTGTTCTGCAACTGCAGAATGGGAGAAAAGACCTGATCGAATGCATCGTTGATGCTCTTGAATCCGAGTTTTGACGGAACGACCAGTTTCGCCAATATACACATGTCCACATGAACAAGGAATAGAATAGACACCACAGGAAGATAGGGGCTTTTTTTTTCTTTTTCTTTGTTCTCCTGAAGAAGCTACATACAATTGTAGCGAAACGTCGAGATGAACCCACTTTGGGTCACTCACAAATGACACGGTCCAAACCCGGAAGACGAATAAACTATAATTCTGACTCTGGCCGTGGAAGTCTACGATTTCAAATGATTAAAAACATCTTTTTTTCTTCTTTTCTTGATTATAAATTTAAAAAGATTTATTTTGGACCGAAAAGTCGTAAAGAAATAAAGTGGCGGTAATTGAATTTTCTATAATAAAAAATGACTGGTAAAAAAATATTTTAATTTATTACTCTTTCTTTAAAATAGCCACAAATACAAAAAGTGGGAAACAAGCTTGTTTTTATTTAATGTTTTTAATCAGTTAGATTATACTTAGGACTTTCGTAATTTGCTTAAAAAATATCTATAATATCTATTATAGTATATTATAATAAAATAGTAAATTTTGTTAAAA
This sequence comes from Diabrotica balteata, assembly GCA_918026665.1. Lineage (NCBI taxonomy): Eukaryota > Metazoa > Arthropoda > Insecta > Coleoptera > Chrysomelidae > Diabrotica > Diabrotica balteata. The sequence continues at coordinate 83,809,905 of OU898280.1, read as the reverse complement.
TCGATTCGTTAGATTTTGCATAATAATTTCGCAATCTAAATGTTTTTAAAAAAATATAATTTTTTTAAAATCTTACACAACAAAAACTAAGCCGTATAAGAAGTTCTCTTACATACAAGAGCATTTCACATTATCAACGAAATTTATAGAATTAAAATCAGATACTCTGGTGGGATTAGGATTTTTTAAAATTATTTTAAACATTTTTTTGGCTTATTACCAAAAAGAATATCTTGATAAGTTTAAAGTAAATTCAGATAAAGATTTTGATAAAATAATACATTTATTGGTGAATTGAGGTTAGTTAGTGTATGATAGGATATATATGATATGGGAATATCAGTATCCATCCATTTTCTTTCAAAATATTGCGTACTCCTGCACATCCCACGACAAACTATTTATGACCAGTCCTGTAATAATACCGGTCGAGCAATATAATAGAAGGCATATATTAAATTACAATAATATATAAAATTAAAAGTAATATTCACCTAATTACATGACAAGGCTCATGTTGTCAAGGGTCAACCCTCCTAATAAATTACCTTAAAAGTTTATGTTGATGAAAATGTGAAGCTCTAAAAAATATCTAACATATTACTCTTTTTGCATGTGTGAAAGTCTTACATCTAAAAGACAATAGGAGTGGTTTGTTGACAGAACATGTTTGGAGAAAGCAGAGTTAGTATTGCAGATGTCTGTTTTTTTTTTATTTATTAATTTAAATTTTAATTTCTGATGTTCTGGGATAGAAGACTCTAATCTGCCACTTTGTTCAATGTAAACTGCTTTACAAGAAGCACAACAAAGCTTATAAACCTCAGACTTGTAGTAGACTGTGTAACATAGCAACTCCAATTTTTTGTATTAATTAATGATGTGATATTCATATTAGACTTAAAAGCTACAATTATGCTGTATTTTAAAAAGATCTGAACAAAATGAAAAAAAAGGATTTAGGTAGTTCTTGAAAAATTACAGAAAAAGTGGTTTTAACCAGAGAAAGTTATGTTTCTAGGATAGTAAGGAATAACTAAAATGACATGAAATCGGTATCCAAGAAACCGTTTTAAGCATTTTTCGATATCAGCTTTGGTTCGTAAAATATAGCCTATTGTAAATTTTAAAATTGACCAACCTCAATATCAAAATTGTCACTTAATCTATCCCTAAGTAATAATTCCTACTCCAAATCTTACCTTACCCTCAAGAAACACATATTTTTTTCTTTCAAAAAAGACATTGTTTAGACAACGAACAACGAAATCGGTCTCTCTAACGTCGATTCCCACAGACAACAGACGCTTTTCTGCTCTCTCGTTTTGTCTTAGTAAATGACTACTTACAAATAAACAGTGCCGTGTGTAGAGTAAAAAAATAACAAGAATTCGTTAAAGACATACACATCTAATCCGCTATAGCATCGTTTCCCAAATGATGGGTCGCTACCCGTTATCGGGCCACCAAAGCAAAATGCCGAGTCACCTCGCCTCGCCGTTTCACATCTTGCTTTTTAGGGCCGCGCATTGACTGATGCCACCGCTTTTATTTTAAACTCCCACTACCAAATCCACAAAATAATGAATTTCCGTCCACTGCTTCTTTTATTACATTTACTTTAAGCTTAGTGTCAAGGGCCATGACCTTACCCTAGAAACAAAAGTAAGGCTCCTTAAATGTTACGTGTACTCAGTGCTTCTGTATGGAGTAAAATCGTGAACATTTAAGGCGGAGTCTATATCACAATGTCAAGCTTTTGAGCTGTGGCTAAACGGAAGAATCCTAAAGATACCATGAACAGAAAAAGTCACCAATGAAGAAGTACTACGAAGGATGAACACAACCGCGGATTTGGTGAAGATCGTGAAGGGCCGTAAGCTGCAGTACTTGGGCCTAAAATGAGAAATCAAGTCAGATATGAGCTAGTCCTATACACTTTGTAAGGTAATATTAAAGAAAAAAGGGCCCAGGATAAAGATAATTATCATATATTGCTAATTTAAGAGCACGGTATAGAAATACCTTGACACAGCTATTCCGTATAGCAACCAACAAAGTAATCATAGTCAGAATGATCGCTAACGTTCGGAATGGAAAGCACCCTACTAAGAAGAAGTCAAGCCAAGTAGCACGTATTTTCCGTGCATATTAATAAAGTTTAATTTGATGATTTATAAATTTATTATAAAACAAAGTACAAGTTCTAAGAGTTGTACAAACAGACTGTTGAGTGATTTGTAACTAGGTACAAGTTATAAGAGAGACAATAGTAATAGAGAGTCGAGTAAATGACCATCCAGAGGCAGGTACAAGTGATAACTACAAACGGCCATTCGATGTGCAGTCTACAACTGTCAGAAAAATAGAAGAAAAATGGATCCAACAACAGATTATTTACAGTTTTCTTGTATAAAGGGTACCGCTGACAAAACCATTATATATGTTATTTGTTATGCTGCAGTTTAAAATGAGTCCATAAAACCTTCAAAATTGAAGCGGCTCTTGGATTTGAAGCACGAGGAATACAGTTGTAAACCAATAGATTTTTTATAATTAAAAAGAGAGAATTAAAAGCTATCAAAAAGACTGTCTTGAATTTTTCTCAAAACGCTCAATCTAAAAACCTTGTACTGGCTTCTTATGAAATAGTAAATTAACTGCTAATACCAATCCTTACACAATTGCCGAGAAATTTATAAACTTTAAAAATAAGGCTATTATCGAGCACAAGTTAATTAAATCTAGCCCAAGTACTTTCGCTTAAAATAGCATATTTAGGGGCATCTGAAATAAGCCACGAAAACGTTTTTTAGATGAAGTAAATTAGTTAACTTCGATAAAAAACTCGAAGTTAATGGATGAAAATAAAATTTTTTGAGATTAATGTTTTAGACTTACTTCGTCAAAATGTAAACTATCCGGCAAGCGTAGAATGTGGAAACATATTAAAAATAACATAAAATTGTACAAAATACTACACTAAAACGAGGAGAAACATTTTAAAATTACTTAAAAATTCTACGGTACATTCTCTGTCAGTATCTGGAGGGATAATGATCTAAGCGGAAATGATACGGTGACATGTGACATATGACAACTTTGATAGGCAATCAAAGTTATGGATCTGTGATCAGCAAATATTAAAATTCTGCATAAGTTGTCATTGGCAAAAGGTCCAACTAGAACTACTACTGAAAAAATCAGCTGATGAAGTATGACATATAGAATATTTTGATTTAAACTAGATTGCATAATCCAGATTTCACACTCACACCCGTCTGTAATAATAAGGTTGTAGGTTTGAGGCTAAATGAAGTGTATATAAAGTGTGAATGAAAGAAATAGACCAAACGATCTATTGGACAGTGGGTAGTTGACTACAATAAAATGGTCTACCAGGCACTGTCAAAACTGCAAAACGAGAAGAAAATTGACTATGAAATTGAAATATTAAAATTAAATCGAAATTGAAAGCAGTGTGTAAATGAATATAGTTCAAGTAGTTCAGTTAAACCTCAAGCCAATAGAGGAACTATAAAACCAATATGTAATAGCATTACTAAAGACAAACTGACCAACAGGTGTTGAAATATAAGACTGTGGAATTAGTATATGTAGATTATGCAGATGTATGAAGAGTGAAATCAACTCCAACTGTGGATCAATTGAATCTGAGCAAGCTAGTTGTGTAAATTGTTAAATACAATAGTAATGCTGAACAAAGCCTGAAATTGGTAGATTCTTAATGTATAAACTCAGTGCAGGAAGTCTAGACAGCCGAGCTGGGTCCACTACGAGGTGAAGCTGTAATAAAGTTTTTAAAAATAGGTTTAAATTTAGTACAGTTTAAATTAATTTGAGTATTAAGACAATGAGAGTTTTCATTCGTTTCCTTTGTGATCTCCAAATCTTCCAATAGATCCAACTCCAAATAGTTTTTCTTTCTACTGATGTCATGCAAAATAGACAACCCAGTATTGATGTTATAATTGTGTTTGCTAGACTCTAAATGTTGACCAAAACTTGAAGAGTTTGGTCTTTTTAAATGTTTTAATATTCTTGTAGATAGCTTTCTAATGGTTCTGCCTACATAAGAGGCATCAAAATCATCACCCTTTAATTTGTAAATACCACTTTTGTCAAGTGTGTTCAGCCTGTCTTTGATGTTAATTAAAAAGGAATCTACAGTGTTGTGTGACTTAAAGGAAATTTTGATGTTTTCAACTGCAGAAGTAAAAAGTTTAGCTATTTTATTAGAAATGTTACTAATATAAGTAAAAGAGAAATATCTGATGTTGTTAGAAGCATTTTGTTGAAGAGGACTTTGTGATGAATATGCAAGCTTTTCTGTAATTTTGAGTTTAGCTCTATTTAGAAGCTTATGGATAATGTTGGGATCAGCCATTTTATGTTGGGTTGGATGGTTAGATGTCTCATGTATAACATGATCTGTTTGGGTGGGCTTTCTGTAAATATTGTACTCAAGAGAATCTTTATTGCGAGATGTAATCATATCCAAGAAGTTTAACTTATTGTCAGATTCTGGTTCCAAAGTAAAAGAGATGTTAGGATGAAGGTGATTAAGATCTTCCAGAATCTGTAAAACATCATCTTGGGATCCTTGTATCAGAGCTATACAATCATCAACGTACCTTGACCAAGAAATTATTTTGTTGTTGTTGTCAACAAATTTCTGTTCTAAGCTGTCCAAAAAAATGTCAGCTAAAAAAGGTGATAATGGAGAAGCCATTGCTAAGCCTGTCGGTTGTTTGTATATTTTTTGGATAATTGGAAGAAGTCTTGTTCAAGACAGAATTTGAGCATAGTTGAGAGAGCATCTTTGTCTTTAGCCGGTATGTTGCAATTGTTTAAAAGGTTGTGTACTAAAGGTAATGTTTCATCTCTAGGTACAGAAGTAAACAAATTGGAAACATCAAAGGAAACCAAATAAAAACTTTCTTCTATTTTGATATTATTTAAACGTTCTATTAGATCTAAAGAATTTGTAATGGAGAACTTAGGTTTAAAATTAGTAATAGATTAAATTGTGTTATAAACAAACTCTGACAATATAGAAACTGGAGTGTTGCAAAAACTTACAACAGGCCTAATGGGACAATTGTGTTTGTGAATTTTAGGAAGTCCATATAACCTAGGTGTTATAGGGTTAGATACAATTAACTTTCTTTATATCCTTTATATTATATTTAGAGATAGTATCATTAAACAATTTAACTATTGCTTTTGTTTTATTAATAAAGGTGTTAAGTAGATTTTTTTCCAAAACTACAAAATTATTATCTGACAGAAAAGATGCCACTTAAATCCACTTAATACCTTTATTAATAAAATAAAAGCAATGGTTAAATTGTTTAATGATACTATCTCTAAATATAACAATAGAAATATAATTGTATATAACCCTATAGCACCTAGGTTATTAGGACTTCCTAAAATTCACAAACACAATTGTCCCACTAGGCCTGTTGTAAGTTTTTGCAACACTCCAGTTTCTATATTGTCAGAGTTTGTTTATAACACAATTCAATCTATTACTAATTTTCAACCTAAGTTCTCCATTACAAATTCTTTAGATCTAATAGAACATTTAAATAATATCAAAATAGAAGAGAGTTTTTATTTGGTTTCCTTTGATGTTTCCCATTTGTTTACTTCTGTACCAAGAGATGAAACATTACCTTTAGTACACAACCTTTTAAACAATTGCAACATACCGACTAAAGACAAAGATGCTATCTCAACTATGCTCAAATTTTGTCTTGATCAAGACTTCTTTCAATTTAACCAAAAAATATACCAAAAACCGACAGGTTTAGCAATGGATTCTCCATTATCACCTTTTTGAGCTGATATTTTTTTGGACAGCTTAGAACCGAAATTTGCTGACAACAACAACAAAATAATTTTTGGTCAAGGTACGTTGATGATTGTATAGCTCTGATACAAGGATCCCAAGATGATGCTTTGCAGATTCTGGAAGATCTTAATAACCTTCATCCTAACATCTCTTTTACTTTGGAACCAGAATCTGACAATAAGTCGAACTTCTTGGATATGACTATATCTCGCAATAAAGATTCTCTTGAGTACAATATTTACAGAAAGCCCACCCAAACAGATCATGTTATACATGAGACATCTAACCATCCAACTCAACATAAAATGGCTGCTTTCAATAGTTATATTCACAGATTACTTAAATTTTCACTTTCGAATGATAACTTTAATGTAGAACTCAACACTCTCAAACAAATTGCTTTAAATAATGGTTATGATCCAAACATTATCCATAAGATTCTAAATAGAGCTAAACTCAAAATTACAGAAAAGCTTGCATATTCATCACAAAGTCCTCTTCAACAAAATGCTTCTAACAACATCAGATATTTCTCTTTTACTTATATTAGTAACATTTCTAATAAAATAGCTAAACTTTTTACTTCTGCGGTTGAAAACATCACAATTTCCTTTAAGTCACACAACACTGTAGGTTCCTTTTTAATTAACACCAAAGACAGGCTGAACACACTTGACAAAAGTGGTATTTACAAATTAAAGTGTGATGATTGTGATGCCTCTTATGTAGGCAGAACCATTAGAAAGCTATCTACTAGAATATCAGAACATTTAAAAAGACCAAACTCTTCAAGTTTTGGTCAACATTTAGAGTCTAGCAAACACAATTTCAACATCAATACTGGGTCGTCTATTTTGCATGACATCAGTAGAAAGAAAAACTATTTGGAGTTGGATCTATTGGAAGATTTGGAGATTACAAAGAAAACGAATGAATACTCTCATTGTCTTAATACTCAAATTAATTTAAACTGTACTAAATTTAAACCTATTTTTAAAAATTTTATTACAGCTTCACCTCGTAGTGGACCCAGCTCGGCTGTCTAGACTTCCTGCACTGAGTTTATAAATTAAGAATCTACCAATTTCAGGCTTTGTTCAGCATTACTATTGTATTTAACAATTCACACAACTAGCTTGCTCAGATTCAATTGATCCACAGTTGGAGTTGATTTCACTTTTCATACCTCTGCATAATCTACATATACTAATTCCACAGTCTTATATTTCAACATCTTTTGGTCAGTTGGTCTTTAGTAATGCTATTACATATTAGTTTTATAGTTCCTCCATTGGCTTGAGGTTTAACTGAACTACTTGAACTATACCCATTTACACACTGCTTTCAATTCTGATTTAATTTTAATATTTCAATTTCATAGTCAATTTTCTTCTCGTTTTGCAGTATTGACAGTGCCTGGTAGACCATTTTATTGTAGTCAACTATTCACTTTCCAATAGATGTTTGGTCTATTTCTTTCATTCACACTTTATGTACACTTCACTTAGCCTCAAACCTACAACCTTATTATTACAGACGGGTGTGAGTGTGAGATCTGGATTATGCAATCTAGTTTAAATCAAAATATTCTATATGTTATACTTCATCAGCTGATTTTTTCAGTAGTAGTTCTAGTTGGACCTTTGGCCAATGACAACTTATACAGAATTTTAATATTTGCTGATCACAGATCCATAACTTTGATTGCCTATCAAAGTTGTCATATGTCACATGTCACCGTATCATTTCCGGTTAGATTATTATCCCTCCAGATACTGACAGAGAATGTAGCGTAGAATCTTTAAGTAATTTTAAACTGTTTGTCCTCGTTTTAGTGTAGTGTTTTGTACAATTTTATGTCATTTTTAATGTTTCCACATTCTACACTTGCCGGAAAGTTTACATTTTGACGAAGTAAGTCTAAAACGTTAATCTCAAAAAATTTTTTCATCCATTAACTTCGAGTTTTTTATCGAAGTTAACTAATTTACTTCATCTAAAAAACGTTTTCTTGGCTTATTTCAGATGCCCCTGAAGATGCTGTTTTAAGCGAAAGTACTTGGGCTAGATTTAATTAACTTGTGCTCGATAATAACCTTATTTTCAAAGTTCAGTTATTCGAGCATTCAACCTCATTTCGAGAAATTAATAGTGTCAGCAATGGAAATAGTAGCATCTAGGATATGTGATAAGAAGCAGTAACAGCAAGTGAATTCGCTGGCTGTATCAAAAAGAAACTCTTATAGTTGACTATACTCTGACAATGACTCTGACTAAAATAGTCAGACTAGAAGTCTGACTATTTTTCCTTGCAAGTAAATAAAAGAACAGATATATCAGGTAATGGTAATCAAATGTGTTTTGTAAAATACGATTTTGAAAATAATATTCACGAAGAATTTCTATTTTGTAAATCTCTGTCAACAAGAAAAACGTCTAAAGAAATATTTAATCTGATTATTTATATTATAATTATCGATGGAGCATGGCAATGGCAGGTGCTCGTACTGGACTTTTTTCAAGGATCAAAGCCGTAGCACCAGAATGTGTTTGTGTGCATTGTAGCATCCATAGGGAGGCATCAGCCGCCAAAAAAAATCCACTACTTTTAAGCGAATCTATGCAACAATATGGCCACTGAACTCAAGAGTATTCTCAGCTTTGTACAAAGGAATGGAAAGTGAACATGAATATCTTTTTTACACTGCAAAGTGCGTTGGCTATTAAAATGGAATATTTCAAAATGACTTAATAAATTGAAAAAAGATATTTCAATGTTCGTAGAATAATATGCACCACCTACTAGGGATACAATAAATCAATTTAAAGACAGCCTTTATAGTGTCAATTGATTAATCAAGGTAGCCCACCTTTGCAAAGTTTTTGACTTCTTGGAGGACTTCTTCCTTTCAAGGACTTCCTGCCAGGACTAGAGGCAAATCTTAAGAAATATTTTCCCCATGTCCACAGCAACAAAGTATAAATAAGGAATCCATTTACAATGAACGTAGAATCCGAGACAGGACTTCCGGATTTAGATATTAAGTGAGTAATTGAACTCTCGTAGAATAGGTCACTCAAAGGCATATTTGACAAAATAACTCGGATATATTTTTGACTGTCTTGTCGCCTGGAGTACCTAGCTTTAGTAGAAATAGCGATAAAGTTTATAATTCCTTTTTTTACGACCTACAAGTGTGAGGCAGAGTTTTCAGCATTGGTTTTCCTTAAAAATAAGTTTAGGAACCGTTTAAAAGTCGAACCGGACCTGAGGATAAAATTAATATCTTTTCCTTCAAACGTGAAGCTTTTAGTTAACCAGAAACTACTGCATACATCTCATTAATAAAATATTTAATTTTTAATTAGTTTTATTACATTTTTGTTTGAGCTCATGTTTCTTTATTAAAATATATAAATATCTAAATAGGTTTTCTTATACATACACACCAGGGTATGCAAACAAATAGTGGGTCACGAAGGATAAGCACAATAATAACCCGTACACGGAAAAATAAATTTGGGAAACGCTGAGCTAATATGATGACTATAAGTGCGCGAGTATATGTGACAGAAATGTTGGTAAGTTTTTTTTGTAAACTTGATTCAACTATTGTCTTTATACTTTGATAGTATACAAGGCAACTATCGAACACAGTGATTAAATAAATCTTGCCCAAGTACTTTCGATCAATAGATCATCTTCAGGGGCATTTCGTCAGTTGTAGCCTATCCGACATGAGTAGAATGTCATAAATGTAAATTTGGACATAACAATACAATACACAAAGACAAACAAACACTTTAAAATTTTTAAAAGGAGAAGCTACATGTTATATAGAAGCCGGAGACAGAATGACAGAATTCTGTCCTACAGAATGTAGACAGAAGTTACATGTACCTACATTTTATATAAAAGTAGTTTCGTATAAAATTTTAACTTCGGTAATATCATCAATTTCAGGTTACGTGTCGGACATGTTTCTTGTAGTAAGATTTTGTCGCAACAGAATGCGGTGTTGCCGATTATACATTTTTTATGTGTTTCTGAAAATATATTTTTTTCTTTTCAGAATATCAGAATAAAGAACGTGCAAATAAAGATTTGTCGGAAGATCACAGAAAAGACATTTTTAATGAGTATTAGGCCTTAAAAAATTCAGAAAAACAAAGGCAATATATATCAACGTTGGTTGAGGTGACGACCAAAAAAGTCAAAACTACTGGCGAAAATTCAAAGCGAAACAACTTGCGGCAGTTTTTCCTATTCGATGCTGGCCAAAAAGTATAAGCATGTCAAGGTTTCTTTCTTGCAACCCTAGTTTTATGTAAAGGATTCGTACGAAATATTTTAAATAATAGAAATGATGCCCATATTGTTGTACCCAGCAGAAGAGGAAAGCACCAACCCGGTATTACTAGACCGACTAAACCCAAAGAAATAATAGAAAATCACATACTATTATTTCCTAGCGTGCCATCCCATTACTGTCGAAGAAAAACAAATTATAAATATTTAGCAAAAGATCTATCACTTTCAATAATGTATAATTTATAAGTTGATCGTTGCCATGAGCAAAATTGTATCCCAGAGAAAATATGGCACTATAGAAAAATTTTTAATAGTTTATATTTCTAATTTCATAAACCACAAAAATTGTAGCGTAAAACAAAAGCCTTTCCATTACACATGGATCATTTTCATTCGCCGTAAGACTGTAACACGCTATTTTCATGATGATAATAAGTTGCTTGCAGAAAATAATGTTAACAACTTTATACAAATAGATTTAGAGGCGGTGAGATATTGTCCCAAAGCATCGTCAAAAGCAATATTTTATAAACGTCGACTTGCTGTATGCCACAATCTATGATGTGAAGTCAAGATTTGCATCAAATTATATGTGGTATGAGGGTATTATTGTAAGAGGCTCTAATTAAATTTTATCAAGTTTATATAAGTATTTGTCAGACCATGCTAATGGTAAAAAAATTGTATCATGAGTGATACTTGCGACGGTTAAAACCGGAATGTCTTTTTAGGACCGACTCTTCTTTATGGCGTACAGGTATTTAATATTCCCGAAATTGAATATGGTTATTTTGAACCAGGACAAAAACTTAAATATATATCATCCTTCTGGGTGGTAGGCAGCAGTCAGAATGGGATCAAAACAATCCAAATACAAGGTAATAGAGATGAATCAAGCTGATTTTGATACTGCAGCTTGAAAAAAAGAAATTTTAAAAACAAACAATATGACAATGATAGTAACAAGGTGAACTGGCTAAAAATAACTCCACTTAAGTATATTAAACATGATCCAAATCATAATTTATTTTAAATATGGCAAGACCTACCCTGAATTCAAAAGAATCAAACTCATACGATGGATGACAAGGGAAATTACCAATTAAAATAATGTAGAACTTCAAAAGGTATATACATATCCTATGAAAGTGGCTGCTGAAAAATTGGAAGATTTAAAGTACATTTGCGATCAAGGTGTAATACCACCTCAGTATCACAGTTTCTACAAAGAGTTGGATAATGGTATACACACGGTGACGCTGGATTCAGACAGCTCAGACAACGAATAAACATTTATTAATATTGTGCATAATAATTTTCAATTTAGTATCTATTTGGATGTATTTTTTAATTTATGTATTTTTATAAATAAATAAAGCAGGTCTATTGCCTAACGTAACTATTAAAAATAATCACAGTTTTTAATGAAGAGCTAACTAGTGGTATACACACGGTGACGGTGGAGTCAGACAACGAATAAATATTGATTAATATTGTGAGTAATTAATTTTAGTATATATTGAAAGGTATTTTTTTAAGTTTTTATATTTTTATAAATAAATAAAAGCAGTCTATTGCCTAACGTAACTTAGTATCAACAAAATTCAAGGATAACATTAATAACATATAAACGTATTTCAACATGAACAAAAAAAAAACATTTTTGTTTGTATAACAAAAAATATTCAAGACTCCATTCGTTTACAGTTTTATGATCGTCAATAATGTTTAAAAATTATTGTAGAGTAATAATTTATTAATAATTGAAATCAATAGTAATATCTATTGTAAAACAAAATTAAAAGGTGTTTATCGATATTTCTCCATAATCAATAAAATCGAGATATGTACGTTTATTTGTTAGTAAGGGGACGAAATGTAGATGATCAGAAACATTATAAGAACAAAATTAAGCGTTGAATAGAAACTTCAGAAGAGAAAGAAACTTGGAAACGAATAAAGGTGATCTATGGATGGGCTGACACAACTAGTGGAATGATGGTTCATACAAAGTAAAAAGATTTATTTCTTTATTAAATATGTATATGTCGGTCGTATATTCTGCTAATTAATTCTAAAAAACAATTTAATATTTAATAAAATCCAATTCCTTTGCGTTGTAAAATATCATCATGACTAGCATAAAGTAACTGAAATTTTGGCCAGCGGTGGTATAAACCGCTGAAACAACTCTTTGAGTATTATTGTATGATAACAGATAGGGGATGCGTAATCAGCACAGAACAAAGGATTTCCCTGTGGCTTTTATATTTTAAGATTTGAAACATAGCGAGGTTCTTAAGTCGTCTGTAAACACAGTATACTACACTGTTTCTCTTTCCAGATTAATATTCATGAAATTTTAACAGAGAAAACACTTTATTACGTATTCATTACTTTGGGGTAGTAAACTGGGTATCTCAAAGGGTCATTTTTTTAATGTTGTTAGAAAATTACTTGATCTTAATAAAAAAGTTTTCGCGTATTAAAAAAAGATATATGTAATTCACATTCTGAAAAGATAATTCTTCCTAGAATCAATTATATATACTTAGCGTTATAAGAATAATAGAATAATAATAGAAAGTACCATCTTCAAAATAAATTACGGATACAAGTACAGCTGAACTAAAATGCAGTGGCAAGCAGTTCCACAAAATATTTCATCGCGTAGAAAACAGCTAAGCAGTGGCTTTGCAATATTAAATAGTTGGAGATGAATATTTGATATTTAAAACCGCAAAATAGGGTAAGTCCGGGAGAGATGGTTCGTCGGGTGAGATGGCTCGTCGGGTGAGATGACTTGGTCGAATATATCACAGTTTTATTCTATTTGGAGTCCCAAGTTGGATTTTCTCAAGATTGAAAGGTAAGATATTTAGAAATTCTTATTTACATCTTCTTAAAACTTTTTTTGTAATCGTCAAAACTATTGTGCACTTATTTTTTCTGTATTTTATCGAAGTCACGTTTGGATGGCATGTTGTTTGTATCGTAGAGGTTATGTAGGCATAGTTACCAGTCCTTTCAAACGTTACGACCAACACACGTAAATCAAGTGGACCATCTCACTCTGAAAATTCGGGTTAGTTAGCTCGAAAGTGTTAGGGAGATATGGCCTAGCTCTTTAGTTACTTATATAAGGATATTTTAAATAGATAAATTTATTTTCAGCCATGCCAACGCAGTATAACAGAGAAGCAAATTGCCAACGTGGTTTATGGATTGAAAATCAATTCGAATTTGGACATACATGCCGTAAGAAGTGAACAAATGAGGGTCAATGCTGCCGTCAGGAATTTTAAAGTGCCAGCACCTACATTAAGAAAAATCATGAACAGTAACAATTTAAAAAAAGTTGATTAGGAGCAAGTAGCGTACTCGGCGAAGAAAATGAAAATAAAATAAAGAAACATATCCTAAAGTTGCAGAAAGCTGGTTTTGTACCTACAAGAGCTAGGGTTAGCGAAATGGTATTCAGATTATCGGAAGAATTACATATTAAAACTACTTTTAACAAGGATAAAAAATCTTGCAGGTTTTGACTAGTTACAATCATTCTTAAGAAGAAACCCTGACTCGAGTATAAGAAAATCAGAAGGCGTATTCATAGCGAGAAGTCGGGGTAGGAACAAAAAGGATGAAAGCGATTACTTTGATCGGTTAGAGCAAGCTATTCTAGAAAACAAGTTGATGGAGATGCCCGGGAATTTATTTAACATGGACAAAACAGGACTCCAACTAAATAACAAACCTTCATTTGTTATAGCCCAAAAGCGATCTAAAAATGTAGCATCAGTAACTTCTTCGAAGAAGGGGAAACAATTACATGTATCACTTGTTGCAATGCTGAGGGTAACTTCCTTTCCCGACCTGCATATTCATAGGCAAAAATAAAAGGCAAGAATTCAAAGACGGCATGCCCCCAGGATCAAAGGTTTACATGAATGAAAAATCGGCTTACATAAACACAGATATATTAAAAAAAAAGAGAAATCAAACGATTTCTACCTGGCGAAGTTATATAGTTATTTTATAACTATTGTTTAAGACGGGGAAAGATTTTGTTTCTATCCAGAGAGGTGGCTATACCGATCTGACGAGATCTAAAGAGGTCAAAATACGTATAAGCGATTGCCGCCGCTCTGTATTGAAACAAAAATCTAGTGCCGTCTTTATATTATATTTTACGGATATAATTATTGATTGATTACCACATCACTTTGGTCCTGGAAAGCCCCCAGGAAAAGTCCTACTGGTTTTGGATGGTCATGCATGTCTTTGCAACTCCGTCAAAATATTGGAGTAGGCACACGAAAATGAGATAATTCTACTTTGTTTACCGAGCTACACTACACAGTTTTTAAAACCATTAGATCATTCATTTTTTAAATAGCCGAAGTCACATTATTACAATCACATTTGTTAAAATAAATCCTACAAAAAAGATTAATCGCTTGCAGTTCGACAAATTAGTAAATGAGACTTGGACAAAAGCTGCCTAAGTACAAAATGCCGTATCTAGTTTTCGCGCAGGTGGTATTTATCCAGTCGATCGGAATGCAATTGTAGAGTATGCCTTTCTTGAAAGTTCAACAACACAAATTACTGAAATAGATGATTTCCAATGTCTAAACCTACCATCTACACGTAGTTCAACACCGTCTCACACGTCACCTTCTCATGCGTCACCATTAGAACTACCATCTATACTTGGTAATAAGCCGACCTGTAAAGAAAAAATCACTCCTGGTAAAATTTTAGATAATATCTCTTCAGTAACTTCTATATCAGGTATTTCACAAGTAAGGAAACGCGGTAGACAATTGGCTGCAGTACTTACTAGCCCAGTAAATTTGGCGATACGAAAAGATTTAGATTTTAAAAAGAAACAAAAGTATGCTAAAAAAAATTAAAGGACCTCTGAAAAAAAAGTCAAGAAACTCAAGAACCTTAAGAAGATGTTTTGTGAGCCATCTTCTTCCGAAGATTTTGGCGGGCATATGGAAATTACTAAAGACTTTAGTGATGATCTACAAAATGAAACAAATTGTGAATGTGCCGGCTGCGGGGAAATATATTTAACCATGTCGAAACAAGAAGACTTGATACAGTGCGTGCATTGCAATTCTTGGTTTCATGAAAACTGCTCAAAATATGTTAATTTATGTGATATATATGGAAAAGTATTGGCAAAAAAACGTTCCAAATAAAGTTTATAATCGAGCTACATCACCCCTAGTGTCCGAGTTACCTCACCCTGATACATCAGGTGAGTTGGCCTTTTACAATTTTTTGTATTTTGATGTTTACTGCTTTTGTATATAATTATTTGGCTTAACCAACTATATTCACTTTTTTCTAGTGATATTTTAATATAACTATATAAATATTTCAGAGCGTAGACTTTTTTTGTGCTAAGATACAGACAGTCAAAAAAATGTGAGCCATCTCTCCCGGACTTACCCTATTATATTACTTTTTAGAATACGATACGTTTCACTTATTGTATTTTGAGAGCCTTTTCCAAAGGGGAAATCGAAATGTCAACATAAACTTACTTTAAACTAAAATTGTAAATAATTCCGAGTATAAATAGTAAGATTTTAAGGCTGAAATTGCATTTCCTCCATTCAATATGTCATTTAATTACGTATTTAAAAAAGACCAGTTAAGACGTCAGTTAAAAAAGTGGACTCTTACTATGGAATTTTAATTACTGTATTGAAGTTGGGAGAGTGAAATATTAAGAAGAAGTTGCCAAATGAGTTTACAAGGAACTTGTACAATTATTTCAGAAACCGGTACAATTTTATAATTGCAGTTGAAAGTTTCCAAAGCAATCTGTAGAAGTTGGCCGCTACATTCGTTTACATTCGTCATTTGTGTTTGCGCAGAAATTAAAATGCTCGAAGATATAATTTTCGTTCTGGGAAATTGGATCCTCGCAAGAATTCATTTCGTTTTTCCGCATTTAAACTTTAATTGGCTTCCATTTCAACAACTACTGAGGTCTTTCTTATACATACCAAACAACCACGTCAACAAGATTCAAATTTACGGTGTTTTAAGCCGCATTCAGTTTAATTTTTTAATTTAAAATAAAAAATTAAATTTATAGGAATTTTTTTTGTGTTTCTTTCTACAGTACCCTACAAAATTAACGCATCACCTTAACTGTATCATTAGTGTGAAGCTATTTTTCTTCTAAAACGATAATTAAATTTTGCTGATTGTTGTTTCATAGTATTGAATTTTCTTAGTAATTACATTTCGAATGTTATTGTGTACCACATGCTCAAGCACTATGCACTATCTATACTTAAAGGGTTTTGTCCTCTTCTATCTTCTAATTAGCCCTATGTTGTCAAGAAGCAAGATTGGTTCAACATTTACATGACATTATTCTGAAATTTCTATATTACTTTTCTTAGCCCATCCCTAGAGTTCAATTTCAGAATTTTCAGAGTTTTTTTTTTTTGAAAACCATGGTTTTTTTAATATGGACACTATTTAGACGTTAAATACGCTCATTTCTAGCAGATATTGTAGTGCTATTTCCGGAGAAACGTAAGGATTTTCTGGAATTAAGGCATCAAACGTAAGGCCTTCGTAAAATTCCAAACATAAATAACAAGGTGGTGTCGTATGAGACCGCTATCATAAATCTCAAATCTAGCAAAGATTGGTGCACTCATACACTAATCTATCAACTGATAACTACATGTGATAGACGCTTAGGCATCTTTCAGACGGACGACATTCTGTCGTAGTCGTGTACCGCAACGATATCGTGTACCTAAAGCCGTTAACTGATTGATTAAATTTAAACTTTCACAAGACGCCATTTAAAATCGTAGTCATCTCGTAGTACCCCGACAAGATCACTGCCACGATACGATGTCGTGGTCGTGAACGACTGCAGTGGTACAAGCAAGTCCATTCTAGTTTTCACACTTGTCGTGCATAGGCGAAAAAATCGTGATTTATTAACAGTGGTAGTGAATTTAGATTTAAAAATATTTGTAAAATATTTAAATTTAAAATAAAAAATGGATAGCGGCTGGTGTTATGGGATAAAACTTTAGAACAGTATAAAAACCGAAATACGACATTACGCGGTTGGAAAGAAATTTGCAGAATTTCAAAAGATGGATTTGATAAGATATTAGAAAAGGAACAAAATGATATTGGTAAGTAAAAATATTTCGCTTTATTTACTATATTATAATGACTTAGCTTAGTAAACTTATGTTTTTATGTGTTTTTATGCCAAGGGACTGATCTTTTCTCGGTCAAAAAATAATGTGCGAAAAGGTTTCTAATTTCATTTTCTGATAATCTTCCACGTACTAAATGAGTATTAGGAATATCCTCAATACTTTCACCTATTGTCAAAATGTCTTATGGATTATATCCATTTCTATCACGTACGTAGTTATGAAGAACAGAGCATGCTTTAACTATATCCACAGCAAAATTCTGCGACACATTAAAAGGACCGTGAAAAATTCTCCATTTATTTGAAAGAATACCGAATGCACAATCCACGTACCTACTTTCTTTAGTTAAACGGTAATTAAAAAGTTTTTTTTGACTGATAAATTATGACCTCTATATGGACGAGGTAAATTATCCAACGCAGAAGTTTCATCTTTGTTTCATATCATCAAGTTTCAGTTTTGAAGGGGGAATAGCTAATTCATTATCTTTTAGTAGTCTCCAAAATGTTGTATTTTTAAACACAGTCGAATCACAATCTTTTCCATACGACCCAATATCATTATAAGTAAATTTGTAATCTTAATCTACTACCGCTATTAAAATACCAGAGTAATATTATTTATAATTAAAGTATATGGACCCAGTATGGGCTGGTTTAATCATTCGTATATGTTTCTCATCTACAGCTCCCATACAATACGAAAAATTAGACCGTTTGTCAAACATATTGGCAATGGCTTTTCATTTTTCAGTTAAGGGTTTAGTTAAACAATCATTGTGCATAACATTCCATATAACCTTTGAGACCTGTTGAACAATACCACTAATAAACTGCGTTAGGCTTTCACGGCCATCGTCTAACTTGTTAAACTGGTTTTTTGGGCTGTCAGTCCATTGTCTTCTAAAATTAGTTCTCGACGTTTCACCAACACTAGGGGTTGGCATCTTCTGGAGATGTAAATGCTTCGCTTGTAAGCATAAACTAACGCTGTGTTGTATTGAAAGGACTGAAAATTAACAACACATGGATACCAATATTAAAATTAAAATCCACAAACGCCCTTCTCGCCAAACACGAAGAAAGAAAAGCCGAAACCAGTGGTGGGGAGGCGAGTGTGAAATATAAATATTGCCTCCGTAGTACAACATAGCGAAAAAAGAACTTTTAGCAGCTAAATCCTTCGCATAACATGCAATGATTTATATCAAATACAAAGAAATCTACAATGCCAATAAGGCATTTAAGGATTCTACAGTTCAAGATAGCCTCCTTACGGCTAAGAATAAATGAACTTCGAGAGACAGTGATAAGACACAATCCGGATATCATCATTTGTATGACGACAACACAACTGCCAAGGATCACAAATTATGACGGATTCAGAAGAAGAGACGTTCCAAACAAAAGAGGAGTAGCAATCTATGTCAAAAACAACATCGAATGGAATCAAGTGGAAATAGAAACAAACCAATTCGAAAATGTAGGAGTCAAAAGCGGAACAACTAACATTTTTCTATTTACAGGTATCATTTCGAAGATCTAGCCATCGAAGAATTAGATGCCATGCTAAACTCAGCACCAACCGTCGTCGTAGTCGGAAATTTCAACGCCAAAAGTCAAGCTTGGGAATGTAGTACAGATTCAAGATCTGGTACTACATTACTAAGATACTGTGAAGATAGAAACAAAAAGATATTCGCACCCGACGAACCAACAATAATCAGCCCCAGAAGAGACAACAACAACTCTACGTTAGACTTATTCATCACAAAAGACGTCATTATAGAAGATGTAAGGGCCAACTTTGAATGCAGTTCGGATCACAAGCCACTTACAGGAAGGATGACTTCAAGAGTAAATCATCCCACCATAGAACCAGTACAAAGATGGAGATGGAAAGATACCAATTGGCCCAACTACAGGAGACAACTAAACTAAATAGAGATGAAGAGAAATTTCCCAACAATTAAAGAAGTAAAAAGAAAATCGAAGAAATAACGAGGAAAATACAACAAGACATGGAAGACAACATCCCAAAATCAATGACGAATAATAAAGGATTAGTCATACAAACGGAACTACAGGATATCATCAAGGATAAATATAACGCCAGAAGAGCATTCCAACGGACAAGAAGACAAGAATTCAAGGACTACGGAGATACACTATCGGAGGAAATAAGAGTAAGACTGAGAAGTCTTACTGAAAATCAATGGCACAACAACATCAGGAAAGCAGAATAAAACCACGGAAACGTATAGAAAATGCTGAAAGCCAAAAGAAGAGAAAAATAAAATATGCCACAAATCATCGACAACGAGGGTACACACTACGAAACCTAAGGAAAAGTGGATGCCATTGCAAGAAGATTAGCAGCTACACACAAGCAAAATCAGGACATTTCCTAGTAGAAGAAGAAGACTTTACCAGTCCATACAAAGAAGCATTGATCATCAGAAGACTTAAAGAAAGCAGAGCACCAGGACAAGAAGTAATTCACAACATCACCCTCAAAGAACTTTCAAAGAAGGTTATAATACAACTGTATTATATCTACAAATATTGCTTGGAAATGGGACATTTTCCAAGCAATTGGAAACACGCGAAGATAATTCCACTCCTAAAGCCTAGGAAGGACGGAAAAAGACCTGAAAATTATGGGCCTATTTCTCTCCTAGAAACAATGGGAAAAATCGTAGAAAAAATTATCTTTAAAAGACTGGTGAAGCACACAGAAAGAAGAAGAATTATCCAAGAAGATCAATTCGGATTCACAAGAGGAATGAACTGGGAACTGCAATTAGCAAGAATAATCAGCGACACGAAGATAAAATTCAACAGGAAACAAAAGACAGGACTAGCCATACTGGACATCGAAAAAGCATACGGCACGGTTTGGAAAAAGGCACTAATCTTCAGGATGGATAAAGCTAGACCCCCACATTATTTAATCAATATTTGTGATAAATATTTATCTAATAGAACTTTTCAAGTTTCAGTTTACCAAAAGATGTCAACACTTCAAGAAATCCAGGAAGGAATGCCTCAGGGCAGCATTTAATCTCCAATTTTATACAATATTTCTGTTTCAGATCTCCCTACAGATCCTCGAACTTCAACAGCCCTATACGCGGACGATACTGCAGTGTATGCATCTGGAAAAGATAAAAGAAGAATAATCAGGAACATGGAAAACCACCTAGGAAAAATCACGAAGTTTACAGAAAAATGGAAGATAAAAATCAACTCGGAGAAGACCCAATTCATCGTTTTTTCACAGGATACGACACCACCAGATTACGGAATCACAGTAGGAGGAAACAGGATCCAGGGAGCAGATTCAGTCAAGTACCTAGGAGTCCACCTCGACAGAAGACTCATCTTCGGAATGCATACACAAAAAACTAAGGTGAAAGCCAATATAGCTAAAAAACTAATACTTCCTTATATTTTCAAGTCCAGTCTCCTATCAAAGGCCAAGAAGATTCAGTTATATCAGGCCTACGTTAGGTCGGTGATGTTGTATGCAGTCCCAGTCTGGAGTTCAATAGCGGAGATCCACTGAAAGAAACTTGAAGCCACTAAAACATCATGTTACCGGATCATCGAAGGAACATCATGGGAAGAAAGGATAACAAACGCAACCATTAGAGAAAGTCTCCAGTATACACCACTGAGGGAGGTGGCCGAGAAAAGGACCAGGTACTTCTTCCACCAGGCTACAAGAAGACTCCATAAGACCAGGGAGATCCTCGAAAAAAACAGGATCCAGAGGATGCACAGAAAAACCCATAAACTGATCGACCATCTGATCAGTGTCTAGCCGGATGGTTGCCGGAAAACAGCCATGCTGTGAAGTATGTAAGATGCCAGAGAATAGTACCTACAGAAGAAGACGAGCAAAGTACCCAGAGAAGTCCAGGATGCCGAGAGGGAGATAAACCAGAAGCATACGGTGCAAGAGCGGAACGGTGAAAATAAAGAAGGCTAAAATTTATAAGTTATGAAATGTCAGATATTATTAGGGCAATAAATGCTTTTATTTTTATTTTTATGTTTATTTTTATTAATAACACAGCGCTAATTTATGCTTTCAAGCGAAGCATTAACATCTCCAGAAGATGCCAACCCATAGTGTTGGCGAAACGTTGACAACTAATCTCGGAAGACAACGGCCTAACAGCCCGAAAAACCAGTTTAACAAAATACCACTAATGGTCGAAATTTTTATTTTGTATCTGTACTGTAATGGAGGCCGGTAAATGAACATCCAGTAGCAAAGTACCTAAAAAAAATATCTTTTAAGTGATACCTACCTAATCATGTTTTTCTTTTATTTACAAGTAAACTACTTACAAAGGGATGGACAAATATAAAGGACAGTCTCTTTATAGTTTAAAAAATATAATGACACAATGCGTTCCGGTGCTGCTGCTACTAGCTTGAACAAATATGTTTATTACGACCAATTATTATTAAAAAAAAAAACTGCCCATTTAAATAAAACAGAAAATAGCTTAGGTAACACTATCAACCAAGAACAAGTGTCTGTTGACAATAATTCAATATCAACAATCAAAAAACCCAAACTTGAAGTGCCACAAATACAATCACGTTCCAACATTGGATGACTGCATTTGAAGAACGAATGATTGCAGCACTGCACCACCACCAGCACATCAAACTTTTACAGATCCACATATGGCATTTTTCGCTGATATAGTACCTAATTTAAACGACGATCAAATTTGTGAATTCCAAATTGGAGAACTACAATTAATTCAGTCTCTAAAGCAAAACGATTTTTTAAATTCAGCAAATCGAACGCATGCAACTTATACCCTTTTGCTGCCTTCACGGTACGCTTTAGGAAAAAATAGCGCTGCCGCTGAATTAACAAACGAAACAAATATATTTTCCCCATCGTATTCAACCGTGTTTTCTGACTCCTCACAAAGTATTAATTTGTTTGATTAATGATAGCTACATACCGAAATTGTATTATGTAGTTCTAGTTTACATTTCTTTGTTGTTTTTTTCGTACAGAATAAAATAATATGCATTTATTAGAATGTTATTACTTACCTTAAAGAACTGCGAGCATCTCGATTGGTGTTATGCAATTTCGCATATTAGTGTCCTGTTTCTGTAAATCACCCTGTATCTTTATACTTAATTCATCGAAACTTGCAACAGACATTCGAAAGTAATTAAAAAATTTTATGTTGTCTTCTCCCAGATCTTAAAATAATGTTACAAATTCGTTCACTAAATACCTATTTTCAAGAAGCGGGTGAGTCCAATATTTTCTTATTTTTCGAGATTTTCGGCGACAATGCCATAATGCCAACAATATTAAACGTTTTCTTTTTATTTCATCCATCATACAAGACAACAGTTCACAGCACGACTATGGCAGAAATTGAATGATGTGTGAAAGTAACCAAACTTTTTTTCACGACACGACACTGCACGACAACGACAAAATATCGTCCGTCTGAAAGAAGCCTTAGCCGTGCTTGTACACTGAAAACAGCTTAAGAGCGGATAGTAGGATTCCCCGGTCCCAGGGGACGCCACCTTGTGATTCCAGGGTTAAATGTAACTG
Organism: Diabrotica balteata; assembly: GCA_918026665.1. NCBI lineage: Eukaryota > Metazoa > Arthropoda > Insecta > Coleoptera > Chrysomelidae > Diabrotica > Diabrotica balteata. The sequence continues at coordinate 83,786,879 of OU898280.1, read as the reverse complement.
GTACAATTTGTATAGCTTTATTTATAAAGTTAGCATGGACACTATGGACAGATTTATTTTAGTTTTTTTGTACAATAGTCTATAATGAGGTTTAAACGGGGTAGTGATGTAAATACATTATACGGCTTTATGTTAGCATCACCAAGTCTCTCCATCCATCAAATTCCAAGCGAGAACCGTTACCCAACCAACCCTATGGAAGACCATGTTAGACAATCTCAGTAGGAAATAGTGTCAGGGTTAACAGGAGTGGTTAACTGATCCACCGAATAGAGGGCTGTGCGGTAGGCTAAAAACTTATCGTTGGAAAAAGTCTGTCGATACTGATCCAACGAATGAGTTTAGTATGGATTGACCGGCGATGACTTAGACAACATAATATTAAATTCGAAATTTGATCACGGAATGTTAGAACGCTGTAGGAATCTGGTGCATAAACCATTTAAACGAACTTAGCAAGAAAAATGGTAATGAGATACGAGAAACAAGACCACACGTTATTCTACAAAGCGATGTAATTAAATATGATTTTATATGGGGTTAAACCACAAGTTATTGTAAAAAATTTTTTAAGTAAAAATAATCAATCCTAATCTTTAACCGTTTGCAAATTGTCGCAAGATGGTAACATTAAGTTAAAAGTTGATTTATTGACATCAATTCGAGAAGGTCAGAAAGTCTACGTGGGGTATGAAAAGGCTAATATACCAACCCAAAATGGCGTTTTTTTGCCATTAATTAGCCCAAGGAATTGACTGCGATTTTGCAAATGCACACAAAACAGCAGCCTTCGCTACATACGTAAAAGAAAATCTTTGGAATGGTGGAGAATTGCTTCAGCATAAATACAGGTTAAAGAAAACATCAAGAGGCATGAAGACAAATGTATAGCCGAGTCAGTGACCCATAATAGAAATACTTTTAGGGCTCAATACGCATTTAAGCATTTAAATTGTATAAGCTTTACAGAAGATGGTACTTTTTTGTGAATTGTATAAAAATCATAAGCAACAGTCCATAGAAAATGACCCCTCTGTAGGCTAGGAAGCTCATTAACAGGGTAGTGCTGATTGAGGAGCATATGGTAAATCGGTGGGTCGTCTTAACCTTTCTCTACCCGCGCTCCAAAATCTCACGCAGCTACCCGCGCGGTGTATTCTATACACCATATTTATTAATATCAGATTCAATACATACGAATTATTTACATTAATGTATAGGGATAAAAAACATGATCCCTTAATTTTTATGCATTTTTATTTATATAAATAAAAAATACTTTTTTTTAAGACAAAATCTTAACAAAGACAAAATCTTAAAAAAAACAAAGAAATAACTCAAGAAAACAAGTAAATTCTTAAAATGAAAACTTTACATGTGTCACTGTTAGTTTGTATTACTCACTGCTTCTCCATTTTTGCAACAGTCGCATGTAACAACTGTTATCATATGTTGTTTGCAAACTGACCGCAGATAATTGTTGTGACTCGATTGTTTTTCCTACCGCAAATGAAACACCGCGCTCTGATCTTTGCAGGTGGTTTCTCATTGTCCTCTGTTGGTTTTTATATTTCGCCAGAAAACCTTTTATATCACTTGGCAGTGATTAAATACTGGCGCGTTCAGAGAGGTATGGCTTCATCAAACCTAAGGAAAGCATTTTCAAAAATTCCCGTCTATGCTTATAAGCTGCATTGACATGAGTTGCATTATAGAGAAGTTGTCCATTAATTCCCGCGATGTTCATGAGTTAGAAAAATATAGACAATGGCCTTCGTCTTGTTCTTCTTGATACTGAGTATGTGCTACACATTTTATCAACAGTATAAACCCCACCTTTGGTTGCGTTATATTGTAAGATGATATCAGGTTTACTCGACCCTGGATCTATATATCCATCCTCATGCATCGTTGAGATCAATACAACCGCTCTATTTGGTTTCGGTACATGGGAAATCAATGTTACATTTTTTTGGAATCCAAATAACGAAGATTTAAGAGGTCTATTTTGATGAGGTAAAAACTCTTGCGGTATTTCCCGTTTACTTTTTTTTTCATGGTCCCAATCATGGTGGTTTTCTTTTCCAATAATTCCTTCGCTAGCGGATAACTTAAATACCAATTATTACATGACAAGTTCCGATTAGTATCTTTTACTTCGTTCAACAAACAGTGCACAATCGCACTAGGTGTATTTGGCATGCTGTAGGGGCCTTCGGGCTGCTTACCACAATAAACTTTCAAGTTTGACACATACAATGTTTTTGCATTACACAATATAAAAAGTTTCAGTCCATACTTCACGGATTTGTTAAAAAGATATTGAAGAAAACTACAACGCCCTCGGAAAGGTATCAACATTTCATCAATTGTTAAAAATTCACCCAGAGTGTAATTGTCTTTGCAATTCGTTACGAATGTATCTATGACCCATCGTATTGTAGCTAACTTATCTACCTTTTTTCTTTCATTTCTGGTACTTTTATCATCGAATCGAATCACTGCGAGTAAAAATAAGAACCTGTTTTTGCTCATACATGCCCGAAAAATTTCAGAGCCGGTGCCATCTGTTGTCCAGAGTTCCAAAAAGTGGGTATGATTTTGCTTCTTGTATAGTATAGATAACAAAATAACAAAAGCAAACCTATAAATGCTTGCATTTCTACTTTTGTTACGTCTTTTGCATCATGTTCTCTCATAAACTGTGGTTTAACATTCGTAATGTGCCGATTCGTGCATTTAGTAATGTACTCTATCATTTCATCTGTGAATATTTTCATAAAAGCATCTACTTAGTTTTGAATATCCCTTGTTTTTTGTTTTACGCCAGGAAAGATTTTTACAAGATTTTTAGCGCTGACTTTACTAAATTTGCTCTTGAGTGGTTTTTTATTCCATCTAGTCAGTTTATCTTTGGCAATAAAGTAACTGCTAGATTCAACATGTTCTAAATCGTCATGGGAGTCGTTACTTTTGATTTCTGATTCTGAGTCATGTTCAGTCTCCTCTACCTACTTTTCAAAAGAAGTATCAGCATCGACGTTTGATAATTCTTCTTCCGAATCGGAATTGCAGATAACTTGAGCCAGCTTCTCTAATTCCATCTGTGTTAATTTTTGAGGTTTCTGATTTTTACTTTGTCCCTAAAAATAAAATATAAATATAATAAAAATAAATAAAATAATAAAAATGTCCAAAAAACAAAAAAACACCAATTTACTGAACAATACTTACATTGCTACCCGCGCGGTGTATTTTATTCACCAAACTGTATTGCACGAAGAAAGTGATAAATAAATCATCAAACTCTACAGCTATCGACGTGCAACTGTGTGTGCACGTAAAAACACATCGTTACAAGGTTACATAGAGTGTAAAAAAGTGGGGTATACGGAATTTGGATTTTATCATTGTTTTAGAAGAAATGGTGTATTTTATACACCAGCGCGGGTAGTTAAAGGTTAAGCTGGGGTAGGCATTCTGCTCCTGATATAAACTACAACCTTTAACCGTCAAAAATAAGTACAGTAGATTTGTAAAGGTCGCAATATATCAGGCCGAGAGCTGCCCTAGCTCTTCTTCTTCTTGTTCTTCTTCAGCCTTAAGTAATACAACTTTGGACATAGGCCTCCTCCAAATCAATCCAGTTTGTTATATTTTGTGCCACTATTTTGCTGCCCCTGCTAAAAATTGTAAATATTTATACATGTACTTGGCTTCGATAATGTAGACATTCGACATATTATAATTGAAATTCTGAGAGTAAATTACATACTATATTGTGTCCTATTTAATTTACTAATTAAAATTGTCCCTTGTGATAAAATAAATGTCCATGTTAATTTATTTATAAAACCACATACGACACATTTCACTGTCATATCTATGGCGTCACGACAAAAAGGCATAAGTGGCATAAATTTCTAAATTTATGTTTTGGTATAAAAATAAAATACATTTTACGTCCTATCTACTATTAAAATGACGCAGCTGTAAAAAAATTCCAACTCAACTAAAACAAGCTTTGAATTTTCTAACCGACAAACGAGTTTCTTAAAAGATTAGACACGGAAATCAGTAAGCTACAAGAACCGTAGTGGAAGATGGTGCTTACGATTTGGGTCTCAAAACGTGGTTATATCAATAAGGTAAACAATAATTTGAAATATTAATTATATTTAATGTTTTGTTAAGCGTTTAGTTAGATCATGTATCTTGAGAAATCATAGTATATCATAAGAATATACAATTTTACCGACTGTAAGTTACGCCTTTTCAGAAAAATATTTTTGTTTATCTAACCGCCATTTGGCCATTTAAAATACACTATGTCTTAAATTTGCCATAGAAAAGTTACTACTTAACCGACTTAAATAAGGTTTGAACCTAAATAAAATATATATTTACTCTGTTGTACAGTTTTCTTTTTCTACTATTTTAAAGTTATATTTTGGTAGTAATATTATTTTAAAAAACTAGCATTTGAATGGCGCTTACTTCTTTTTTTTTTAATGGTTTTTAGAATGGTTTCTCGGGGGCACCATATAATAAATCTTGCATTGCAATCCATTTTGGAGAATCAGGAAAGCAATGTGCAGGAATACAGCGGAAATAATAAAAACGATGGTTCATTTTCCACTGAAAATGAGGTCCTCAATGAAGCGCTAAAGCATGATGATCTTTTAGAGCCTATACTAATAGACCATGAACAAAAACTCCATATGACTAAAGTTCTGTTCTAGATTAGGATGCCATTGTGGATTTCAGTTTTCCTCTAAGACGATACTGATTAATTAACCTTTGATAAAAAGTTTGTACCTTACTCAGTTAGTGATGATACTGATGATAGTAATAATAATGCCGCAAGAGTATTTAGTTCATTAGTTGATGATAAGATAGGTTGCAATGATGTTATACAACATAATGATTTTTTAAACTCCGAATCAGATTCATCATACTTGACAGTATTTCTTAAATATGGGACTGAAATTGAAAGCATTAGTTCTAGGTCATCAACTGGTTTAATTTCTAGTAAAACATCAAGTAGTTCATCTCAAAGCACTCTACCTGAAGGTAGAGGACAAAAGAGAAAAAAAAGGAAAGTATTTTATTACATCATTGAAAGTTACGTAACTTGGGGGAAAGTTATTGTAATTATAAAAACAAACGCCTTTCGGAAAAAGTTTTGCTTCCTAATCCATGTTTAGGCAAAAAATGTGTCAATCAATATAATAGCTTTAGCACTGAGGTCAGAAATAGTATTTTTTTTTAATTTTGGAACCTAGGTAATAATTTAGATAAGAAAAATTTCATTAATGGTTGCGTTAATGTCATACCTGTAAAGAGAAAAAGAACAGTTTCTGATTCATGTCGTAATCTAACTTATCAATACTTTCTTTTAAAAAATGATATACAAAACCGGGTTTGCTTATAATTCTTCAAAAATAATCTATATATTAAATATTGGTACAGTATGCTATTAAAGGAAGAATTGAAGTTAACCGTGAGAATAGCGGGAAACATGAACCTAATCCTAAAATTACTCCAGAACAGATGTTACTATTTAAAGATTTTATTAAGGGTCTTCCTGCTGTCCCCTCACTGTCAAGAGTTGACTAAGAAATTGTATCTACCAGCAGATACTAAAAGCATTTTAAATCATTATAAAATGTACACCAGAAAAATAAATGAAAATAATGGTATCCCTTTTAAATAAATATCTACTTTTAAAAAGTACTTCAAAAAAGATTATAACATTGGTATTCATGTACCTAGAAAGGATAAAGGTTCCACATAAAAAATGGTACGTTTTAATGGTTTTTGTTGTTTTTTGAATAATCTTTTAGTTTATTTTCTTATTATACTTAATATAACGTGATAATTATATTAACTAAATTTTTGTATTATTTTTTTTACGCCAATATAACTCTAAGAAACTCATAAATATATTGAATAAGTATTGTTTATTTTGTATTGTTTTTACTTAATTGTTATGCTTTAAAATGAAAAGATTTATGCTTCATTTTTGTTATAATTCCGTAAAATTAAAAGGCGTACAAGTTCCTAAGCTACATGTTTTTATCAAAATATTTTTTTCCAAATATGGTAACCGCCTTTCAAAGAGGCTTAAACACCACAGGCGTAAGCACCAAAATGTTAAATATCTCATGTTTATAATAATTGTTTTATAACTAATATATGGTACCTCAAAATGCCTCAGTTTAATAATAATAAAACGCCAATAAAATGTAAAAAAATAGATATTAAGCGATATTAAACGTTTTTTGTGCCTCCTGAAAAAAACTGTCAATGGCGTTTATGCCTTTCTGTTGTGACACCGTCGATATAGCTTACCTGATTAAAAACTGATAACGCAGCAGAAATATGTATCTAGATGTATCTATGTATCAGATTATACTTTAACTCTATTAGATATTTTTTTAACAAGGAACGTAGTGGTATTAAAATTAAACGAATATTTTTAGAATTGAATTCAAACTTTCTTAAAATTAAAGACAATAGAAAAGCATTGTATGCCTATATAAAGTGACGTTTATAAAAATTCCAGTTTTTAAGAAACTATAATAAATAAAAAAGAAATCATTTGTTTATTTAGACGAAATGTGCATTTTTGCTAATGGTGCAATAAAACGTATTAAGAAGGACGAGAGTATACAATCCATTAAACACACTGGTACTAAGGAAAAGGTATATACTATATTGCGTGAGAGTAAAAACCATGTTTTATAGATGGAGCAGATCTTGTGTTTTTGTTTAAATTAAAATCGGTTGATCATCACCGTAACAGGAATACGTTTGTGAGCTTCCAAGTTAACATCAACCATCTGTTATAGTTTTGGTTCATTTCCTTAGGATTTTTTAAGAATTTTTTATACATCGTTTGGGACATAATGTGTAAAGACTGCCTTCTTAGTATTTTAAATTCAATCCCATTGAATATTTACTATTTTTATGGGAATATGCTTCAATTGAAGTTTACAATAAATTTATTGACGTTTTAATTTTCACTTCGGAAATCGTTCTCAAAATACATACATTAACGATAATTAATTAATCCGACGTGGAACTAAAAACGTTAATAAACTTATTTTAAACTTAAATTGTGGCTTATTTCCATTAGTATTAGTATTAATAATAGTAATTGCTTTAAGATACCACAAGAAAATGGCTTTAGAAAAACATTAAGAAAACATATTTTAAAAAATGCAAAACTTAACTACGATAGCTGTATTAAACGTAATGAATACAGTGTTGCATCAGATTTAAAAACATTGAAAGAAGCATTGAATACTGCTACGCCTTTAATTCAAGAAAATAGTATGCGGAAATATACAAAGTTATTAAAATGTTAATGGATGCGTGAAAATCGCATCGAAACAATTAACCCAGTCGTCATTTTTTACAATTAAATCAAAGATATCGACGACAGTGATGATGAGCATGGATCTAATTCTTGGTTACCCTGTAAGGTAATGTATTTTCATTTATTTCTTAAAAAAAATTTAAGTATTAGGTATTATTGTTATTCTCTCAGCAATTAGTTACCACTAAAATTTGGAAGCAATAGAATTTGTAATTTTCTTCTCCTTTTGCAGAAATAATTGTAATTTTTCTAAATTAATGTAAAATAACTTATTAGTTAAAACCATGTTTTTGCTTATCTTCGACAGTGCTTCAGATATTTAGTATATTAGATTCGGAAAAAGTTACTATACTCGTATTTACTAATACCTATATTATTTTATTAAAACAAAAATGATATAAAATTTTCTTTTTAAAACTTGTTACTCTTTTTATCTATAAGAAATAAATCTCGCATGGTACTTTTTAGAGTAGAGTATAAAAAATATATTGACGAGTTAGAGCTAGTCTCAACGGACATCAGTTGTTCTAATTTTGCAGCAATTACTTTATAATTGAGACGATGCTAAAGTAGCTCTAATTGCTGTAGTAAAGCTTTTAGTTCTGACTGCGTAATGACACTTAATAACACATGTTATATGAGAATACTTTTCCAGGCTTTTGTCAGTAAACATAATATGAAGTAAAATAAAAAAGTTTTGTGAAATTATAAGATGAGATTGTTTTTATCGTCGATCAACTTTTTATTTGAATATATTTGAGAATAGTTTTGTGTCATTAAGCGTTTTAATTTTTATCTAAAAAAAATGATAAAAGCCGTCCCTAAGTACGGGTTCTTCCCACTGCAGTAATTTTCAATCTGAAATTGACTTTTCATCGTAAAAGCATATGTGGCGTTTTAACAATTATTATTTTAACAATGGCCCTTGTAAATGCGAAAAGCAGGATAACCGTGTAATAATTCTAGAGCAGGTCTTTCAAATGTTGACTAATTGAGAGCGAATAAGAACACAGTCATGACGGAGGATCCATCTATTATGATTTGTTAAAAGAATATAAACTGGATTAATCACATTACTTTAAGCCGGAGATACACATTCCTGTTACTAGCACAATGACATACTAGCAAGCACCAGTTACTGTCCCAAACTGGCAAGTGTGTACATTAACTGGCATGCTAGTTCCTGGCATGCTAGCTAATTGCAAAGAATTTGATGATTGTTCTTGCTAGTAGCATGCGTGGGGCGTGTCAGTGGCATGTTTCAATGAGCGCTATTGCTACGGGCATGCCAGTAGCTAGCAGAGATTTGTCAGATTTGTTGTAGTGATGATAAAAATTAATCGTTTTATTTTTAAGCTTGTTAATTCAAAAAATGTTTCGTTGGAGTGATGAAAGAATCATCAAATTTATTGCTATATATAGAGAATTATGAACGTCTTTTGAATTCTAAATCATATTTACATAAAAATAAAGTAGCCAGTGACAATTCTTACACAAAAATTCAAGAGGAAATGGGTGAAGATATTAGTATAAAGGAGATAAAGGCCAAAATAGAAAACTGCTCCAAGATTTCTCCTCCTAAAAATTCAATACCTCACCCAAAATTTTTTTGAGTTTCGCTTCGAATTCATTAATAAATTTCTAACAATATTTGCGGTCATCATAAATATTTGCTTTTTGAGTTCATTTCGAATACCTTCCATAAATCCCCTTTTTTTGTTAGAAAATCAAAAAAATTTAATTACAAAACAAGTACTTTAGTTTCAAATGAAAACCACTCGATTGTTTACTAACACTGGCATGTGTGAAAATCTACCTGCTTTTTCGCCCTGCGAGTTAAAGGCAAGCGAGCTACTGGCATGACTAAATTTGGTATAGTCCCCACTTCCACGCGAAACGCATTGTACTATGCACTGTATAATTTCACTGACAATAAAACCTTTTTGCCTTTACGTGAATTTGACTGCGCCTTCGCGCACCTCCATGGTGAGGAGTGTTTGAACTCTCTACCTAGCAAGCACCAGCTACTGTCCCCAAACTAGCATATGTATACGTTAACTAGTTCCTGGTATGCTAGCTAATCGCAAATAACTTTATTCTTCTTGCTAGTAGCATACTATAAGAAGCAAGACGCATGCGTGGGTAGTGTCACTGGCATGTGTAAACGCACGCTACCGCTACGGGCATGCCAGTAGTTAGCAAATAATTGTGAGATTTCTTGTGTTGGTGATAAACATTAATCGTTTTATATTTAAACTTGGTAATTTAAAAATTTTTCATTGGGGTGGTGAAAAAACCATCAAATTTATTGCCCTATGTAGACAATTGGAGTGTCTTTTGAATTCTAAATCATGGTCGTGACAACGCTTACACAAAAATTTAAGAGGAAACGGGTAAAGGTATTATTATAAAAGAAATTAAGGCCAAAATAAAAAATTGGTTCAAGATTTTCTTTCCTACCAATCCAATTTTTCACCCAAATTTTTCTCTTTTTTGAGTTCCGCTTTAAATGCATTATTAAATTTCTTTGGTCATCAGCAATATTTGCTTGTTAAATTAATTCCGAATACCTTTCAAGGACCCTCTTTGTTGGTTGGAAACTTAAAAACTTTTAATTACAAAACAATTAGTTTAGTTTCAGATGAAAACCATTAATTGTTTACTAGCACTGTCATGTGTAAAAAAATCCCCTGCATTTTTGCCTTACCAGTACAGGCAAGCGAGCTACTGGCATGCCAATTACTAGCAAATGTGTTTTATGCTTGCCAGTTACTGGCCTATGCTAGCTACTTTTCCAATTTACTGGCATGTGTGTACCCGGCTTTACAGCTTACAGACCATAAGCCGGAGATACACATGCCTATTACTAACACAATGGCATACCAGTACCTAGCAAGCACCAGCTACTGTCCCTAAACTGGCAAGTGTGTACGTTAACTGGCATGCTAGTTCCTATCATACTAGCTAATCGCAAAGAATTAGATTTTATTGCTAGTAACATGCTGAGAGATGCAAGACGTATGCGTGGGGAGTGTCACTGGCATGTATGAACGCGCGCTATCCCGCTACGGGCATGCCAGTAGCTAGCAGAGAATTTTTAGATTTGTTGTGTTTACAATAAAAATGAATTGTTTTATTTTTAAACTTGTTAATTTAAAAAATGTTTGGGGTGATGAAAAAACCATCATATTTATTGGTATATAGAGACTTGGAGTGTCTTTTGAAATCTAAATCATCATTATATAAAGAAAACAGCCCGTGACAATCGTTACACAAAACTTCAAAAGAAAATGTATCATGTAATTCAAAAATGTAATTCAAAAATATCTGTGGTCACTGACAATATATGCTTATTGAATTGATTCTGAATATTTTTTATGGACCCTTTTTTTTGTTGCAAACTCAAAAAATTTTAATTACAAAACAAGTTTAAATGAAAACTACCTTTGTGATTGTTTATTTGCACTGGAATGTGTAAAAACCTACCCTGCTTTTTCGCCTTGCCAGTATATAGGCAAGCGAGCTACTAGCATGCCAATTACTAGCAAATGTGTTTTGTGCTTGCCATTTACTGGTCTATGCCAGCAACTGTCATGGCAACTACGCCGATCTACCAGCATGTGTATACCCGGCTTAACCTTTACTTGGATAATTGAGTAACATTTATAAATATAAAGAATAAATAACTATATACATATAGTTGCTTCTATTTCGTTATTGAGTAATAAACTTCAATAAAATCACGTTATGCTTCAAACGTGTATTCTTTACAGGACAAATGCAACAAGATAAATGTTACAAAATACGATGAAAAAACATTTACACCCCAAATATAAATAAAACTTTGACTTTTTTCGCTTTACACCAATGGAAAAATAAAGCTCGTGCGTTAAATTTGGAGTATATATAACCCATATATTCATATTTACCTGACAAAGAATGCTTTGTACAATCCTTTTACTTAAATCGTTATATATACAAAAAAAAAATTCCATTTCGTACCAATTAACACGGAGTTGCAAAAAGAAAAACAATCCGGAAAGGACTTCCTAGCTCTGTGTTCTTTGTTCGCATTTGTCTATCATTTTTCGGTTAAAATACTGAAGTATTTACTTTGATGCTTTAACTGTATAGTCGCTGTTCACTTACTGTATTAAAATGTTTGTTCCAGTTTTCTACTTCTCCGCTGGAATGATATCTTTGAAAAGATGTTTTGTGAAACGAATAAAAGAATGGGAGAAATGTTATGCAATATAGAGTGCATTAGTCATTATTATACCGTAAATCTAAGAAAAATGAGATACAGTATCACCTCGGAACAATTTTTTTTGTTTATTTTTATCAATATTTTAGGAACATTGAGGCTATCGAGTTTTGTGACAATATGTATATTCTAATTGCATGCACAGATAATCAAGTAAATAAAAATATTTAAAGAAGAAATAAGAATTGGAAATTGCAGTAAGAGCTCAGATAAACAAAATTAATTGCAGACAACTTACGTAAAAGCCTAGAATAAATAGTGTTGTTATCATTTAATAAGATATGTGACAGATAAAATACCATCAGGCGAAAATTCATATTCGGAAAATTACCAAAAAAACTACTTCCTAAAGTGCTACGACTACCGAATATTAAGCATAATGTCTCATGTACTTAAATTTTTTTTCAGAATCGTCCGTAAAGGAATTTACAAGATAAGAGGTGTGAATTTCAGATAAACGACACTCAGTTTGAATTTAAAATGGACTGAGAACACGAGAAGCTCCTTTTTCCTTATTGGTAAAGGTACCGATAACGAAGCAAAAACATAAAAATGAAAATGCATATGAATGTTTTAGAGATTATCGAAAAGTACTTGGGTGCGTTAGTCATTAAAATATTAACCTTTAACTACGGGCGCCCCTCCATTAGTCATAACTACGTGCGCGGTGTATTCTGTACACCACCGACTAAAAACGCAAATAAAAGCCACAACTAGGTGTTTTTAGTACATAATATATTGTATATAATAAATGTAGGCATATATTTAAGAGAATGTCTTAACATAAAAAATAATACATAACGAAAATATAAAGATTAGCAACAAATATAAGAACAAAAACTCAACCACTTCTTTTTCTCTAAAAATAACCTTCTTGAGATTCTTGTATATTAGCTTGACATTAAAAATATTATAAAACTAGTATATAAATCTAAAAACTAGGAGTAAATAATCATTCACAAATGAACATATTTGAGAATATGTGTGCTATTCACTTTCGTTTTCTTCCTCGTTTGCGTCTACTAAATTACAATTTGCACAAATTGTAACAGAGTGCTCTTTACAAACCATTCTATTACATTTGTTGCAAGATATTGTTGTAACTCTATTTTTGCTCCTTCCACAACAATGACACCTCCCCCGTTTTTTTGCTGGTTGTTCTTCATCGTGGTCGTCTTGTACGTTTTTGTATTTCTTTAAGAATATTTTTAAATCCAGAGGTAAACTCTGTATTTCCGCCCTCTCAGAAAGATGAGGTCTTATCAATGCCAATGATAATTCTTTTAGAAAAACACTTCTATATTTTTGAGGATTGTCGATGTAGGCAGCATTGTACAGGATCTGGCTTTTAATTCCGGCAATATTCAGGAGTTGAAAAAACAATACCATTGGCCATCTTCGTGTTCTTCGGGATACCGAATAGGTACTGCACATTTTGTCTACAGTGTCTATGCCTCCTTTATGTGAATTATAGTCTAAAATTATCATTGGTTTTCCTGTTTCGGGATCTACTGTAGAATTACTGTGTATGGTAGATAGGAGAATGACAGCTTTATTTTTTTTTTGGTGTGTAGGATACAATAGTAACTTCTTTTTGAAAACCAAAAGTGGATGATCCAATTGGTGTGTTTTTTCTTGGTAAAAACTCTGGAGGTAGTTCACTTTTATTTCGTTTAAGTGTGCCAACCATCGTTATCTTTTCCTTCAAAAGGTCAATTGCCAACGGATAACTCGTATACCAATTGTCGCATGTTAAATTACGGTTTTTACCTTTCCAAGGTTGAAGCAGGCGATGAATAATATCCGTTGGTGTGTTAGATTTTTTGTAGGGCCCTTCCGGTTGTTGACCATAATACACCTCAAAATTTGTGACATAAAAGGTCTGCGCGTCACATAACACAAACACTTTTAAGCCATACTTTGCAGGTTTACTTGGAATGTATTGCACAAAGTTGCATCTACTTCCAAAAGGTATCAACATTTAATCGATAGTCATTTCTTCTCCCAAGGAATAGTTGCTGTTACAGTTTTTCATAAACGTATTAACAGTAAAGCGAATGGCAGCAAGTTTGTCAATTGATTTTTGGTCCTTTCGAGTATCTTAGTAAACCTAAGAGCAGCAAGCAAAAATAAAAATCGATCTGCCTCATACAGGCTCAAAAGATTTCTGAGCCGGTACCATCTTTTGTCCACAATTCGAGGAAGTGTGTATGATTTTGTTTTTTAGTCCCTGCAAGAAATAATAATCCTAATAATGCCATGATTTCCTGTTAAGTCGTATCTTTAGCCCGTCTTGGCCGTTCATAATTTAATCGCATTTTTGCAATCTGCAAATTTATGCATTCAACTATATTTTCTATGATTTCATTTGTAAAGAGTTTTTCAAAAGCACTTAGTTCCGTAGTAACATCTCTCGCACAAACTGTTGGCCCAGGAAATATCTTGACAATATTTTTTCAAGGAGTTTTAGTAAATTTGCTAAGAAGAGATTTCTTATACCATTTAGTTTTTCTGTCTTTTGCTATAAAATAATCATTGTCTTCATCAAGATCTGAACTGTTTTCAATGTTACTGTTTGTGTCCGAGTCAATCGTATATTGATTTTCGTCATTCAGATCAACTTCTGATTCAGTGTCGTGCTCCGTTTTTTCTATTAGCTCGTCGTCTGAAGTATCTGGGTCTCCACCAATATCTTCATCAGACTCTTCCTCAAATATAGCTTGAGCCATAGCTCTAAGTTCATCTTCTGAGAGTTTTTGGGGATTTCTTACTGGTACACGATCCCTGCAAAGTAAATATTTTGTAGTACCTCTCGATTTATAAACGTTAATAGGTACTATTAATAGTCCAATAATTGGTACTCACAAATATCCAAATAGATAACGGTATATTAAGTTATGAGAAAATGCTAAAATAAAATATTTGATCAAATGTATTATCATAAAACTAGTTTTATTATAATAAAATGAAAGTTTTATTAAAATTTTAATAACAAATTACAAATTCTTTTATTCAAAACGTTGCAAAATGTCTAGCTTTTGTTACATATAAGTCGCTATACATTAATAATGCTATTTTTAGTAGATAAACGTAATATAAATCTCACAAAATTTACTTACATAACTAGGTGCTTGGTGTACTACATACACCACTGGTAAACTTCTCCTGAATTTTTCCAACCGTCAGTCTATCTCTGCAGCAATCAATTTTACAACTGTTGAGGTTTATAGCTGACACATCAGAGATAGGTTAGGTAGAGGGACACGTGCGCAACGAGTGCTTATCAGAAATAGCGGCCAATTTAGTGCGACTGGTGTACTGAGTACACCGTAGCCCGTAGGTAAAGGTTAAGGAAATTTTAAGAACAGTTGAAGTTGATGAAAAAAACTTATGAATTATCTCCAAACTATATTGGAACCAAGCTGCAAAAACCAAAACCGAGCACACAACATTCGAATATATACGAATAAGATGAGAAATGGGATAAGGGTACGTCTTATCACCGGCATTATTTAATCTGTATTAAGAGTATGAATTTAGAGAAGAAGCAAACTTACTTAAGATTATAAGGATTTACGTATCTTCTATATACCATCATTATGGACTCATATTGGCAACCTTTTTATTATTTATTTTTTATCTATTTTTGCCACTATATGTCTTGGATAAGATATTTTTTCTTGTTTACCAGCAAGTCTCCATCTTTGTTGGACCTTCTAAGTATTTCCTCATTAGTTTTCCTTGCTGCATAATATCTTTAGCATTCGTCTATAAATCCAAATTTCGAATGCTTCAATTCTGTTCATGTTTGACACTTTCTGCTCCATACAGAAGTACATACCAAATATAATACTTAATCATTATTTTTCTTAGTTCCAAACTGAGAATATTATTACAAAAAAATGTCTTCATTTTATAAATATAATTTTAATTCAAAAACTCCTTTTTAGGTCCTAAAACTCATTTTTTAGTTCCTTAAACTCCTTTTGTATTTGTAACGATACGACCGTTATTAATCCAAGATTTCGAACTTTAACAAAATCAAATTCAATAATAAACTCGAATCCCTTCAATAGCTACTAATTTGTGCCGTTAGAGTAGGCAACCAGCAATCTAAAATATCGATGTATAGTAGAATCGATTCCCTTGTCAATAAAGGAAAACCGAATACTGGCCAGTGGCCATGTGCATTTTAGAACAGAACTTCCTGGAGATAGGTTGTTGAGTTAATTGCAGCAGGCAGAACTTGAAGGAAGGGAAACAAATTGTACAAATAACAAAGTTATTTTATTATTTTTTGGAAAAAGTGAAGAGCTTTTTTTTGGTTATTTATGAAGAGCTTAGTTTATGTGCATTTAAGAAGCTACCTTGTTTTATGAAAGATAAAATTTCCAATAATTTCTGGTAAGTCCACACATATTCCATTTAAATTTGGCAGTTTCAATCATCTTAATCTTCTCACCTATTACAAATATCCCACAATCATTCTCATTTTTTTTTATATATATACATATTATCATATTTTAGTGTAGTAACATTAAATATTTGAGCCAAGGTCACTTAATGGCAAATATATTCTAGTTTTTGTTACTAGAACAAAAACTATTTAAGTAAAAGAACGCAGAATAAAAATGTTTTTTTGTTCTCTTCTAGACTGCCGGCTCCAACTTCAAGGATTGGAATTAATTTTTTTTTATTTGGGAAGAAGATTTTTTGATTTGGGAAGAATTACACTAAGATTTGGAAGATTTATACTTGGGTTTGGGAAGAATTACATGTTGATTTGGGAAAGAATTTTGGTTTGATTTACTGGTTGGTCTGTCAGTTTTTAAAGGCTGATACAAGGATCGTAGGCTGATCCATCCTAGAGCTGATCCACTAGCTGGACTCTGGACAGAGAATTAGGGAACTCTCTTTCCAGCAAAAGTGTTACTAAGGACAATTATATTCTCATCAAAACTTATTAATTTAAATTTCAATTTTTTTTTTATAATATATACATCCTGGATACTTAGGCCTTTAGCCTAAGTGGGTTACAAAACAGGTTTGTGCACAGTCCCTGGGTAGTACCCTTAACTCTTTGAATCAATTTACTTGGTTTAATTTTATTAGTCCCTATATACTTTAAATTTATTTATTTATTAATATTTTATATTACACTTATAATAAGTTGTCAGGATATTTCATCCAAATTAATGTTCATTTGTATGTGCCTTCACATATCAAGTTGATGTCGTACTGTTCTAATGCCTTAACTGACTAGTCTCAGACTTTTAAACTGCCCTTTTTGTAACTTGTATAAGTTTTTAATTATTTTATAATATTTTAATTACTATTTACTCCAAGTGAGTTATCCAAACAGTAATCCCAGATCATTTTACCTCATTGTTAGAGAACTGTGTAGATAATTTTTTTTGTATATAATTATATTTTGGGTCATTTTTTTAGGTAACTGTTTTTTGTAAGTAGTAGTAATTGTTTAGTGTACTTAAGTATAGGGTTGGGATAGTACATTACGATTATAATATATTATATAAAGTATTTCATATTTTTATATAACTACATATATCCCAAATTGAAGTGATATTCAAAATTCACCCTGGCGCCCATCTCAAGATCATCTTAGGACTGATTTTACCTTAGGTTTATTTTACCATTCTCATTTGCACAATTACCTTTTTTATGTTTCCCTTTTAATTGGCATCAATTAGGTTTCTCATTTTTCATTGGTAACATATTGTCGGATATTGGGTGTTTGTGTCTGTTTTCAATATGTTTAAGCCAATCTACCAGAATATGTGCTACGGATATACCTAGGTTACCTATATAGGTTAGTTACCTAGTAAGTAAAATAGCACCACAACCATTATTTTCTACGGAGTCCTATACGATATCTGGATATGTTTTCATCAACTTGAGGTCTGTCTATCTGTATCTGTCTATCTGTACGTTCTTTTTATCAGCCTGGGAATTGCATTTTACTTTATTTAAAGGTGAAACTCCAGAGGTTGATGTGACGGTCACTATGCTGTTATCTGCTCACCTTACTAATAGTATCCCGTTTTTCTGTTCAACTACTGAATCAAACTCACCTCTTCTCATTTTTCTTTCTCGCCCTTGACATCAAAGGGAAATCTTTAAGAAAATGATTATCACTAATGGTACCAGTAACAGCCTATATAATTTGTTTTAGATGCCAAAGTAAACTAAAACCTGTAAAGAGATTGTCAAAGTACATAGAGTGGCGCAATTTTTGTTTCTCTTCGGGCTAATTTCTTAGCATGCAAATAAAAGCAGAAGCTGCTTTACCAAACACTTAGTGAGATTTAGGATAAAAATTGGAATCGGTTTCTTGGTGAGGCACATAGCCAGATTTTGTGTTTATACTCCAGATTTTATATAAAAACCCTATAGGTTTGCCCGTAATAAAGTGTTTGCATGACTGCTTTTCATAAACCTTTATCATGGGTTCATCGTAGCACAGTTCTTGTTCAGGTAAATAATACTGCATAGACTTATCCTGTAACATTTTAATTAGAGATGGTAGTTTGGCAAATTTGTCACGAGGATTTAAATGGTCAGTATCCGCATAGTGGAAGTAACGGAAAACAGTCAGCAATCTGTCTCCATGACTTTTTTGACCAACGTGTTACTCATATCTCCACAGGAGTACCACTAAAATTTTTTATCAGGAAGAGTGTTGTAGCCTGATAGAATTAGAATGGCAAGAAAAACTCGCATTTCTTAAATACTGGTGTTAGGATCAAACATATTTTTCTATTTTACAGATCTTTCAGTTTCCTTTATCAAAACTTTACCAAGTCATCGTCGAAAAATAGCTTAAACATTTCTGTGGGTATTAAAGTTTTAAATGCTTCAATATCGCCATGAATCCAAATGACTTTTTTTTACCACATCAACCCCTAGGGTTATAGAAAAGTTACATTAGTATGTTATTAAAATTTACATAACAGTTTTGAAAAATACAGAAATAAATACAAAATTATGTTATGTTACAGTTTGTTATACAGTTGACAATTTTTGATAAATTTTATTGTATTACTGATATCCTCTTTTAGAATTTTTTTTAAGTTGTGTTTTATTTTTGCTGTCGATCTTGCTGTTGAGTACACGGGACAGTCTATCATTATATCTTGCACTGAAATTGGTTTTTGACAGGTGTGGCAAATCGGCTGAGGGTCCTTGGAGATGATGTATCCATGTGTAAATTTTGTATGGCCTAGTTGCAGTATGTTAATAATTACTTGGTTATGTCTTTGAGCTGGGAGTGGTAGTAAAGCAGAAGTAACATCTGGTTTGATAATTTTTAATTTGGCTTCTGTTTGGTTCCAATTTACTTGCCAAGTTTTTGTTAATATAAGTTTTTATTATTGTTTTTTGGTCTGAGATTGGTATGTTTTTGCATAATAGGAATTGTCATGTTATTGATAGTTTCTGTTGCTGCTTTATCAGCTGCTTCATTACCCTTTATTCCAACATGGGATGGTACCCATAAAAATTTTATGGTTTTACCACGACTTTGGGCAATGTATAGCATGTCTTTTATTAGTGCTAAATTGGCATGAGTAGGATACATCTGCTTGACACCATTTAAGGCACTCAAAGAATCTGATATAATAAGAAAATTTATATCATTACTGGTACATTGGTTCAGTGCGTTGAAGATTGCTTGCAGTTCTCCAGTGTATATCCAAATGACTTTTGTCGAATCAACGTTTAAATATTCTTCATTACCAACACTTTCAAAATCTATCTCCTAAAACAAACGATCCTTAATCCTTATTCGCTTTTTTTGTAATATTCTTGGTAAAAAGAACAACCCCCGCCTGTGCGCTGTTGATTGTTGTCAAAGTTGATTTCTTGACAAGTTATCGACAAGTCCACGACCTTCTTCCTCGCCAGTGACCTCATCTGTCAGGTCACCCTCTGAAGGCTCAATGTAGATTTTGTTCAGTTGTAGATTTTCGTTTCATGTAGATTTTAAATGCGGTCTTTTGACGTTATATGATATAAATATCAAACACTTATAGGGAATTTTAATAATATTATTTTACTTACACAAATCTGACGTTCATGTGGAAGTAACAATTTTACACACCTTGTCAGAAACAACTGATTTACGAAACTAATTTTGGTTTTAGTGACACCATTTAATTAGACGACAAACTTAACAACGTTAAAGTACTAACTAGTAGCGCCATTTTGATTTATCTGTCTCAAATTTTCATGTAAGAATTAATATGTTTAACAGTGTTTTGCATTGCCATATGGTAACGCCAGTCTTTTATGGGTTAATTGAATGTACCAGCATCAGTATAAACATTTTTTTAACAGTAATTTTTGCTGTTTATTCTCTTATTTGGTTTTTTTTTTCTTTTAGTTTCCTGTCCGTGTGTTAATTTTGTAAATGGCATATTGGATTACTATTCATGAAAAATGAAGCTAAAGACATATATATTAAGATTCGGGATTTGCCTTAAAAATATCTGGATGTAATTTAAGGCACTCGATATGCCGTACAGAGATTTGTAGCGACTACGATCTCTCGAATTCCTATTTAATGCAGTTGCGGAACTGTATCCTGAGCCCCATTTTTATCGCTGTCACGAGTGCATATTCGAATGCAGTGTATTTACATTTCATTTTTCAATTTTCCCAAATCCATACCTATCTGGTATCACAAATTCTTTGTCGTCGGTTCTCTTTCTGATATTCTTCAGGGCATATTATCATTTTTGTAGTTTCATAAAAGCAGGCACGCGGCATATATCTAACATAATTTATTTTTCGGCTCCTGTTATTTTTTGTATTAACTCAAATTATAATATTTATCGAAATATAAGATAGAAAATAATACAAACGTCGTTATGTGCTTAATATCTACAATTTTCTTTTCGGGATGAATCAGATTTTGTTGTTATATTTATAGTGTGGAATCCTCTCGACAACGGATATAAACCTTCCTTTTCGTGTATAAACAAAATATTTTTAGAAGAAACTAACTTTCGCATTTTTAAACATATTTATCGTATCTCATCTTAATGTAATGCGTACAAAATTAAGTTTAACTTATGCTATGATAGCGATGAGTAAAGTAAGATGCCCTAGTTCAGGAGTACAAAAAACAATACATGGACACATATATAATTCAGGTGGAACGGACCCAGAACCTCAATATGGAACTGCTATATTAGTGTCAAACAAAATTGCTGAATCAGTCACAGACTTCATCCCTCTAAATGATAGAGTAGCAATGTTGAAATTATAAACAACTCACAGAAAACTAAATATTATTCAGGTCTATGCTCCAACAAGTGACAAGCCAGACGAAGAAATCGAAAAATTTTATAACAATATAGATGAAATAATGCGACTGACAAAAAGAGGTGAGATAACGATGATCATGAGTGACTTTAACGCTAAAATTGGTCGTGGTGCTGAAAGAGATCACATAGGAGCATACGGTCTAGGTACCAGGAATAATGGAGGAGATAGACTTGTACAATTCTGTGTAAAAAACAATATAATAGTAGCCAATACATTCTTTAATACAAACAACATCCTAGAAAGCTATACTCATGAAAATCACCTTCAGACAAAAAAGACAGAATTGTTAGAAATCAAATTGACTTCATTTTGCTCAATGAAGTACTTTACTTTTTCGTAGACTGTATGTACTTTAAAAAGTACATACAGTCTACGAAAACGTACCCTTGAACTGATATACATAGTGATTACAATCCAGTTATAATGTATTTTAGAAAAAGATTTCCCAAATCAAAAAGAAACCAGCGACAAGAAAAATAGACATCTCACAACTGAAGAACCCTGAACAGAAAAAATAAATAAGTATCAAGCTTGAGAAAGAAATAAAAACGATTGAAAAATTGGTACAGACAGACATTGAAGTGACATGGACTGCTCTAAGAACAATAATAACAAAGATACAAAAAGAAGACATCGGGTTCATAAAACACAACCAAAAACAAGAATGGATAACGCAAACAAGCCCAATAGAATACAAGCAAATCAATAAAATCATTAGAAAAAAGTGCAGAGAGGCGAAAGAAAACTGGCTGTCAACAAAATGCCTAAAAATCGAACAACTTCAAGAAAAATACGACACCTTTAATATCCATAACAAAGTAAATGAAATGACAGGTAGACACAAAAAGAGACAAGTAACAATATTAAAAAATGATAATAATAAAATAATTATGGGTACAGAAGACAAACTAAAGAGATATAAAGTATACATACAAACTCGTTTTGATGACGATAGACCTTGTTTTCCACCATTCACAGATAATCGCATAAATGAAAAACGCCCAGAAGTAATCAAAGAAGAAGTGATTCACGCAGTAAAATCTCAGAAAGATGATAAAGCCACCGGTCCAGACAATATCAATGTTGAAATACTAGAATTAATCGCAGGTAACGAAAGTAAAAGCCTAGACTTAATAACAGCACTATTCAATAACCTACATGACACAGGTAAAATACCAACAGACTGGCTAAAATCAACATTTGTAGCATTACCAAAAAGATCGAATTCCTTAGAATGATATGATTATCGAATACTAAGCTTGATGTCTCATGTCCTTAAAACTTTTCTTAGAATTATACATACACGAATTTACAAGAAGTGATAGGTACAGATGATTGACACTCAATTCGGATTTCGAACCGGATTGGGAACACGAGAGGCTCTTTTTGCTTTAAATGTGTTAACGCAACGATGCAGAGACATAAATGTATATGTATATGCATGTTTTATTGACTATCGAAAAGCATTTGACTGTATTAACCATCAAAAAATGATCAAAATTCTGAGAACAACTGAGGTTGAACTCAGTTGAACTCAGAACTATACTGGCACCAAACGACTGAAATAGAGCACACAACATCCGAAGATATACAAATCCGACGAGAAGTGAGACAGGGTTCCGTTTTATCACCCCTTCTATTTAATTTGTATTCGGAGTCCATATTCAGAGAAGCATTAGACCAGGTCCAAGGCGGAGTTAATATTAACGGAATCAGCATATACATCAGATATGCTGACGATACTCTATTAATAGCAAGCAACGCACAAGAATAACAAAATATAATAAATGCGGTAGTTCACCACAGCGAAATGTTCGGTTTACATCTAAACGTTTCCAAAACTAAAACTTAGGTATTTTCACAAACACCAATAAACGTATGTTTATTGTGAATGCCAAGGGTCAAATGATAGAACATGTAAAGTCAATAAAATATTTGGGAGCAAATATCAATAGTCAGTGTAATCAAAAAAAAGAAATATTATCAAGAATCGAACAATCAAGGAACATTCATGATTCAACTATGTTATTTATTCGTCGGTGTTTTTCCATAACTTCCATGTTTTTTGTTATTTCTCTTAGTTCCTCGTTGATCTCTATATTTTCTTGTTTTAGTTTTGAATTTTTTTTCTCAGCTCTCTGTTTTCCATTATGAGCTTTTCTATCGTTTCCTTGCATTCTTTTTGATGTCTTTTTATTTACTTAATATCATCGGTGAGGTAGCTCATCATTATTAGTAATTGATTAATTTTTGTTGCCTTATTTTTTTTTTCTTTGGAGTTTTTGTAAGTATTCTCGAGAACTTCTTGCGCTTTCTGAAAATGTTACTTTTCTCTATCATTCCTTTTTGCCCCTCCTTCTGAAATTGTATCATCACTGTTTAAATTTTTCATATATTTTTCCATTTCCCGGCGCCAAACGCTGTCTTCCACCTCAATAGTTCAGAGAAGACAGCGTTTACCGTATTTATTTTACGTTTATTAACCGTTATTTTTCTGTGTCTACCCCGAAAGTCTACTCACAACGGCAACGTCGCAATTTCAAAAGTCAGAGTTAAGTTATACTGAAAGATAAACTACAGGGCAAAAGATCAGTAGCAAGACGTCAGAACTCATGGCTGAAAGACCTAAGGAGATGGTTCGACCGCTCATCCGAAGAAATCTTTCGCGTCGCAGCTTCCAAAATCACAATTGCCATTTGGATCGTCAACTTTCGAAAGGAGACGGTGCCATGAGAAGAAGAAGAATATTTGCAAATCTACTTGACTTGACTTTAATATCTGTTTGAATTTTTAACGTATAAACGAGAGGTATCGCATATCAGAGAGAGGTTCATCAGTCAACCGAGAGCAATACTTGTTTTTTCGGTAGTTAAGGATTGATACATTTTTTATAATTAAATTATTTATTGGAGAGGATTAGTGATCAACTATATTGACAAGGAAAAACAGGACCTTCTATACTTAACCGATTAGCGCCCAGTGATACCACCATTTTTTGATACGGTATCACAAAACACGCCTACTTCCCTTGCCATTGAAACCTATTATAAACGATCTTATGATCTCGTCGTCTCTCCTAACTATAAAACAACAGACCAGTACACCATACTAACTGCTCATTAGTGCGTTTGTAACATTTATAAAGTAAGTGTGATTTTTCAAATATTTGGTCTGTCGAAGTTGGGTTAAGTTTATTAATGTAGTGGATGTGTGTCTTTGTGTGTGTAGAGTAATTGTCTTGATACTTAGCAAAGTCGACGTCATTGTCTTTGCTAAGAGACGCTAATTGTATCCGAACGTCTGCGGTCCCTCCGGTGTGTACCGATCACACAAGGATAGAAATTATTTTCGTTTATTAATTTTTTTTTATAAACGAAAATTTCCACCCAGGTGGGATTCGAACTCACGACCTTTAAGTTTAAAGGCAGGCGCTCTTTCCACTGAGCCACAGAGGGGGTTATCGAAGTTGGGTCGAAAACGTGGACTTTCATTTTGCATAAGAAAATTTTATTTATCTTTAAAATAAATTTTAACGATATTTTATAAAAAATCTATGGTTAATAAAACAAACGTTTATATCCTTTTTGTCAAAATTAAATTGATTGAGATATTTTTCTAATATCTTATTAAATATGTCGTTAATACCTTATGGTATCACTGGGAGTTTATCGTATCATTTATAATTATTTTTTTACAGCCGTGGA
The DNA here is from genome assembly GCA_918026665.1 of Diabrotica balteata. Taxonomy (NCBI): domain Eukaryota; kingdom Metazoa; phylum Arthropoda; class Insecta; order Coleoptera; family Chrysomelidae; genus Diabrotica; species Diabrotica balteata. The sequence goes on along the minus strand of OU898280.1, from coordinate 83,762,179 downwards.
TTCTCAGTATCGGAAGCTTTATATATTCTTCTTCTTCTTAGGGTGTCTGTCCGTTCCGAACGTTGGCGATCATTCTGGCTATGATGATTTTGTTGGTTGCTATTCGAAATAGCTGTGTTGAGGTCTTTCTATACCATGCTCTTAGGTTAGCAAGCCAGGATATTCTTCTTAGTCCTGGGGCTCTTTTTCCTTTAATTTTACCCCGCAAAATGCATTGAAGTAGCTCGTATCTGCCTTGATTTCTCATAATACGTTCCAAGTACTCCAGCTTACGGCTCTTCACAGTGTTGACCAAATCCGCAGTTGTGTTCATCCTCCGCAGTACTTCTTCATTCGTGACTTTGTCTGTCCATGGTATCTTCAGGATTCTTCTGTATAACCATAATTCAAACGCCTGAAGTTTTGATATATGATAATAAAAATGTTGCTAATGAGATGAGAGAAATATTTATTAAGCCACCTTATCCATCTGGTAACGTTGATGAAGATTCTGGGATTAAATAGATAACCTTAGGATAAATATTTTAACTGGTCATCAATTGCAAGCTGATGCTGAGCTAAAATGAGCTAAAATTATCTAATAACATACATATTAAAGCTAATGATATCGGTTTAAATCTACCACCAACATATTCTTCTACTGATCCCTCCCAGAAATCTTTGAGGTCTGAAAGTAATTGGATTACCTGAAGTTAAAAAAAAACTACTCAATTTGCAGACAGGTAGAAAAAAAAAAGAAATATAAAAAACTATCAACAAAATCAATGGGTATAAGTAGATCTTTAGTAATAAACATTACTAATATGAAAGGAATTAATAATAAACTTGTGACCAACCAACGCTATACGTCGTAATAGATTTGATAAAATTCATTCATTTTGCCAATAATACACATTCACAGAACTGAAGAAGTATTCGGATAATTTTGTGCCTGTAAAAAATATTTCATATAATATACCATGATAAAATATTTTGGTCGTGATGGATTAAGATTACTTAGGCGTTGGTTATAAAATATGGTGTTTAAATACCAACAGTATAATTTGGGTACTTATTTTAAATTTTGGTACTCTTTAAATTTTTTAATAAAAACTCTACAGCTTAGCCTAAAAACAGAATTCTTTTTGTCGATGGTGTTACTTTATCGAGTGGGTCGAAATAATTGGTGTTGCTTTCACTTATTAGAATTTGATATATTTTTTAACCTTCTAGCGCCTATATTTCTCCATCTATAACTTCGTATATAATTCAGTTTTTAATTTTCATACTTAGGTGTCATGTCAATGTTTTATTCCATTTTACACAAATTTCTTATATTCCAGTCACACTAAATCGTGTTCCCATAAATATTATACAGTTTTTACTGTAATTCTCTCCTGTTTCTTGAAAGGTTCGGGGTCGAGGAATGCTTGTAGGAAAGTTGGAAACTTTATTATCGCTGTACAACTCAGATTTAGCAAAAACTTGTTCTGTAATGTTAAATACGTACAATCATGGGAGAAGAGTCGAAATGAATAATGCCCTAAATTCTCCGGATTCCACTTATTTATCATTAACGCCAAGAGCAGACCTCTCGAGTGCTATTCTGTAACTTCTTCCAAGTTCACCACGATGCTTTTCAAGTTAATTTGTTCCAACCAGACTTCTTGGGTCATCGCATTGTTAAACTTTGATTATTAAAAGAATTCTGGTGTTTGACCTATATATTATATAATATTATTTTCTGGTTAAAAATTAATTTCTATATATCAGAATGGGTATTTTTCTTGCATACCTACGAAGCAATATTGTTAGGGGCTATTTTATATTTTATAATATGACTTTAAGTTTAGTAATTTAATCTATAAATACTTACCATACTACAGTAGTGAAGAGTATTACTGTAACAATTTGTCTTTGCGAGTTTACCAGTGCTTTTTTAATATTACCTGCAACAAAAAAGAAGCTGATATGAGAATGTTTTTTTAAATAAAAGGTATATGATTGAATAAAATCTCCAAATCTAAACTGATTGTTTATTATATATAATTAACTCTTAAAGACTCGAAGACATCAATTATTATTAACAGTAAAAAAAAAATTTTCAAAAATTAAAATCTTATTCATAAGTAAAATTAAGAGCAGTAAACTGCTATACATATAATAAACTACTCGTAAACAATTTTCACATAAATTGGCAGTGCGATTTTGCCAAATATGTTTCTTGCATTTGTTACACACTGTTTTAACTTTTCTATCCTTACTTCTAGATCAGAAAGAACAACGAGATTTTCGGATTGGTTTCCCATTATAAAAGGTCATGGACCATTTTTTTTTCTAATGATGCCTTCGAGTTTATGTAGTTACCTGTCCAGTTTCCTTTGTCGCATACGATTAATGACCAGTGATTCTCCTAGCGTAAGTAGACGATTTTTTCTCGTCTCTTCTCTTTCACTTTGACATTTTAGCAATATCTTGCTATTTACGGAGGCTTTATTTAGAATTTTTTTTTAAATCACCATTGTCCAGCGGCTTGATCGACGTCAACAAAAAAATTAACGAACCTTTGATCTAATGCTTCCTCGCCGGCCTTAGTTCGATTGTAATCATAAATTATTTCTGGCTTACCACTTTTATTTTTTGTTTGTTAATCATCGTGCATTGTTAAAATACGTGTGGCGGCCCAATTTTTTTGGCACGTAAGAGCATATTATTGTCATTCCATTATAGTCGAGTATTGATGATCCTACTTGTCGGTTTATATTCGGCTTAAATTCAAGTGGTAATCGCAGCTTATTAATTCTCATAGTTCCAAGAGTCAATCCTCGCTGTCTTAGTTTTTTACCACAATTCAATTAAAGTGAACCAGTTGTTTGTAGTAATGTTGCGGTTTGTTTTCTGTAAGGGGTGACAAGAGTCAGAACGTTGCTAGTAGAAACTAGCACATCAACTCTGGATCTGATTTTTTTGACAGTATAAATAAAGATATTGCTCATATACAATGTACGTTTTTCTTCTTAGTCTTCCTTCTTATATGTAGGCTTTAAAGCCTGTTTCTTCTTTAATGTTAGTCTCCTAAATAATTTAAATTGTCGCGCCATCTTTTTCTTGATCTGCCAATACTTCTTCGTCCATTTGATGACTTATCTCGTGCTATTCGTACTATTGTATCCTCTACCATTTTACTGATGATGCTCCACTCCTGTTTTCGTTTTGTCATCCATCAGTTTATGTTTTTTATATTGCATGCTCTTCTTATGTTTTCGCTTCTCTTCCTATCCAACAGACTTGTCCCTGATAATCGTCGGAGAATTTTCTTCTCTATTATTTCTAGTAGTCTTCTCGTTTTAGATGTGTGAGGTCTTGTCTCCGCCGTGTATATTAATATAGGTCTAATTGCTGCTTTATAGATTCCTGTTTTTGTGTCTTGTCGTAGGTGGTTCTTCTAGATTGTGTCATTAAGAGATCCCGCCGCTCTATTTGCTTTTAAGCTTTGTCGTACTTCTTCTTTAACACAATGTACGTAAGTCATATAAATACGTAATTTTCAACACATATTTAGCTGGTTTATGGGCCCTAACATTCGCCCCAAAACGGTACAGGCATTTCATCAACAGACAAGTATTCTCCAGAGATACATATGAAAACAGGCAGTTATATAATTATAAACATGTCCCAAATGTTCCTAATTGCTGTTAATACTTATCGTTGGCTTTTCTTTTTGCTCTCGTTGTTGCCTCATCGAAACGCAAACAACATCAAATAAGCAAAAAAACCAACAAGCTCCATGCTTCCAAAAATTAACTGACCCATATTTCTTGCTAGTCCACGTCCACGAAAAGTATTACCAACAACGGAGATAAATGGCGAGAATAAGTATAGGTCTATATTCGGCAGTCCGAAAAGAAAAAAGTGCTAAAAAAACTAAACAAAAAATAAGAACTACTAAATTATATTTACGCTTACAAGTAAAACCTCTGTTACACTGTATATGCCATTTATAATTGAGGTTTTTGCCGTAGATAAAATTATTTACATTTACAGTTTCCAAAGGATTGACGGAGGTATATATGACATCTATATTAAACAAAGGAGATAAAAAACGATGCGAAAACTACAGACAAATAAGTGTAATATCATTAAGAGGAAAATTATATGCGACGATACTGCGAGAAAAGATAGAGCAAGCAATAAAAGGCAAAATCGAGAAGGATCAAGAAGGCTTCACTGCAGGATGATGATGCATAGACTGTAAAAGCTAAAACTCATAGAAGCTACAAAAGCTCTGTATAAAGAAAATAAAGTGTCCATTAAAATTGGAACATGAATCATAGAAGTTTACACTAAGCCACAAAAGGGCTTTTGCAAGGTTGTTTCACATCTTCAACCCTATTAAAATGTACTTGGAGAAAGCCTTGAATACATGTAAAAGAAAATATGAAATCTTATCAGTACCGTTACGAAACGAATACCTATATACGTTAAGCTTCGCAGACGATCAAGTACTGATGGCACAAGACCAAGAAGACCTGAGTTACACGATGAAAAAACTACAAGAAAAATATTATATCAAGGCTGGCTCATATACGAACATCGCCAAAAAAAGAGTACCTATCTGCAAGTGAAGAACACATCGAAAATCTACAGATTGACGACAACGTAACAATTAAAGTAAAGAATAAATTCAAATGCTTTCGGTTTATAATCATGACAAGGCAAAAACAGCAATAAATTAAGCAAAGGTCAGGACAAGCAAGAACAGCAATCCGACAACTTAACTTAGTCTGGTGGGATAGACACCCAAATATGAATACAAAAACACAGATTTATAAAACATTAGTGCAAAGTATATTGACATATAGGGCTGAAAATTGGGTTGTAAACGAAAAACGGGAGTAAGATAGTAGCAACAGAGATGGAATGCCTGCGAAGATGCTGCAGACTAACAAGAATAGATAGGAAAAGAAATGACGAAATAAAGCAAAGAACATTAATAGACACAGACATGCTAACATATATAAGACAAAAAAGACTAAAGTGGCATGGTCATGTAAAAAGAACTAGCGATAGCAGTTGAATAAAAAGAACAACCGAATTGAGCTCCATAGACAACGCTATAAGTAAGAGAACCCTAAACGATGAAGAATGGTACAACAGAGAAATTCTCATCAGTAGAGAAAAAATGTGGGTCGTTTATATGGTAATATAATGGGTGATTATTGTTTTTACACGATGCATTCCAATAAGTTGCAGTTCAAGTCAGAAACAGTAAATTATTGTACATTCGGCTAAAAATAGCTCAGAACAGTCCATTAAACTCGCATTAAGTCCATCATCAACAATATAAAATTTGATTCTAAAAGAGACAGAAAATTATCTTATTGCTAAACTAAAGAAGAAAATTAATAAGAATTTGTTATCGGAATAAGGTATAACATGAATTATTAATACAATGTAGTTAATTAATAAAGATAAAAAAAAAGGTGTAAATATTCAGCTACACAATATCTACTTATAACTTTTATTTTTGTCTGCACATGCGTATATATCTTCGAGAAAACTATTTTCAAATACAGAAATCCAATACGTCTTTCTAATCACTGTTTTTTCAATTGAACCAAACCGGAAATGAGCGGGGACACATCCTGAAAGGATATAAACTGCGGAACGCGGCCTAATAGGCAAAAAATGACTAAAGAATCTCCTGAATATTGATCAGTTTTATACGAAAGATGACTCCAAATTATCTCATTACCAACTGTTTTTCTTGCAGATCACAAAAGTTTAAATTGTTTGCTGAAACGGAGCCGATCCCCTAAGCTGCGTTTTCGTTTAACCTTTAACTCGGGATTTACTATAAAAATGAACTGGATTTTTTGGGTTTTCGATATGCAAAATAGAGGATCCCGTTAATTACGGTTTTTCTTTTACCGATGACATCCCGGAAGGGATTTTATGTAGAGCTGATTTTAAATATTTAATTTACATAAATATTATATAGCTGTCCAATGATATTATATACTAAAACGCTAAGCCCTTTTCTTGTCCACCACTTTACTCAAAAACCATATTAGATAATTAAAATATTTTTTCGGAATATTATTAGTATTACGTATGAGATTGTCAAGATATACTTTTGGTATAAAAATTTACTTCCGGTTTTGAGATGACCGGAAGTTAAAGTTTACTTTAAGTTTTAGACCCCACAATGTATATATGGATCGAAAGGTCTCGTCGAGACGAATCTAAATATGTACTTCCGGTTGCGATCCGACACCGGAAGTGACCCGAAACGCGCATAAAACGTCAAGATAGAGCAAAAGTTTTTAAAAAATTGAGACATTGTAACAAAAAACATTGTTTTCGACGAAACATTTCGTGATATTTAATACACTTTTTACTTGCATTATTATTGATAAATGTTATGTATATTCTTGCTTATATTGTTTGTATTGATCTCTTAATTTTTCTCGCAAAATAAAAATTTCATTTAAAAACCCTATGTCGAGTTGGTCCACTAGTTAAATCTTATTCTTTTAATTATCACACAAGGTGGATTTTTTATGAACAAACACTGCATAGTATTTCGTACAACTAAAATCTGATCAAAAAGGTAATATGAATAAAATATTTGATCCTCCTCCTTTCTTTTTAAGCAATTTTGCTTATTCATTGGCATGTTTTCACTTCTAGGGTAGATTATCGCTGCATGTCTTGCGCGGTAGATCGATAATTTTTCTACCACTTGGTTATTTGCCATTTTGACGACACTTATGTTCGCCTTTAAACTGACGTGATTATTTCTTGTCATTTCTTATTCGGATTCTTAGTGTGTTTTCTGTAATTCTTTTAAGTATTCCCATTTCTGCTTGGTATTGTTTATGACGTGTACGTGATTAGTCGTATTTTATTTGCCTTATAGATTTTTGATTTTATCTCACGGTTAATGTGTCGGTTACGGAGTTACTAGAAAAATTTAAATAATCTATTTACTTTTTGTACTTTATCTCTTTCTTCTTTTTTACCGCCTCCATAACTGGACAATATAATAACTACATACTTTTATGAATCTACTTCTACAATTCTATGAACTCTAAGTGTATCGTATTGGTTCTTTACTACTGATAACGATTGTTTCATTTATACGAGTTGAAATCGTCGTGTAATATTTTTTTTTGCTTTTGCATTAAATCTATGAACTAGTCTTTGAAGGTGTTCTTTATTTTGGACTGTAAATATTGAATCGTATGCGTAATACAGAATTTTAATTTTAACAATCATAGTAGAAATCCGAAAATTTCTTCTTCTTCTTCAAGTTCCGCTCCTATCGGAGATTGGAAATCATTCTTGCAATTATAATTTCGTTGGTTACGCGCCTGAATAGTTCCATTAAACTGCATCCAAACCATTCACGCAGATTGCATAGCCACTAGGTTTTACGTCTTTCTACGCTTCTTCTGCATTTGATTTTACACTTCATTATATTTCTTAGTAGTTTGTATTTTTCACCTCTCATGATGTGCCCCAAGTATTTCAATTTCCTGATTTTTATGAAATTTAAAACTTCGCATTGTTTTCCTAGTTGTTCGAGAACTTGTTCGTTTGTTTTGCGGTCCATCCAATATATTTTCAAATGGTAACACCACATTTCGTATGCTTCTAGGTTTCTAATGTTGAATTTTTTAAGTGTCCAAGCTTCAACATGATACAAAAGGGTAGAGGAAATATAACATCGAAGCATTCTTATCCGGAGCGATATATTGATACCGCGATTACAAAAAAGTTTTTCCAAATCCCATTTGTGTATTACTTATGCCTTCATCTAATTTCTTATGTATTCTATTGTGAATTGCTTTTAAAAACAATTTCAAGACATGACTCATTAAGGCTATGGTGCAATATTCATTGCGCATCTTTGCATTGGCGTTTTTGAGAAGCAATTTGAATGTTGATCTAAGCCATTCTTTAGGTATTATACTTGTTCTATAAATATATGGTATTAAATAGATCCAAAAGAAGATCAATAGATTCAGTATTCACAATTTTAAGTAATTCGATAGCAACTTCATCGGGCCCGGGAGATTAACCACCTTTAGCTTGTTTCATTGCATATTCAATTTCTTTTCGTATATTGTCAGGTTCAGTATCATCCTTAAATTCTTTTGGTGCTTCTGTTCTCTCTTTGTCTTCAAAAAGTTTTGCTATATATTGTGTCCACCTCCGCATTTTCTGATTAATATCTGTTATAAGTGCAACACTTTCATCTCTTAGTTGCCTAGTTTAAAGTGTTTTTCTCATTCCTGTTAATTCTCTAATTCTTTTATGCCTAAGTCATATTTTTTCTTAATTTTTTCTAGTTCTTGGCCACTGCTCATGTAACATTCTCTCCTTAGCTACTTTTATTATCTTTTTAAATAATCAATTAGTTTCATTATATTTAATTGGATTTTTTGTTTTGAATGGTCTTCTTTCATTCATTAATAGTAGTGTTTCTTCAGTCATCCAGTCTTTATGTTACCATTCTTTGGTTTTAAGTTTTCATTTGCTGTTTTAATTATTGCTACTCTTATATTTTCCAATTTCTGATCAATGCTATAGCTACTTTTATTCAGTTCTTGGGCATTACGTAGATTCTCACTAAGAGTTTTTACAGTTTGTTCCTTTGTTTGTGGTTCCCTTAATATCTTAATAGCAATTCTACTTTGTGTGGGTTTTTTACAGTTTTAATTTGGTTCGTAATGTGACTACCATGGGGTTATGGTCTGAACCGATGTCTGCTTCAGGGTAAGTTTTGGCAGACAGCATAGAATTAAGAAATTTTTGTCTAATGAAGACAAAGTCAATTTGATTTTGGATTATTCTATTCGTTATATCACCAGTAGATTGCCATGTATACAATCTTTATTTTGGTAGATTTCTATGCATATAATCTTTTTTTTGGTAGCTTAAAAATTGTATTAGCTATTACAAATTTTTCCGTCTGGTAAAATTGTATCAAACGGTCAGAACGTTCATTTTTAGTTCCTAGATCATATTGCCCCACATTGGTTGTATTCCGCCATTTGTTGATTATAAACCTGTTCCAAATCATGGTAAAATAGATATAAATATATTAATACGAAACTGTAATGTTTTTGTCATTAGTTTATCGTTATATTTCGTCACACGTCATTTATAAACTTCTTGTGAAGCCACCAAAGGAACAACATGTACTGCAAAACACTGAATAAATAACTTAAGTTAAATCAGTTTTAGTTTGTCTGTGACCACAAAAAAATTAGAAACTCTAGTGTCTAGGAGCATTCCCCGTGAAATAGCTCCACTTGGTAAAACCAAAATTTAGATATTCGTCTACTGCACTTTGTTTACAATTTGGATTTCACCGACCTGTCGATCCACCATGGCAAATATTCTTCGCGAATTAGTTTTCAAGGGATACTTCGGATTTTCTTGATTCACCAGGTTTGATCCATTCCTATTGTATAGTTGGTTTGAATATTTTGTTTTGTTTTGGTTGTGAATTGTCACCTTTATCAATTTAGTAATGCTAGAGTCAGTTTAGTGTAATCAAATTTAAAATTTATTTTGTTATAATACCATAATTGGAGTTCAATATCGAACACCTGGTACATTTTTGTTAAAATAAATTATTGAGTAATTACTATTTAAATGCCACAATCAAAAGATAAAGTAAGTTTATTGACGTTTCAATTTATTATTTCATTAGTTCATTAGTAAATTAAACAAATTTTTTTTTTGTTACTAAGTGAAAAATTCTTCTAATAATTTAATTTTATTTGACTCAAATGAAATCGTAGGCTTCCACGGCCAGAGTCAGAATTATAGTTTATTCGTCTTCCGGGTTTGGACCGTGTCATTTGTGAGTGACCCAAAAGTGGGTTCATCTCGAACTCTCCAGTATTCTTAGTGTCGATGATTGGTCACTTTTAGACCGCATTTCCTATCATCAAGCCGATAAAATCCTTCTTCTAAGCAACGAAACTCACAAAAAGAAATTCCAATCCCTTGTATCTAAGAAGAAAAAATCACATTCCACCACTTCTACTTCTCATTCACCTCTCACTAACACCGTCGTTAATCTTTCTTCTCACCAATTAACAAGTGCAGAAAGCAGTCTTCTATCTAAAGGTCTTAATTTTGCTATCACTCCTTCCAGAATTCCTACCGAAGAAATAGTTTCAAATGTGGAAGCGGCACTCCGCACAATTCCCAAAATTCCAGCCGACCGTATCCGCTTTGACGTCGCTAAATGTCTTGATACAGCCAAAATCCCTACTTCCAATATATCTCGTGAGGAATTCATAGCTCTCAAAAATCTCCGTTCTCTTTCTGAGATAATAATCCTTCCTGCAGACAAAGGTAATGCCACAGTCATCCTGGATACTTCTTCCTACATAGAGAAAGTAAACGACTTACTTAGGGATACATCCTGTTATAATACAATTTCTCGAGACCCCACTCCTAGAGTCGAACGCGAAATTGCCCATGTCATCAAACAATCCGATTTTTCCGATGATATTAAGAAGTCCATAGTTCCGAAAAACTCCATCTGCCCCAGAATTTATGGTCTTCCCAAAATCCATAAAGATAACGTACCTCTTCGTCCCATTGTGACTACGATTAACTCTCCTACCTACAAACTCGCAAAGTACTTGTCGAATCAGTTTAAGACCTATACTGGTCGCACCTCTTCTTATGTCCGAAATTCCACACATTTCATCACCTTAATCTCCTCTCTCACAGTCGATCCCCAAGACATTCTCGTCAGTTTCGATGTATCATCCCTATTTACCAATATCCCCATACATGACTCTCTAGTCGTTCTGCGAGATCACTTGACCAATGATAACAAGTCTTTGGTTTTGGCAGATCTTGCGGAAAAATGCCTCCTTTCAACATATTTTTCTTTTAGAGGCAATTTCTACAAACAAATATCTGGAACACCAATGGGTTCTCCCCTTTCCCCTGTCATTGCTGACATTTTCATGGAAGCCTTTGAGTCTTTAGCCCTAGAATCTTACCCCTTAAAACCAAAAGTCTGGTTCCGCTACGTTGATGATACATTTATCATCTGGCCCCATGGTCAACATACCCTTTCTCCCTTCCTAGATCATCTTAACTCACAACATCCGAGTATAAAATTCACAATGGAAGTAGAAAATAATCGGTCCCTTCCCTTTCTCGATGTGTTAGTCACCTCCAAGCCCAATGGCCGATTGGGTCACTCTGTTTATAGAAAAAAGACTCACACGAATCGTTACCTACATGCTTCATCACACCACCATCCTGCCCAAAAGAATTCTGTGATCAACTCTCTCATCCATCGGGCCATTTCGATTTCTGAACCCGACAACCTTAGAGAAGAACTTGGCCATCTGCAAAAAACCCTTGTCGCCAACGGTTACTCCAAGTCCACAATTCAAAATATTACACACCGACATCTACATCCCCCTTTACACCCTAGGACGACAAATTCAGAATCTTCGGGTAATACTCCTGTAGCTTTTCTTCCGTATATTCGAAATGTCACTGATAGGATTGGCAAAATTCTTCGCAAAGAAGGTATCAGGACTACTTTTCGACCACCCAAGAGAATCTCACAATATCTACCCTCTCCTAAGGACCCATTACCGCCCCTATCTTCCTGTGGTGTCTATTCTATTCCTTGTTCATGTGGACATGTGTATATTGGCGAAACTGGTCGTTCCGTCAAAACTCGGATTCAAGAGCATCAAAGATGCATTCGATCAGGTCTTTTCTCCCATTCTGCAGTTGCAGAACACTGCCAAGAAACCGGTCATTCCATATTGTTCGAAAAAACCCATATTATTTCTAAAAGCCCCTTCTTTTATTCCAGGAAAATCCGCGAATCTCTAGAGATCCGAAAAAATCCCCCTAATATCAATCGAGAGGAAGGATACTACTTGTCTCCCATCTGGAATCTCAGTCTAGAACCGCCGTCCGGTCCCGCCACTACGATGCAGCCACATGATTGGCCAGCGCGCGCTTCTTGACGTTCGCGCCACGAAGTGTGCCGATACGTCCCGACACGACAGGCACCGCGACTATAAATAGAGCGGTAGCGGAGTAATCGTCGGATTCACTTCCCGCCTCTCGACGCGTTAGTGTTCTGAGCTGTTGGACGTGAATCCCTGTCCTGGCATTTGGTTTTCACCTCTGGCTGCGTTGAGTAGTTGAGTTACTGTGACCAAATGCCCATCTTGGTAGTTAGTATTCGCCTCTGGTTGCGTTGAGTAATTGAGTTACCGTTGCTAACTACCCATCTTCCTGTTCTTTGTTTTCTTCTTTCTTTCTTTTTTCTTTTTTTGTTCTCCTGAAGAAGCTACATACAATTGTAGCGAAACGTCAGAGATGAACCCACTTTTGGGTCACTCACAAATGACACGGTCCAAACCCGGAAGACGAATAAACTATAATTTATTTGACTCATTTATATTGTCAATTGAGACATACTTTTTACATTTTAAAGTAGACGACTTTACAATGATATTGCCAATATTGTTGAGTTGCGTTCCTGGGACGACTTTACTTGTAAGATAGTTCATTCGATTACATAAAATCAACTTTAACTTAAGAATATCCGTCAGAAAAAATCATAGCATGGCAATCGCAATGGCAAAATAAAAAGACAAACACATGCCATGATAAGAGTAAAATTCTCCTGATAGTGATTCCATAGTAAATTATGAGGGAAAAAAAGTAGATTTTAATTTTGTTATAGAGCATAGAGTCCTAGACTTTAAGAGTATTATATAACAAACACTTACGAATAGCACTACAGAAGAAGAAGTAGAAATATATATTGGAAGGTTCAAAAACATAACCCAGTAGATGCAGCAGAAGATAATGAAAACAAGAACAGAGCCAAGCAGACAATAAGAAAGATACGGAACCAGGTGAACAAAAACTGGACAAACCGACTAAAAAGAGAGGTCAAAATAGCACTACACCAACACCGCAGTCGTCAAAAGTGGGAAACTATGTGCAAGATATGGAGAAACAAGGCCCAAATATGCAAAATATTTGAAAGTTGCAAAGAATTCTCAGATGAAATAAAAATTCAATCCTCCTAATATATGGAGAAAACGGAATTGTCTACTCGACTAAGAAAACAGCCAAGGTTATGAGGATGATTCTTAGAAGAGAGTCTATATTAAATTATCACCCAGATGATAAATAGCATCGACTTCATCGAAGAAGTCAAAGAGCCAAAAGAAAGGCCCAATGGTCTAAACAAAATTATTCCTCCACCAATAGCGGACGAGATAAACGAACTAATTATGAACAAGTCGCCGAAGAAAGCACCTGGACAAGATTAAATAACAAACAGGGCTCTGAAATACATGCCGGCGGGAGCCATAGTATTTTTAAATAATGTATTTAACGCCAGCGATGCTAAAATACAGACAATTGCCAAATCGATGGGAAAAGGCTCATGTACTTATGCTTTTAAAGTTAGGAAAAGCTTTAAGCAATCTAAGATTGTGAAGAAAGTCGTCCACAGCCGAAACAGATAGGCCAGAAATAATAAATAGCGAGCTTCAAGTACTTAGATTAAAAGAGTACACAGCAGTTGGAATTAACGATAAACAGAATACAGGAGCAGCTTTCCTGGACGTAAGTAAAGCTTTCGACAAAGTCTGGCATAAAAGACTAATTTACAAAATGAGAGGATGTGAATATATTGTGACAATGACGAGACTAATCCCTTTGTATTTGGTTAACCGGATTTTCAGAGTTCGAATAGGATAAGTCCTATTCAAGCTCAGAGCCCTGGAGGCCAGAAAGCCATGGGGAGCAGTTCTGTTACCACTACTGTATACAATATAAACCGTCGAGGTTTCAGGCACACCAGGAAATCTAGTAAGCCTTTATGTTGATGACATTACCATAGCGTCCAAACACTTAATATAAACATAGCAGTTAACAATCTGCAAATAGTGCTAAACGACATCAAAGAGTAGAGTATTAAATGGAAAATCGCCTTGAACTCTGGAAAAACGCAAGCGGAACTGTTTAAAAAGAGATCTGCTGGAAAGGCGAAGCAAAATATATATGAGTCACTATAGACAAAGTAATAACTTTTAAAACGCACGTAGATGCCTCAATATAAAAATAAAAAGCCACGATGTCAAAAGCGTCAATAAGAGAACTCGCATACAGAAAAAGTAAATTAAGTACTAAAACACAGATACGGCTAATAAAGAGTATAATTTTATTGATACTAACATATAAATCTCTTACATGGGACACATATGTAAAACCACAAAGAAGAAAAAACAAGCAGCTGCTTAAGAGAAGTAGTCAACGTCGCAAAGCTATTTTTATTCAGAGAACTGCACCAAGTCAAGGTGACTGAAATGATAAAAGAAAAGGGCAGAATAACATTCGAAGAAATTAAAGAATTAACAAAATCCTTTACCTTTACCTTTCCACCAATAAAAGTACAAAAGACCTAAATAACAAATAGTAAAAAAAAATAAAATTAAAAAATCTAACGAAAATAAATAAATAAATATACCAGCAAGAAAATATATAAAGAAAAAATGAAAGTTGGCAGTTCGTAGCTATAACAACTAGGATAAGTGCAGCACTGTGCAGGCTCCAGGTAGGTATTAGGACTTGTTAATATGCATTAATAGGATTTTTATTTTTAGACATACAAAAATAATACATAGAAAACGACTTGCTCTACTAAAAAAATTTAAAAATACTAACAAAAAATCGGGCAAGCGACCAAAAACAATTTACAAAATCAGACAATCTGGGCCCGTAGGGCCCAAACACTTGAGCATCAAATCTCCGAACTGATCGCAGCCTAGATCGAAGGCTTGACGCCCAAGTAAGCAATTTTCGTTTCGACGACAAGTCATAGGAGGATAACAGGCATAAAGCGTTTATCTCTAGCCTGAATTTGAATCGGATCAGGAACTATGTTGCAGTTCTATTACCGAGGACTCCCACACAAAGAGCATTTTGCTGATAATTGTGCCTCTATCGCGCATCAGGGTACTATTAGGGAGAAAAAGGATAGTCTGTAGTATTAAAGCGCGGTAGAGTGATTCCTGTTTACACACTAATTAATACACCTCGCTGCAATGAATTGTTTCACACAAACGTAGTTCTAACGGGTGAACAAGTCTTAAAGGCTGTTTTCAATTAAATTGCTTAATTGTTTAATTTTGTTGTTCTCCATTATTTATTCTCATTTTTGTTGGCGCTCTTTATATCTGTATCCATGATTAGATTAAATTGCGTAGATCTCATTTAATTACATACTTAAGTATTACTTTGTCAAATATTTTCTTCCAAGTCGACCAAACATAGTAATGAGGGTCTACTGTAAGTTTATCAGCTAATTGATTCTGTTTTTCAATTCGTACTAATTTCGATGTAAGTTTTAGGGTAGTAATATTAATTCAGAATAACTTGGACATATTAATCCATGTTTAAACATTGGTCACGTAAAACTAAACCGACATTTTTATAAAAAATCAATTTCTTTGCACATAAACTTTAATTTCGGCAAGGTCTCTATTCAAAACGTTATCAAATACTTTTTTTTTTATTTTGACTGGGCTTATTCGATATTGTACTAATAGAAAAACCAAGGATAAATAAAAAAACTTAGAATGAAGTAAAAACATCTTTTTATATCGTAATTTATTTGACATATATTTTGTAATACAACAAGTATTTAATAGAGGTTTAAGCACCGTTATTTTTCCTCTATGCAATTAACACCCTCGTTATGTTCGTTATAAATTTGGAAAGCCATAGTGGCTGTAATTTATCAAAGTTATTGCCTTCGTAACAGTTTACCCATCCAACGTGATCTACTATGTCCTTTGTAGACGGTAAGCCCTTACCACACTCATATTTCGTACTTATGTCGCTCTTAAACCTCTTAGTTTCCCACGTTGAAGACTTACTAGCCACTAGCAATCACTATAATTGGATTTTGCACTTCTAATCTAAAATTTACACTGTCCAGTCGAAAGATATGTAATTGAAAACGACAGGGAAATAACAAATGTACTGGCTTTGATCTACTTTAATATTGATCTGTATCTTTTTATTTATAATAATTATAAAGTAATGGTTAAAATAACTTACCTAAAACTTTTAAACTACTTTAAATTTTAAAGTGATTAAAAAAATCATTTTTCTTATTATTAACCTTGCCTAGTTCAATTTAACTATGTGGATGCGGGAGGTGGCATTCGGATTTTTGCAGAAATAGTTGTGTGATAACTTCAGCAATGAAAATTGATTAATACTTTTTTCTCAGCTAGTTTGGCAATGCTAACAAAAAATATTAAATATTGAAAAATTACTAAAAACATCTATTGTTGTCTACATTTGTTGCTTATAACTTTAAAACAATTCATTTTGGAGCAAATTCGTTTTGTAATAAAATAGCGACAATTAAATTTTTTATAAGATAGGGCTGTTAAAAATATTTTAGTTTATTATCGTTGCTGAAACAGAACAATAAATACAAAAAAAAAGAAAACAAGCAAAAAGAAACAGACGCTGATAAATATAATATTAGAAACATGGGGAATCTAAAATTTGCATTCCAATAAAAATATCTAAATTAAAATCATGGAAAATATATTGTCCGTCCTTAAATAAAACCATGCCTATGAAACAAGTTTGGCAAAAAGTAAATATTATGAAAATAGAAGACAAAAAAATACACATCACATAGAATCAAGTGCTAAATGGATAGAGGATTTTCAAAATTGTAATAAACAGAGGCGACTCCGCTGTCACCACTGTAAAAGAATAGGGAATGGGAGCGTTATGTGAAGGTAAGGAAAACGCTGTCACCAAATGAAATACACAATAGATCCTCATGGGATGCTAACCCTGCGAGCGGCTGCAAGGAATACTGGTCACACTGGTCTGGAGGGCTGGCTCGTCTTCGTGGATTTACGAGAAGATAAGGGATTTCGGGATAGGGGTAAGAACTCCTAGGTCTCAGGTCCTGTAAAGAGCAGAGGTTATGGGCTTACTTTTGAAGCCGGAGATATGCATACGCAGAAATCTCGTGTTCTCCTAGTCTCTAGAGAGTCAGACGAAAGGAACATAAAAAAACTAATTTAGAGTCAACAATATATTGAATCTACCCTGAAGTTACAAATACAATCGTTAACACTTTATTCTGCGCGTCGGGAGACGATGTAGCAAGATAGTGAAGAGTTGACAGTTGTACTAATATAATTACACAGGTTAGTATAAAAAAATCTGTTACCTTATGTGTATATTAGGGCTTTCAACCACGACACGTTCAGTCTTCTGGAACTCGGTCAGTTGAGGGTTGCGAACTTTCGAGCTGCCACAATAACCGGACTACACGCGATACTATGCCAGATGATACGCGTCCCCCGAAGAATCACCGACTGTCTCGTACTGATCGCGTACGGGACGCTATCGCGTCCGAGCCAGAGCTCAGCAATTACTGACTGCCCATTACTGACTACTGATTACTAACTACTCGCGTACTGGACGCTCCCGGAGGCAATTACTGCCTTGGGCAGGCACAGTTGCCCCGCTACTACGGACCGCGTCCGCCGTATTACTAATACTGACTGACTGACTACTGACTTGGCTGTCCCAGTTTTCCAGTTTTTATCGAGCTCATGTTTTCAATACCGGTTATAGTGCCAAGGTCGTGTTTTCGTTAAATTGTGGGTCCTATATTGCATTACAATAACAGTTTGTGTTTGACGTGCTTTTCTATGTTTAAACAATTAACAAACAATGCAATAACTAGGTCAATTTCTTTGTGTGATTTAAAATGCGAATTTTACTGTAATAATTATCCCTTATTTGATTCGGAATATATAATAATTATCTCGAATAATTATTATCTTTTCTATGCTACTTAGCTCTTTAATTCAACTTCTCACTCACTTGCTACGCTCACATTACATTACTCCCTACGCAAAAAAAGAAAAGTGCCGAGGGGCCTTTTCCTTTTCTAACAATAAATTTATCTACTTACATATTATATTACTTATAATCTACTATATATATTTTTTATATAAGTCCCAATTTATATTTTATCATTTACTGTTTCTTATAGACTATTGTACCGTGGTCAGCGAATGTATGTCAATCAGTTTTGACATAGCAATAAAGGATTGGCGTATGGTATCTTACCGATCCAGTCTCCTGCTCTTACTAATCAACAGCAGCTTAGACCCCTATTAACTTTAAATTAATTTACTTATTTCTCTTCCTTAAAACTTGCTGTTAGTTATAATGTACTATTATGTTTTCAAAAAAAAATTGTTTTCATTGAACTGTGCTAATATTTAACTATGAATGCTTATATTACCTGTGTTTTGTCCTTCGTTCCTTGTTAAAATTTTAGTATTATTCGAGCGGCCGTCTCTTGTAATACCAAGCTTTCAACTTTTCTTATAGTTGTTTTGATATTTTTCGCTATTCATCTATTGCGTCGAAAACATGTCTGTGTCCTCATCGCTCTGTGTTATTTTTGCTGTCTCGTTCTTATTTATTATTCTGTTGAATGTGTTCCATCCTTTCTGTTTCGTTTTGTGGAATATGCCGCAACATTTTCTTTCGGGCATATTGCCTAGTCTTTTCTTTATTCGTTCTGATCTTTTTGGTTGGCTGGTGTCTCCCTGACTTCCTTTTCTTCTTCTCTGCGGTTTGTTAATTGGGATTCCTGGTTCCCATAATGGCAGTGTTGCCACCTTAGAAGGGTCAACTCCTTCTTCTTTTGTTTCTTCTTTTTCTTTTGGATTCTCCTATTTCTTCTTCCTCCTCCGTAGAATAATCACTTGTTTTATTCTGGTAATATTTCTTTAACCTATTGACGTACACGACCTGTCTATTTTTCCCTTTTTTTGTACCTACTGCATACGTCACTGGTCTAACTTTTTCTATGATTTGAAATGGTCCTATCCATTTTTTTTTCAACTTCTTTGAGAGTCCTGTCGTACTACTTAAGTCTCTCAAATATACCTTGTCTCCATCTTCAAATTCTCTCAAATTCAAATTTTATATATTTATATTCTCCTGTGTTTTTCTATACACTATTTTCATTTTTCATCCATGTCCGTATCCATGGGTTTCCGATTGAGTGCCCGTGCCCCTGGCAGTCGTCGCATCTCTTCACATTTCACATATTTCTCAATATTTATTCCTAATTCGTTCCAGAAATAATCTTCTCCTATATATCTGTACTATATATCCTATTTATCCTTTCATATCCTTCCTGTAACATGTGGAAGGTATTATTCATAATTCTCCTTTTCCTTTACTTTTCCGTTAACTTTATTAACGAAAATCACAATTCCAGATTCGTTTCGCATTTTTATTACATCCTGTAGATACTGTATTGTCGTGCTGGAGCCGCGGGATTCTTAGCGGGTTGGTATTCTAGTACCACCCTAGCTTATCCCTTTAGCAGCCTCCTACTTGACGTAAGTTTCACCCCTTAAGGTCGAACCATATACAGCTTGCCTACATTCCTGTAAAAAAATATACTTCTGGCACTGTGTTCATCTTCTTATGCTATGTGAGATATGCCTCTATTTCTGTGGAATCCCACCTGTGTCCACTGATTATTCCTTCTTCTTTATGGTTCTGCTTCTTTGTCTCAAGCAAAGAAACTGGCTTAAACTCTACATTCAGAGTACCTTCTTCGTCCAAAGTCTTTATATTGTTACTTTAAACGATAGTAACTACTATAATTTTTTCGTCTCCAGTGAGTCCTTGCCTTAGCAACGATTCAGTGCTTCAGTGAAGGCCCTTAGGTCTTCCTGTCCAATTTGTACTTTCCCCTGGTACATAAACTGTAGCAAGTTACTTTAAACGATAGTAACTATTATAACTTTTCCGTCTCCAGCGAGTCCTTGCCTTTGCAACGATTCTGCCACTTCATTGAAGGCCCTTAGGTCTTCCTGTCCAATTTGCACTTTTCCCTGGTACATAAACTGTAGCAAGTCTCCTAGTGTCTCGCAAGTTACGTTTGTCAAAATCACTATAGGACGTTGACAAAGATTCGACTCAAATTTTCTTTAAATATGGGCCACAGCCCAAAGAACCACTTTACGTGCTTCTATGCATTTTCCTTGCGATGCAAGCTCCACGTCTACTAAATCTTGACTGTTCCATAATGGATCAATTCCCGAATCATATGCTCGCGGAAATCATTCCAAAATAGTGAAAAAGATTTTCTGACGCCACATCCCATTTAAATTTTCTTTAAATATGGGCCACAGCCCAAAGAACCACTTTACGTGCTTCTATGCATTTTCCTTGCGATGCATCCATTCCCGAACTCATATGTTCGTGGAAATCATTCCAAAATATTGAAAAAGATTTTCTGACGCTACATCCCATTTAAATTTTCTTTAAATATGGGCCAAAGCCCAAAGAACCACTTTACGTGCTTCTATGCATTTTCCTTGCGATGCATCCATTCCCGAACTCATATGTTCGTGGAAATCATTCCAAAATAGTAAAAAAGATTTTCTGACGCCACGGTCAATTATCTTCCAAAGCTCCATTAAATTCTTTTCCCTTTTTGTTTATATGTTTATCTCTGTATGATGTGCCAATTTATGAAGTTAACCAACAATTGTATAAAGAATTAAATTTTTGTTAAATAAAGGAACTTAGAAATATACGCTGCCGAACATAAAAACAAATCTGTATAAAATATTAAATAATCAAATCAAATAATAATCGATCAATCAATCAATACTCAGATATCAACTAAGGTGTTAGTATTTATTTATTTTTTTGAAAAATTAAGCTCTATTAAATTCTTTTCCTTTTTACAAATGAAATGTTATTTATAAATCCAAATATCCCAATTTACTCTAATTAATTAGTTAACCAAAGTCGTATCTAATTTCTCAGTGTATATCACTTAAGGAATTCGCTAACCAAGCATTTTATGCCATAATGTAATATTTTCCTATTCGTCGCGGTGCATTTTCATGGTCAAATATACATACTTTCACCACGCATCAGCAACAAAATCATATGATTGTTTGGCTTACTTGTTTCAATAAAAAAATAGAATTTGATAACATGTAAACCGTTAGTTAGTAAAATAATACTCAAGAAATGTATACTCTGCACTCTTTTTTTTTTTAAAGCAATGAAATTGTACACTCAAACTTGATCTTGACCTAATTACTTAAATTCTTTATATTCAACTACTAAATAAACAATAATGGTTATTTATTCCATTGATTATATTTGATTCTTATATTTAACCAACAATTAATAATCTCTGCTATACTTATATATCCTAAAATCTGTTAGACTGTCTATTTTATATTTTTAGTGCAATATTATGGTAATTAAAAAAACAATTATATAGAGAACATCATATAATGTGTTAGTATGTATTTTTTTTTAAATTTGTACTTGTCATCTCTTCACATATATCCTAAAATTGATATGAGGTCATTTTCTAGTGATACAAGACAAAAAAAATCTACTATACACGAATAATTTGTGTAAAACCACTAACAAGTTTATATACGTTTTTTTTTTATGTACTAAATGGATTTGTTGGAAAATTATCTAGGCTAACTGGTTTAGCTTATACCCTAATTTTTTCAAAACCTCACGGGAGTCTGTATTTCTAAAACGTCAATGTTGAGAAAAAGAAAGGAGAGAAAAAGGATTTTTTTTTTCCAGAAAAGGGAACCACATAATATTTACTGGATACCTCCCTGTTTCTTTAATCTGTTGTCGTCTTAGGAAAGAGAAGAAAAAAATTGGAATGTCACTGGCGAAATGAAACGATGAAGGCTTCTTATAGCTACAAAACTTGCAAAAGTTTACAAGGATACTGAAGAAGTGACTTAATTATCCCTATTTTCCGAAATTCCCCCAAATTGGGACCGACTGTCACCAAATGTAATAAACGAGGCGACTCCGCTGTCACCACTGTAAAAGAATAGGGAATGGGAGCGTTATGTGAAGGTAAGGAAAACGCTGTCACCAAATGAAATACACAATAGATCCTCATGGGATGCTAACCCTGCGAGCGGCTGCAAGGAATACTGGTCACACTGGTCTGGAGGGCTGGCTCGTCTTCGTGGATTTACGAGAAGATAAGGGATTTCGGGATAGGGGTAAGGACTCCTAGGTCTCAGGTCCTGTAAAGAGCAGAGGTTATGGGCTTACTTTTGAAGCCGGAGATATGCATACGCAGAAATCTCGTGTTCTCCTAGTCTCTAGAGAGTCGGACGAAAGGAACATAAAAAAACTAATTTAGAGTCAACAATATATTGAATCTACCCTGAAGTTACAAATACAATCGTTAACACTTTATTCTGCGCGTCGGGAGACGATGTAGCAAGATAGTGAAGAGTTGACAGTTGTACTAATATAATTACACAGGTTAGTATAAAGAAATCTGTTACCTTATGTGTATATTAGGGCTTTCAACCACGACACGTTCAGTCTTCTGGAACTCGGTCAGTTGAGGGTTGCGAACTTTCGAGCTGCCACAATAACTGGACTACACGCGATACTATGCCAGATGATACGCGTCCCCCGGAGAATCACCGACTGTCTCGTACTGATCGCATACGGGACGCTATCGCGTCCGAGCCAGAGCTCAGCAATTACTGACTGCCCATTACTGACTACTGATTACTAACTACTCGCGTACTGGACGCTCCCGGAGGCAATTACTGCCTTGGGCAGGCACAGTTGCCCCGCTACTACGGACCGCGTCCGCCGTATTACTAATACTGACTGACTGACTACTGACTTGGCTGTCCCAGTTTTCCAGTTTTTATCGAGCTCATGTTTTCAATACCGGTTATAGTGCCAAGGTCGTGTTTTCGTTGAATTGTGGGTCCTATATTGCATTACAATAACAGTTTGTGTTTGACGTGCTTTTCTATGTTTAAACAATTAACAAACAATGCAATAACTAGGTCAATTTCTTTGTGTGATTTAAAATGCGAATTTTACTGTAATAATTATCCCTTATTTGATTCGGAATATATAATAATTATCTCGAATAGTTATTATCTTTTCTATGCTACTTAGCTCTTTAATTCAACTTCTCACTCACTTGCTACGCTCACATTACAAAATAAATGATGTCCAAAAGTTTGCATTTTTATACCATTCCAACCTTGTTTATATGATTTCTCTGGAAATTTAAATATTTATTTAACAACGCCTTTCAACCTGCATGAATTGAATAGAGCTATGAAAAAAATTGTAATACATCCCCTGGAAGGGATCAAATTCAGTATAATAAGATATTTAATCTATCTTTTGCCAAGAGAAATGAGTTGTGGGATATATATATATATATATATATATATATATATATATATATATATATATATATATTTATATATATATATATATATATATATATATATATATATTTATATATATAATAATAATATATGGTTTAATAAAACTATATTATATTATAGTCCCTTTACTAAAGCCTGGGAAAAAATCTTATAATTTAGATTCTTATCGACCTATAACTATGGCATCTTGTTTATTAAAAACTTTTGAACGAATGATTAAAAACAGACAACACCATTTTTTAGAATTCAATAAATTATTATCCAAAAACCAATTCGGATTTAGATAGGTCCTCAAAAAGCCGCTGCTGGCTTTCCTCATGTCAGCATATTAAGTCCTATTTTCTACATTATATACTTATTTGACTTAGACACTATATTCCATAGGAATATAAAAACATTAAAATATGCTGATGATCTATGTCTATATACGGCAGAACAAAATATAGCAAAATGTCATCAAAACTTAGAGGTAGCTTCAAATTCATTAGAAAAGTGAATAAAGAATAACGGATTTTCCATTTCAGAAAATAAGTCAGCAACTGTTACATCTACTAGGAAGAGGTTTCATCATTCGTCTTCCATAACACTAAAAAATTACGCAATCCGGTGGCTAGCTTCAATTAGGTACTTAGGTATTGCTTTAGATACGAAACTTAACTGGAAATCTCAAATCCATTAAATAACATCTAAAATTGAAAATGCTATAAATATCATAAAAGTTGTTAGCCATAGTAAGTGGGAGGCAGATCCTAATATTTGACTTCTATTTTATAAATCTTTTATCTAGTCAATAATCGATTATGGGTGCGTATTATATAGATCGTAAAATATGGATTTTAAAGATTGATCAAATCCAAAATAAATGTCTACAAATCTGCAATGGGCATCTGAAATCTACACCCATAGTTTTTATGGAGGCGGAAAGTTGCATACCTCTACTTCTGTTAAGGAGACAATTCTTAAGTAATAAAAACTTATTTAAGATATATGCAAAAAATGACAATATTACACACACAATTCATCAGTTAACTATCTAGGTTTTAACAAATCGATATTGGAAATTTAAAAAAACTTTCCTATTGATCGAAAGATATTATAACTACTCAGAAATTAGGGAGAATATATTGACTATTAACAACTTCACGCCATTTAAACACTACGGTATTTGATCTGTATTCCGTTTAATCGATGACTACCTTAGACTCCCAAAAAAATTACTAAATAAATATTTTCCCAATAAAATTCATCATAAATGGGAAAATCATGATTACATCTTTATTGAAGGTTCTGTAATTAATGGAAATACCGGTTTGGCTCTACCACGTTAATACGTTAATAAAAAGATAAAGCGATTGTATAAACTGCCTAAGGGATCGTCAATATTCACTGCAGAGATAGTCGGAATTAAAAATGCACTAATCTATGTTCAATCCCTATCCGGCACTAATATAGTAATATTCTCTGTCTGCAGAGTGCATTAAACAAGATAAAAAATATTAACATAACCGACCAGTATGACCATTTAATTAAAGATGTATATAAAGAACTTGTATACACATAATTGTGAATGGAGTAACCGTCATCAATATTAGATATGCCGACGATACCTTAGTCCTTGCCAATTGCGGAAAAGACCTTCAAAATCTAATGAACAAAATAAAACAGACTTGTGATCAGTATGGATTAAAACTCAACGTTAAGAAAACTAAATATATGATAGTTAGCAAACAAAATTATATACATGATGACGGTATAAAAGTCGGAGATGCCACACTGGACAGAGTAGAGAAACTCGTGTATCTCGGCAGTAATATCAATGAAAGCTGGGATACAACCGCAGAAATTATAAGCCGAATAGAACAAGCCCGAGCTCCCTTTGTAAAAATGAGAAACGTTCTTTGTAGTCACGATCTTAGCATTGACCTTAGAGTTCGTATGATATCTTGCTACATCTTTCCTGTCCTGCTGTATGGAGTAGAAGCGTGGACCCTAACTGAGGCTATGCTTAAACGCTTGATAGCCTTTGAGATGTGGGTATACAGGCGACTACTGAAAATAAGCTGGGTCGACAGAGTTAGAAATGCGGAGGTCCTTAGACGGCTGAACCAAACAACAAAACTGGTCAATATAATAAAGAAACGCAAGCTGGAATACTTCGGTCATATTATGAGACATCCTGAAAAATATGATCTGTTACATCTGATCATTCAGGGAAAGATCCAAGGTAATCGTGGTCCTGGTAGAAGAAGAACATCATGGCTGAAAAATCTAAGGCAATGGTATGGAAAATCAACTACATCGTTATTTAGAGCTGCTGTCAATAAAGTCACGATAGCGAATATGGTAGCCAACATGATATCCAACGATCGATAACGGTCATGGAACTAGAAGAAGAAGAATAAAGAACTTAAAAAATGAATAAAAATGGAAAGATAATAACATGATCCTGGGTGAAACGTCATTGTGGGACAGAATATAATGAGATAGCAGATTGATTAACGAAAAGAGCTAGTACAGAAGGGGAGATGATTAACAGGAAGCTACGTTTAAACGATCACGTAAGCCAAATAAAAATAACTATAAAAACTAAATGACAAGAAAAATACGAAAAAGCCAACACTGTAAAAAAGTTTAAATTGTTGCTTTCAAAACTAAACACAAAACCATGGTTTTTTGATGTACAAAATAGAATTTTTTTTAAAACAATTTCACGAATCAGAAGTAAGCATGCAATGTATCCGGATTATAAACACCGTTTAGGTATCCATAACGAAGATTATTGCGAATGCGGATGTAATGTACCTACCTACTCACATGTAAGATAATTAAAGTATCTATGTATTTCTATATAGTTTTTAGTCACCTGGTATATGTTATTTACAATTATGAAAAGTTCTCATGTATAATCACTAATAATTATTTGCTGTTAGAAATCAGAATCAATACTCTTCATAAATATTTTCCTATTTAGAATAAATAAGTTTCGCTAGTTTATTCGCCTAATACTTCGTATCTATGGAATAATAATAATTTATTTCTCTTATTTCTTTGTTCGATAAGCTATCCGTATTTGCTATTTTAATATTAATATTTGAGTCCAATCTCTTGTACTCAAATCCATCCAGAAACATCGTTAAATAATTGTAGATAACAGAACTTATAAATTCATAGTTTTAAGAAATAACAAACAGAGTGTAATTTTCATCCTCTAATATAATAAATTTATACATGTCAATATATTCTGTTTAATTCCAAAACAAAGAGTTAGTCCGGAGAAGAAATAAACGCATAGTATTCCATAACAAAATTTGGTGTCAGAACGTGGGATATTAGTAGCAGAGTTCCTCTGATTGCTGATAGAAGGAGAGCTGAGGAATTTTTGAATTGACTTGTTTCCTTCGAGGAATCATTCAAAAAAACTGTCAGTGTGGAAAAATCGCCACTACAACTAATTACATTGGGGTCCAGTACATCCAGTTCGAAATCCAGTTCCAGTCATAACCCAATTGTAGTTCCATCGGAAGTAGAGGTGAACCCGTGGAATAATAGACTATGCGACCAACAACAATATTCTACTTGTAAGTACATTCTATCTTAAATTCTGTCTCATATTTTAAAAATCTTGTAAACGTATGTCTACTTTATATCCTGATATAAGTAACTTATTTGACGAACAAATACCTTCTCCCGACTCAAATTCTCTTTCAAATTCTTCTACTTCTAATTCAAATAAAATGTCAGTATCAATTGAAATAGCTGAAAAACTTCTCATTAGATTTGATGGTACAAAATCAAAATTATACGAATTCATAGACAATTGTGATAAAGCATACAATTTAGTAAATCCGCAATCCAAACCCATCTTATTAGCCATTATAGAAACTAAATTAACCGATAAAGCTAGGGCCATAACTAGAAACAGAACATTTGACGAATGGAAAGATTTAAAAGACTTCTTATTAGATGCTTATTCTGAACGCCGAACTGAAGGTCAGTGGCAATTGGAATTACATTCCTTACGTCAGATGCCCAGTGAAAATGTAATGTCATTTGCAAATAAAGTTGAAAATTGCTATATAAAATTAATAAATACACTTGATCCAGACTTATCTCCAGATGCAAGAAATGCATGTACTAAACTCTTAAAAACTCAAGCACTAAATGTCTTTATTAGAGGATTAAACAAAGACCTCTCTATTTTAATCAAAGCCCGAAATCCAGATTCCTTAGAAAGAGCTGTTGCTATAGCAATTGCCGAAGAACAAGAACAGTTATCAAGACAAGAAATTTTCAGACCATTCTGTAATATTTGCAAACGAAATAACCATTCCTCAAATAACTGTCGATATAAAAACAATTCAGATAGAAATGTTAGACATCTTCAAAATTCTAGTTTTCAAAACCCAAAATATCCTAATTCAAATCTTCAAAGGTCAAATTCTCAAAATCAAAATTATAAACCTTCAAATTCAAATTCCAATTCTGATTTTCCTCCAAACTTAAGAAAAGAAAATACCAACACTTCCCAACGTTTTTGCAGATACTGCAAAAAACCAGGTCACGTTATAGAAGAATGTAGAAAACGCGAATTTAACAATAAAAACAAAAATCCAACAAATTCTTTAAACTTCCAGAATCCTCGACAACCAACGGTCGATTCTCGAGGAGTTCGTTCAGTTCAGGCCGTATCACAACCATCAACTTCTCAGTCACTTCCTATGTAGATTTACCCTTAGTAAATAATTCTAATCCATCCTCTTGCAAGTTTCTAATCGATACAGGCGCAGATATTTCTTTAATTAAATATTCAAAAATACTAAACATTCCAAAAATTTATTCTAAGTCTATTACTCTACGAGGCATTGATAAAAATGTCTTAAATCCAAATAAAACTATATGTAGTTGTAACGTAAATTTCAAGATAAAAGATTTTGTCCAAACTCATGTTTTCTATGTCGTAGAAGACGATTTTCCTCTTCATTTCGACGGTATATTAGGTAGCGATTTTTTTGAAATAAATAAATGCCAAATTGATTATAAAGAAAATAAATTAAACTTTAAAAATTGTTCTATTCCAATTGAATATATAAAATTTCCATTAAACAATGACAATGACGAATTTCTGAGAGATCAAAATATCGAGACAAGTTCTAATATCGATGAAATATTTCCTTATGATGCTAAATCCATAGAGGATCATTCTTATTTAGAAACCAATGATATCCAAATAACCTTAAGTAGTGAAGAACTACTATCCAATCCAATTCAATCTAAATCTAACTCTAAATCCAAAGAAAATTCAAGTCCAAAATGTGTAAAATCCACTGAGATATGCACAAATAAAACTTGTAACTCTTCACGAAATCATAAATCAAAATCCTGTTCAGAAGAAAAATCCTGTTCAGACGATCTTATACTAAATCAAAACTCTAATTCTAACTCAAGAAGTAATAAAACTATTCTATCCGCAAGAACTGAAACAATTGTTCAAATTAAAGTAATAAATAATGAATCAAGCGAAGGATTATGTCCCGAACGCGAAATCTTTAAAGGTGTATTTTTATGTCCTAGTGTTGTTAAAGTAAAAAATGATTTCTTTTTAACCTCAATCGTAAACACTACTGAAACGGATGTTGAATTAAACGATATTCAAGTAGCAATAGAAAAAATTCCAAATTTACAAAACAATGCAAATATACGAAAAATGTCTTCTTATAAAGATAATACGAATTCTAACAGAATTGCTAAATTAAAAAATGCCTTGAGAACAGATCATTTAAATAGTGAAGAAAAATCATCTTTAATTTCTATTTGCAAGGAGTACAATCATATCTTTTATCTGGAAGGAGATCAACTTACCAGTACAAATGCCATAACTTGCAAAATTCCTTTAAATTCTAATGTACCTATTAGCACTAAATCATACAGGTATCCTGAAGTACACAAACATGAAGTCGAAACTCAAATAAAAGGTATGCTAGATCAAGGTATTATCGAAGAATCAACTTCGCCATGGAATTCGCCCCTTTGGGTTGTGCCAAAAAAGGCCGATGCTTCAGCAAAGAAGAAATGGCGAATTGTTATAGACTATCGACGACTAAATGATATTACTATAGGAGATTCATTTCCACTTCCGAATATAGTCGATATATTAGACCAATTGGGTCATTCATAATATTTTTCAACAATAGATTTAACATCAGGATTTCACCAGATCAAAATGGATCCTGAGGATTCTCCAAAGACTGCTTTCTCAACTCCGTCTGGACATTATCAATATTCACGAATGCCATTTGGATTAAAAAATGCTCCCAGTATTTTTCAAAGGCTAATGAATACTGTCCTCTCAGGAATACAAAATTACAGATGTTTTGTCTATCTCGACGATATAGTCATTCATGCCGATACATTAGAAAATCATAATAAAAGATTAAAAGAAGTATTCGAAAAATTGTCTACATTCAACTTAAAAATACAACCAGATAAGTGCGAATTTTTTCGTCGCGAAGTAATGTATTTAGGACATTTAATAACTGAATTTGGTGTCAAACCGGACGAAAAAAAGGTATGTGCTGTTACAGATTTTCCTATACCCAGAACACAAAAAGATATTAAGAGCTTTTTGGGTCTCACTGGTTATTATAGACGCTTTATAAAAAATTTCAGTGCTTTAACACAACCTTTAACAAAACTGCTGAGGAAAAATGTTGAATTTAATTGGACAAGCATTCAACAACAGTCATTTGAGAACCTGAAATCAATACTTTGTTCAGAACCAATACTTCAGTATCCAGATTTTACCAAACCCTTTGTCTTAACAACGGATGCTAGTAATTATGCAATAGGGTCCATACTTTCTCAAGGTAAAGTACCAGATGATTTACCTATTGCTTATGCTAGTCGTACCTTGAACAAAGCGGAATCAAACTATAGCACAACAGAAAAAGAATTACTTGCAATTGTATGGAGTGTTAAACACTTTAGACCATATTTGTACGGAAATAAATTTTCCATTTATACGGATCATAAACCACTCACATGGCTATTTAATGTAAAAGATCCCGGATCAAGACTCGTTAGGTGGAGATTAGCATTAGAAGAATATAGCTATGAAATTATTTATAAACCAGGTAAATTAAATCAAAATGCTGATTGTTTAAGTCGTCCTCCTTTAACCATATCTGAAACAAATATTTGCGAAGAAAACAAAAACCCGGCAACAATCACCTTACAAATAAACAAAATGAGTAAAGAAAATAATGACACTTATTCACAGTTCTTATCTAAATCCGAAACTATATTAATAACAAATGATAATATAAAAGAAACAAATGAAAAGATTACATCATTTTCACAAAATTTAGCATTGTTTGTTTCCGTAGATTTAAATTTTAATGAGATCGTTCAGAAACAAATAAATAAACAATTCAGTCATATAGAAAAATTGAAAGCCAAAAATCCAAGACTAAATGACATTATATATATTTCTGATCAAAATAAAAACTTTTATTACATATTTATAAAAAATAATTATTGGGACAATACCTCTTATGAAGATATATTTAATTCCCTAATAAAATTAAGAGACTGGTTATTAAACGATAAAATATTAAAAATTTGCCTACCCAGAATAACTTTTAGCTACGATAAATTAAGTTGGGGAAAAATTAGATCTATGATTAGATTTATTTTTAGAAAAACTGATATATCTATTATCATTTATCATGATATACTAACAAATCCTGAACCTGAGGAAATAACTACAATATTACAAGAGAATCACACTAGTCCTACGGCTGGACACTCTGGTTTTCATCGGACATACAATCGTATAAAAAAACATTTCAAATGGAATAATATGAAAAATGATATTAAAAACTTTATAAAAACCTGTGAATCTTGTCAGAAAAATAAACTCGTTAGAAAAAAATTCGTAAAGCCCATGGAGATAACAACAACAAGCTCAAATCCATTAGAAAAAATATTTTTAGATATAGTAGGTCCTTTACCTTTAACCGAGTCAGGTAATAAGTTCATATTAACATTACAAGATGACTTAACAAAATTTTCTCAAGCTTACGCAATTCCGAATCATGAAACCAAGACTATCGCTGAAAATCTGGTTCGTGGATTTATTTGCAAGTTTGGAAAACCCGATATAATAGTTACTGATCAAGGCCGAGATTTTACTTCCAAATTATTTTCTCAAATCGCCAAGCTTTTTAAAATCAGACATATAAATTGTACTGCTTATCATCCAGAATCAAATGCTGCATTAGAAAGGAGTCACGCTACTTTAGCAGACTACCTTAAACATTATATTAAAGCTGATCAATCCGATTGGGACGAATGGCTAGATTTTGCTATGTTTTCATATAATACAACTAATCATACTTCAACCAAATTCACACCATATGAACTAATATTTGGATATACACCTAATCTACCTAGCAGTATAATACGACCAGTAGAACTCAAATATACATATGAAGATTATTTAGATAATTTAACACTTAAGCTTAGAAAATCTCATGAGTTAGCAAAAACGAATCTATTAGAATCTAAAGTAGTCAGTAAAAAATATTATGACCAAAAGATTAATGACACCGTTTTCTTAGAAGGACAATTAGTATATCTCCAAAATGAGCAAACAAAGAAGGGTCAAACCAAAAAACTTACACAAAATTATAATGGACCTTATAAAATTCTAGAGATAAATTCTCCTGTCAATTGCACAATTTTAGTAAATAAAAAACCAATAAAAGTTCACATGAATAGATTGAAACATGCTTTTGTTTCAGGTATGCAATAATATGGCTGACAAATAGTGAACAAATTCACAAGAAATATACCAATACTCCTATCAACAAATCACCTGGAATCTATTACGAACACATAAAAAATGTTCAATTTATTGAAACTCATTGGAACATATTAAGTCATATTCCTTTACAACCTTTTACAGACAAATTAAATTTTGTAGATCTCACCTATCAAAAAACATTAAGACTGTGTCAAAACAAACCAGTTCTTATTGAATTACGATTATGCGATACTTCACTAAAACTCTTAGGACAAATCATACCTAGACTCTTTCAAGATGAACAAACTTTAAAAAACATAATTCTGCATGAACATTTTAGACCAAAACGCGCTCTATTTAATGCAATTGGATCTGTTTTCAGGACCTTATTCGGTACCTTAGACAGTGATGATGCTGAAAATTTCAATAATGCTATTAACAAAGCTGAAAGTAACGAAAATCATCTTCTTGATTTACTAAAACAACAAATTCATGTAGTAAAAGCCACGATTGCAAATTTTAATAACTCTATTACAAATCTGGACCGAAACAAAGTGATTTTTGATAAAAATTTTGAATCAATTACCAATTACACAGATAAAATGAATAATAAATATTTTAATTTAGATTTAAAACAAAAAATTGAAGAACATTTTACTTTACTAACTTTCTTTATAACAGAATTACAACAAGAATATTCTACTTTAATAAACGTTATTCTATTTGCAAGAAATAATAACCTTCATCCTTCTGTTATAACACCTGAGCAACTAATTCAAGAATTATCTAAAACGGTAACGCATTTACCTAGTACATCGACTTATCCATTTCCATTGACTATCGATTATGCTCATAAATATTTCGATATCATTTTACTTAAATATATATATTTTGATAACAAGATTTTAATTACGGTTAGTATACCTTTGGTTAGTAATACTCCTTATTCTCTTTTTAAACTAATATCTCTTCCTATAATTCATCCAACATTAAAGAGACTTACCTTTATTCTTCCATCTGTCAAATATCTTGTTCTTTCAGAAAATAGAAACATTTATGTTACTATTGATACATTAGAAGACTGTTATTCATTAGATGAAGAAAAACTTATTTGCAAAAATCCTGATACTTTCCGATTTACACACACTAATCCAATTTGTGAAACTGAATTGTTAACTTCAATAACAAACATACCATCTAGTTGCGATACTCGTATAATTCAAACAGAATATGAAATTTGGCATAAATTAAACAAACCAAATTCTTGGATATATGTTTTACCCAAACCAACAGATTTAACTTTAAGCTGTCAGACTAGTACGCCAATATCTATTGTTCTTTCAAACACAGGTATTTTTTCTACTTCGAATAATTGCAAAACTTACACCGGATCAACTATTTTGATATCTGTCTCAAATCCAAAAGAAAGTAATTTTCAGTCTATCATTCCAGATTTATCCCTTCCAGAAGTCTGTTGTGATGATATTAAGATAAATAATGAATCCAAATTACACCTTGTTCCCTTACAATTAAATAATCTCGATCGAGATGCATTAAATTTAGCAAGCCATAAACTAGATAATTTAGAGAAAATGACCTCAGAAACAAATATTAATTTTTCAGACACAATAAAAAATAGTTCTTATTTCACTTATGCAATCTTATTTTTGATAAAATGTATGTTACTTTATATTTTATACAGGATAATTAAATATTTTTACCGACGATTTCGTAGAAATCCGTCACATAGTTGTCAACAAATTACAAATTGTTTAACACTAAATATATGTCAAAGTAAACGAAAACATGTACATGAGACAGATTTAAGTATAGATTGTAAACATAATAAAGACAATAATTATAGTGAATCCAAAAAGTGTGAAGAGACTAGTTTCACAGAGACTACACCGATAAGACGAAGTGAAAGACTATCGAGACTAAAAGAAACTATTTAAATGTGTTAAAATAAAATAATAATGTATACAAATGTTTTATACCATTTAAATGAAAATTCATTTTACAATTATTTTCATTCTTACAAAAGGAGGTGTAATGTACCTACCTACTCACATGTAAGATAATTAAAGTATCTATGTATTTCTATATAGTTTTTAGTCACCTGGTATATGTTATTTACAATTATGAAAAGTTCTCATGTATAATCACTAATAATTATTTGCTGTTAGAAATCAGAATCAATACTCTTCATAAATATTTTCCTATTTAGAATAAATAAGTTTCGCTAGTTTATTCGCCTAATACTTCGTATCTATGGAATAATAATAATTTATTTCTCTTATTTCTTTGTTCGATAAGCTATCCGTATTTGCTATTTTAATATTAATATTTGAGTCCAATCTCTTGTACTCAAATCCATCCAGAAACATCGTTAAATAATTGTAGATAACAGAACTTATAAATTCATAGTTTTAAGAAATAACAAACAGAGTGTAATTTTCATCCTCTAATATAATAAATTTATACATGTCAATATATTCTGTTTAATTCCAAAACAAAGAGTTAGTCCGGAGAAGAAATAAACGCATAGTATTCCATAACACGGAAAACATGGTAGTTTAAAACATATTATATTAGAATGTCCGTCTATTCAACAAGAGATATCTACACTACTTAATAATCTATATAGATTAAAAATAGACACACCTTTTAACTTGTCGAGATTACTTGCAACTGAAGATATACGAGTATATGAGATTATTTATGAACATACGTTTAAACGTAAATTTAAATTATAAGTACACTAACATCAATCCTACTCTTTTGTATTCATTCCAGGGTCCCTCCCCCGTATTAGAAAACCTTGTCGAGACGACCCTTGGCAAATTAGCACTCCTTCTAAATCTCCTTTGTAATAACTAACAAATTTATACCATTGGAAGAAAAATTTAATCAAAAAGCAAACAATATAGTTAAAAAAAGTAATAAAATTAATATAAATAAATATATATATATATATATATATATATATATATATATATATATATATATATATATAAGAAAAAAATAAAAAAAAATATTGTTACATTATAAAGATAATCATTAATATAATATTGAGTATTATGTACAGTAATATGTATCAGTGATTACTAATAATTCTAAACGAGGAATAGAAGAAAACACTGACTCGGAAAAATATAATTCTAATGGGTCTATTTATGAGTCACAAGCTAAAGAAGGATATAGTTTTTCTGAAGAACAGGACAACATTATTCTTTACGAGACTTTGTTTAAGCAGCGTATATATGGGGATAGGGAAGAAGAGGTTGGTCAACCTACAATCTAAAGCTGTTACAGAAGTTTTTCAAAGAAATTATCATAAATGCAGCTAACAAAGTAAGCAAATTTAGTAGCATGGGATGCATATTTAAATAGAAAAGGGTTTACGGCTATAAAAAATATGAAAGGAAAGAAAAGTGGTAAAAAAGTTGGTCATAGTCACAAAGAAAAATAAACGGAAGAAGTTTAGAGAAAAAATAAAAGTAACTGTTAAAGAAAATCATAAATTGTCTTATAGGGTTTTAATTAACTCAGAAAAGATAAAACTCAACAAACTATACTCTGTTTTTTAACCAGGAGGAATAAAAACCAAAAAGACAGATTCACACTCAAGAAAGTTACTAGAAAAGTCACCAAATACATCTTCTTTTTTTTGTTGATTATCTCGGCCTTGCGGTAACCGATTAATCAATATTGGACAACCTCACACGTCAATTTTACCTAACTTTGTTTATTTATGTTTGAATAATAAAATAATTTTTTTCAATTCACTTCCAATATATATTACAATTACAAAAAAAGGACGTTTTTTACATTTGGTCACATGTATATATATGTATATATATATATATATATATATATATATATATATATATATATATATATATATATATTTACTTAAATATAAGATGATCCAGTTTTATCACAAATCTATGGTATTTAATTATAATTTAGAGAATATTTTGATCGGAAGAGTCAATAATGTTACAGATCTAAGTATGGTTTTTCTCAGAAATTTGTCTTTTAATAGTAGACCATATTCTTATTCTGATATGATCAATTTCTTGAATCTAGTTTTTTTCTTACCAGATACTTTGTATAAATAAGTGTGTACTTACAATTTCTTTAATGCTGGATTCGTGTTTAATTTTGACAGTGAGTTTGTCCTATTTGTTATCAAAAAATAAAATTTAATAAAAAATACTGGATTTCTGTGAGATAATCAACAAATCCAATCTATTATGTTACATTCTTGCATAATTTTGCAGTTTTCTTGTGATGATCTACAATCAGGAAGAACAACAACAAACTGTATCATACAACCAAAATAAAACACAACACTACTTTACCAATGTTTTTTTATTGTGATGAAAACAAAACGAAAATGCTTCTTAACAAGTATACACTAAATTTAAAAGATAGTTGCCGTTTTTCTTATGATAATTTTATATAAATAACATACATTTATAAATTTATAAATACTTTAAACTATATTTAGAATATATGTCATCTAGAAAAATATCACATTAAATACTATTCGCATATCACCAAGTCCAAGTTATTACAAACAACTTAAAGAGTCAGTAATCGATTTATATATTAAATATTAGAGGAAAATAATAATAATAACTAAATTTCACAAATGTCATTAGTGTCAATATGTCATAATTTAGTGGAGTAAACTTGCCCGCGGTTGGACAAATTGCAAACAAGCATTACGGCGCGGAAAATTTGAATTACTCCTTTTGGTTAAAAAACAGACCATAATAACATAAACGATAGAGAAGGCAAAGTATTAACCCTTCAGTAGGCGGATGTTGCCTGCCAGACCTCACTCATATAAAAGTACAACATAAACTTTGGAATTGTTTATTGATAAAATTGAAACCCTACATACTTTTCCCATTAATAAAAATATAATTTCTCTAGAAATTAAAAAACACATACAAGGAAGTTAGTATATACCGTTAATGGGCGTCACAGACCTCACCCGCCCGAAGGTGTAAATATTTTTTTAATAACTTTATGGTCCATCTATATAGGCTTGATAGAAACATACCTCTGTAGTTACCCTTAATTTATTAGAGTATATTTACATCATACATTTAGCGTTTAGTTGCACACACACATACATATATACACACACACACAATCAATACAATAAAGTAAATCCCAGCTCCAATGGATATGACATTCCCGGAGCGAGTTAGGATACGAGCCCGTAAATAGCTAAAAAATCCGCTGGAATTTATTTGAAAGAGGACCTAACAACTGCTACAAACAAAAAAGTTATTGTAAATATTGCATAAAACAGATATTTTTGAACATTCTTTAAATCTTGACTGTGTATTGTACATATAACAGACCGAATTTGATTATCAATATTTTCGGTATGGATTTTTTAAACTTCCATCAGTCACAAAGAAAATTATCCAATACACAATTTTTCTACAAAATTAAAAAAAATGTGTCCAGGTAAACCTAACGCGCGACTGTTTCGGTATGTGAAAATTGTTAGGTAAAATCTAACGACACGACCTTTTGCGTCTGTGGCTAAAATGGCACGAAGAAGTTCTGCCAGAATTTAAGTCTAATAAGGATATTGATGATAATATTTTAGAGCATAGTCTATATAACACCAAAAATTAACAATACTCCAGTGACACAAGAAAAGCGAAGTTTTTTTTGATAATATTCTTTGAAAATCTGCAAATTGTATCTCAGTTTATTGGGACAGATGAAACCAAGTGGCTGAAGCATAAATCGACTTCATTTTAACTAAAACATGCCCTCCAAATATTGTCACTATACTAATTTTTTGTCTATAGAATATATAACTTAAATCGTTTCTTTTACAAATCAGAAACATGATGAATTGTGTTTCTCATAATATCCGTTCTGCATATTATTTAGCTACTAATTTAGAAGTTATTATGGCGTTTATAAAATTACTTTAGTAAGCAGGTGTAAAAAGAGAAAATCACTTAAACACGAAGTAACTCTGGACAACAAATTATACTGCAACAGACTATTTTCCAGCTATCTGAAAAACGTCTTCATTTACTTCAGCGAGCAATCAGATTCGATGAACACAACAGCAGACATTAAAGATCGACGTTAAAAACCCTTTCATCCATTTGAAGTCTGTTTTATGGTTTTGTCTTTAAATGTCATCGCAGTCACAGTCCTGCTCAATATGCTACCGTTGACTAAGTGGATTAAGCTATTAGAGGACTTTGTTACTTTCGTCAATATATCAGTAACAAAGCAGCAAAGTATGGAATAAAAGTGTATACCCTTACTGATATAAAGACATTTTACGTTCACAATATGGAAATTTATATTGAAAAGCAACCTTTCGAACCTTACCAATTATCAAATGATGATGATGGCTTGCAGCCAGCAAGGTATAAAGACATAAACCTATGGACAAATTAGGAAGGAATATGACAGCTAATACTTATTACAAGTCAATTCCACTTGCGAATAATTTGTATCATATTCACAAATAACTTGTTTTGGCTCCTTGGGCAAAAGCAAAAGGAAAATACTGGAAGAATGCGTGCCTGCGAGAAATCTGCCTGGGCATTAAAGTATTAACAAATTGACTACGCTATTGCCTATAATTGCCTATAACAGTACCAGCTAATTATAGAATTGTACTTATTAGACACATGCTTAACAATCAAGCACAAATGAATATACTCTGATTTAGACAGTTTAAAGCTTGTATCCTATAAGAAAGTACACCAGATGATATGATGATGATGAAGTGTATACCAGATATAGATATGACATAAGTTTCATAGTCAAGTAAATCTCGATTTCTTTCATTTACCTACTTAACCAAATGAACCAGACGACCATACGAGTTATACAAAAGAAATAATGATGAGTAAGACTTTAGCTTATTAAAGGTTAATTATTTTATATCCATTATTTTGTCAGGAAATATATTTTAATATTTACTTCATTTCTATTTCAGAAGCCAACGAGTGAATACCTGGCTCCTACTAATATTATTTTTAATATAATTTCTGGCTAATCATCCAAAAAATAATCCGACTATTTCTGTTCGAAATCCAATATTATCTATTCGCAGACTTATTACACCTGCAAAAAGGCTTCTATTTTCCAACGTGTGTCCTTCAATCCCGAATGCACTCATAAAGCAAGCACTTAAAAATGAACTTGGATTAGAACTTGAATCCCCTATCTCGCTTATCCGATGTAGTTCACCGGAAGACTAATACGCTCACATCTTCAGTTTTTGACGCTCATTCTTTTTGATATCAAATAAAGAATACTTTTAGTTCAATACTTTAATTGCAATCTTATAAAAAATAAAGATTATATGATCTTTATTACTTCGGACAAACTTGAATGCTTTCTACATAAACAATCTGGGCACACTGTTGACTCCTGTCCTAACCCTTAAGAAATATCTGTCAATCCCTCTCCAAATACAACTTTTAGCCACATGATACTTGATCTTCCTTCTAATATATCTCCTCTTTTACCTTGCTAAGAAGAAGAAATATATTCAAATAATCCAACTGCTGACAGAACAATCCCTAATGAACAGTCTGTAACAACAGTATCTGTTCCTTCTAACTCTGACATAAAAAGAACTTATTCCACCGACGCAAGTCTTAAATTACCTCCTTTACTGGTTACTGCTAGCCCTAAACAGCAAACTTTCAACTCCTAAACCATCTCCTTAAAATAAATCAAAGACTGATGACAAAGAAATTGGTAAAATTATTCTATTTGCCCATTCAAGTATTAAAAAATTAATTTTTGCTAATCCAGAACAATTTTTGTTATCATCATTACACAAATAATTGCCTTGTTTGAAATTAAAGAAAATTCCTTGCGAGTAGTGGCTCTTCTCAAAAAAGCTCATTATTTCACCACCAACAATCATTTTTTTCCCCGAAGATCTCACACAAATATACCAAACTGTATCCGATAGAGTACAATCATCATGGCTAGCAATAACCAAATGAGTAACCTTACTGATCATGAGCCGCGGAAACCAAGATCCGGCAGGGGAAGTAAATCACTAGTTAGCCACAGGGCTTCCCAGGTTGTAAGCCAGCGAAATCCCTGTGATGTAAATAATAGAACACTTTTAAAAATTGCCACAAGAGGAAATATGAGAATTGCAACATGGAACGTGCAAAGCTTACTACAATCAGGTAAAGTAGATAATACTGCGATAGAAATGGAAAGATTAAATATCGAAATTCTAGGAATAAGCGATGTACAATGGCCAGGGTCTGGAAAACAACGGACTAGAAACGGAGCTATATATTATAGTGGATATTCTGATAGAACAAACCGATATGGTGTGGCCATAATGGTAAGCAAGGAAATAGATAAATCCGTACTTGGTTTCACGCCGCTTTCGAATCGCATTATAATGCTACAAATTAACACCAATATAGGGAAAATGAATGTTATTCAAGTATATGCACCAACAGCTGACAAGGAGGAACAAGAAATAGAAGACTTCTACGAGCAATTAGAAACAATAATGAAAACAACAAAAAAACGTGAAGTTCTGATACTAATGGGTGACTTTAATGCCAAAGTGAGCAGAGGAAGTGTGGATAGTTGTGTTGGAATGTATGGATTGGGGGAGCGAAATGAGCGTGGTGAAAGACTAATTCAGATGTGCCAAATAGAAGAACTAGTAGTTATGAATACAATGTTTAAATTACCAAATCGCCGGCTCTACACGTGGAAAGCTCCTGGAGACAGCAAAGATAGAATCATAAGAAATCAGATAGATTACATCTTGATAAGGAACAGGTACAAGAACTCTATTACCGTAGTGAAGACTTACCCTGGAGCAGATGTAAACTCGGACCACAACCCAGTAGTAGCAAAATATTAATGTAAGATTGAGAAAACCATTAATGAAAAGATCTAGACCACAAATATGCATTGATAAGTTAAGAGAACCAAATACATACCAAGGAACTCAAAACAAAATAAATCAGAGTATCCAAGAAATAAAACAACAAAATAAGAACACTACAGATATTGACACAAAGTGGAAGAATATAAAGAACGCAATCGAGACTGTGGGACGGAAAACTTTAACATTTACAAAAGCTGCCAAACAAGAATGGATGACACAAGAAATTCTCGAAAAGATGGACGAAAGAAGAACACATAAAAACAAAGATAAAACTAAATATCAAGAAATTAATAAACAAATAAAACAGATAATAATACAAGCTAAGGAAACATGGATGTCCATTAAATGTCAAGAAATCGAGGAATGTGAGGCAAGGTATGACACTTTTAACACCCATAAGAAGGTTAAAGAAATGATTTCAGGAAATCGTAACAAACCAATAGGGATATTAAAAAATGCAGATGGTACCACTATAACTGAAACGCAAGACAAACTACGTAGATGGAAAGAATACATTGAACAACTATTTTATGATCAAAAAGTAGAACAATTATTAGAAGTTAACGGAGAAACCACAGGACCAGAAATAATGAAAGAGGAAGTTATGTATGCTATATAACACACAAATGGCAGAAAAGCTCCAGTACCCGATAAAATACCAATTGAACTATTGAAGATAATTAATGAAGATAATATTGATGTCTTGGTAGACCTTTTTAACTCCATATACAAGACGGGACACATACCCAAAGAGTGGCTTCTCTCAACTTTTGTGACGATTCCAAAAATCACAAATGCTAAAGATTGCAATGACTATCGAATAATTGCGTTAATGAGCCACACATTGAAAACCTTCCTTAAAATCATACATAACAGAATCCACATGAAATTAGAAAAAGAAATAAGTGATTCACAGATGGGTTTCAGAAAGGGTCTAGGAACTAGAGAAGCATTATTTGGAGTCCATGTTCTGACACAACGATGCCAGGATATGAATCAGGACATA
This sequence comes from Diabrotica balteata, assembly GCA_918026665.1. Classification (NCBI taxonomy): domain Eukaryota; kingdom Metazoa; phylum Arthropoda; class Insecta; order Coleoptera; family Chrysomelidae; genus Diabrotica; species Diabrotica balteata. The sequence continues at coordinate 83,720,054 of OU898280.1, read as the reverse complement.
TATGCTTGCTTTATAGATTTTAAGAAAGCTTTTGATAGAGTTCAACATGAGAAGATTTTAAGTATTCTTAAGACTAAAAACATTGATAGTAGAGATCTACAAATTATATCGAATCTGTATCAAAACCAGAAAGCAAGAGTAAGAGTCGAAGGAGAACTGACAGAGGAAGTAAGTATACTTAGAGGAGTTTGACAAGGGTGTATCCTTTCACCACTCTTATTCAACGTCTACAGTGAAGTGATTTTTCAAGAGGCTTTATTGGATATCGTGGAAGGTATTTATGTCAACGGAAATAGCATTAATAATATTAGATATGCCGACGATACTGTCATATTTGCAAGTGACATGGAAGATCTACAGTACATAATACAACATGTATAGAATGCATGTGAAAGTTACGGACTGCAAATGAATCTCAAGAAAACGAATTCAATGATATTCTCAAAAAAACCACAAAATGTAAATAACCTGATCATCAATAATACAACGATAGAAAGAGTAAAAACATATAAATATTTAGGAACGTGGCTAACCAAAGATGGAGATCAAGTAACGGAGATCAGATCTAGAATAGAAATGGCAAGAAACACGTTCATAAAATTGAAGAAATTACTTTGCAACCGTAACCTTAATCTAGAGATTCGCACAAGAATGCTACGTTGTTACGTCTTCTCTACTTTACTACATGGCATGGAAGCGTGGACAATAAAGCAGTCTGAAATCAAAAAATTAAACTCCTTTGAGATGTGGTGCTACAGGAGAATGCATAAAATATCGTGGATTGAAAAAGTAACTAATATAGAGGTGTTACAAAGAATGAAGAAAGAATGTGAAGTCATAAAAACTGTTAAAATTAGAAAGATTCAATATCTGGGACATTTAGTGAGGGGTGAGAAGTACGTATTACTTAGGTTGATTATGCAAGGGAAGATACAAGGGAAGAGAAACCCAGGACGACGCAAAATGTCCTGGCTAAGAAATTTGAGAGAGTGGTTCAGCTGCAGCTCATTAGAATTATTCAGAAATGCGGCCAACAAAGTTAAAATAGCGATGATGATTTCCAACCTCCGCTAGGAGAAGGAACCCGAAGAAGAAGATCCGATAGATTACTTAAAAATCGCATTACAAGAATACGAAAAAAGCTAAAACGCACGTAAAATTCTATGGACGCTGACAAATTTACCAGCCTTACGTCCAATAATTCATGTAACTCTAACTGCAATGTTATTAATCTTCTCTTAAAATTACGTACTTAGTACAAGATATATTCTTTCTACTAACTAAATTAGTTTAAATTCACTATTTTACAATGGATCTGCGACGGACACTATCCGAGCCTTGAACATATACAATGTCTTATATTAATTTACCGTCCAGATTTTCTTGGTCTCCAAGAGACTAATTTTAATTCAACTTATATTCTTCATATTAAATACTATGAACGATACCGCTTCATTAGGACGAAATTCTTCAGAGCTAGTAGATGTGCATCAATATTTGCATTCAGCGAAATCTTCTCAACAATACTACCTATAATAATAAGTCTTGAGGCAATTGCCATAACTACACATTGCCCTAAAAAATTTACATGTATACTCCATATAACACATGCTCCATACATATTCCCCCAAACCATTCTTTAAAAGAAGAAGAGCTCCTAGACCTTATATTCCAAGTTCCACAGCGGTTTGTACTCACAGGAGACTTCAATGAATATAACAGCATGTGGGGTTCTCAATCAACATTTGGACAGGGAAAAGTAGTTGAAAATATTATTAACTGCACAAACTCATCTCTTCTTAACACAGGATCTAAGACTCATTTTAATATTTTCTCTGGATCTTTCTCCACTACAGATGTTTTATAAGTGACCCTAAATCTGCACCTTTTTTAATCTGGCAAATAGCTGATGACCTCTTTGATAACAATTGTAGTGGGAATGCCTCTGCCTCAAGCTACTGGCGCCTAAATAAAGCTAACTGGCCAGAGCATTAGAAAGCTACTAACACTATTGCTCGCTTAAGATCATTTAATAATTAATATTGTAGATTGTAGACTGTGTGCTAACCTTAATAACAGACAGTACTCTATCAGCAGCTAAGACTCACATTGGCAAAACAACATTATTTCCAGGTCATATTCAGTTCCTTAGTACAAGTCCTTTTGTGAAGAGACGATTCGTCTATCCAAAGAAGCCTTAAATAAGTACCAAAAAATACAAGCCTTAAAACTCTAATAAATTAAAAAAAATTTATAGCCAAAACCAAACACGTAGTTAAAATTAGTAAAAAATCATCCCGGAAAAATTACGCATCATCCATGAACGAAAGCTCCAATCCTAGCAAACTTTGGGAATAAATACGACAAATTCAAGGTCACAAAACTAATAATAAAATTACTCGTTAAATTTAAAATAGAATAGAAATCATTGCACATGAACTTACTTATAACACTTTTGTCAAACATTTCGAAGAGAAGTTCAGGAATAAAACTCTCCTTTCTCCTTCTCCTTACACTACCCACGATCTAATATCTGCCATAGCTAATAGTAGATACACTATTTTTCTATCAGCTAACTATTTTTCCAGAATCTTAATATAATCTTGGAATCTTGATATAATTCCAAATTTGAAATCCCTTTGAGAATACAACGGATCTACTTCTTTGTGTTTTATTTCCTTTTCCTATAAATTTTTGCTTAGATGACAGAGCAATAACCGGTAATAATTCTATCTATAAACAGGCGATATTACAGGGCAAGCTAACAAATATATAAGAGTTCCGCAATAAAAATCACTACACAATGGAGACATTCAAGCAAGCTGTCACGTTCCGCAGCTGGACAGATCGAGAAAAATTCAGTTGGCGGCTGTGGTGCCTTCTAAAAGAAAAAACGGAGAAACTGCTGTCATATATGTGAATGAAATTTTTGTAAAAACATTATAAATGATAGCTAAAGTAACAAAATGTACGTGATAAGTATATATAAGTCATTCAAGATGTATCGAAAAGTTGGTAATTTAAATATAATAAATAACACAAAATATAACAATAAGACTAAGTTTTTTTTGTTCTCTTTCGTGTGATATTAAAATATATTTTCTGATAAAATTATAAATAACTTACTTATTTTTAAGTAAATATTATTTTATTTAAATTGACGTGCATGTGACATCTATTGTCATTGGCACAAGTTACGATTTACAAGGTAGTATCATATAATTTACAAAATAATATAGTTAACATTTAACAGAAAGAGAAAACATGTAACATAACTTTGTTGTAATATATTTTGTTGAGCAGTTGACTTTTTTCAAGGAATTTGATACCCTTGTTGATTTGGTCTGTGCTGTTTAGGATCTCTTTAAAGATCGTACTGATAAGTATATATCTGATTTGGTGAGTTGTATAATAATTGCAGTCCTGACATTTTGGTTGTGATGATAATGTCATCAGGTAGCCATGAGTTCTACGGGTATGTTATGCTATTTTTTCGAGATATATTGGGATATGTAAGTAGGTTCACTTACTGGTGTAAGGCTTTAATTCCATGCAGCGCTAAAGTAATTTTATTCCAGTGGATCTGTCAGGTGGATAGATCAATCTTCTTTAGTCCAGACTTGAGATCGTTGCAAATTTGTGTATTTATAATGGTGTCCGTGGATGATGCTGCTTTTTGGCAAGGCAATGGGCTTTTTTATTTCTAGTAATACCGACATGAAATAATACCCATATCAGAGTAACAGTTGTATTTTGGCTTATAAGAAGCTAATATGTGTCATGAATATCTTGGACTATTGGATGATTGGTGGATATAGCATTAATGGAGTGTATAGAGGAAAGTGAATCAGAGCATATGGCTATGTGGGTATTTGGATATTGTTAGGCATATTTGAAACCATGTGAGATAGCTGTGTATACTATACCAAGGAGAATTTGTAGAGACTTCGATAGGCTTTTGTCCAGTAGTTACAGAATATCCAACACCACTTTTATTCTTTGACGCGTCAGTTTAAGAACTATATTATATTTATAGTGATCTGTAAACTTTTAGTACCGTAGTTTCCTATGCGTTTCAACGACAATGGTAAAGTGTTTTGATAATATTTAATCTGTTTAGGCAAACTCCTTTAAGTTCCAGTATGTATTGTTTCCATAAATCAAATATCAGCCCTAATATTTTGCAATTAATAAAAACCGGTAATTTAAAGTTGGTGATAGTGATTTCATGATTAAAAGTCTTCATTTTTTTGCTTATTTTAATAACTGTGGATTTAGAGTGGGAGAGGATATGTTCTAGAGGAGCTACTTTGTTTTGTAGGTCATTTACTCCTAATTGTAGAATTTTACTAGTAGTTGCGATAGATTTATCATGACAGTACAATATAAGGTCATCGGCATATAATATGCTTTTGATTGGTGAAGCTGTATTTTTTATATATGGTGTTTTCTTTTTTGATATGTTAGTGTTTGTTACTTTCCTCTCTCCAAGTGATTCTGTCGCTGCGTTAATTATGATATTTTTGAGTTTTCTTTAACTTTACTCGATGTTATTTTTAATGTTTCATTCCCAGCTAGCGTCTCTGATAGTCTTTTTTTGTATAAGTTTTTCGTGGATTCCGTATTTAGTCCTTCGACTTTGATTTCTGTTTTTGTTAGCGCCACTCTCTTGGGTTTAAAATATTTCAGGATGATTCTTATTTTACATAATACTAGGCTATGGTCGCTACCTACATCTGCTGAGTTGAGGAATCTTACGTCGATTATTTTGGATGGATGTATATATCTGTTGGTTTGAATAAATCTATCATAGATCTTTGTTCAGGGGTTTTATTAAATGTATATTTGTGTTGGTCTTTGTGGTCAAAAAATGTATTGTTTATTCTATTCTATTTGATTCTGAAAGACTGTTTTATCAGCTTTCGAGATTTGAAAGAATTTTTACTCTGAAACCGATTAGGCTCTGAGCGCTAAAATTCTGGATTTATTAGCTTTATTGCCCGCCAGTGTGTATTATTAATACCTTAATAAAACAAAAGTATTAATTCTTATTTATTTATTTTTCCGACTATATCAGATTGGAAAAAAATTGACTCGTCCGCGATCATCGATGTAATATTTACCACTCCAATAATTTTCGTAATATTTAGGACGGGAATAGGTAGGTATATTATGCCGATAATTTTTTCCTTGACCGCGATCGACTGACCTAGGGACCGTGATCGACTGGTTGATCGCGATCGACGGGTTGGCCTCCCCTGGAAAAAAATAGATAAAAAATATTTAAAAAACATATAAGGATTGTTTAATAAGACCCTAGAAAAGCCAAGAGTTTGTTGCATTAATAACATGGTAAGTTTTAAGTACACTGAAAAAAAAAGAAATATCGAAGATAATTGTTTTTTTTTATCTTTTTTTTAAGAACTTGTCGACCCTCGTATTATTTTACTAATGATAATTTTTTTTTTTTATTTCGAACATATGTGTCTCGACAGCTAATGGTCATTGACACAGGTACAATTTACATTTATGTTTACATGGTTAATACTTTACATGGAGTACAAATTAGTTACAATACACTTTTTTAATACATTTTGTTTTAAATTAAATTGTATAACTTTGTGTTTTTTAAAAAGTTTAATATATTTTCCTAGTTACTGCTATTTGAAATAAGAATGTTTTTTAGGTTGTTACCAAGATTATATTTTCTTCTGGCCGCTAGGTAGTGTTGACAGTCAAGAAGTACATGTGTTACGGAAGTCGTGGTGTTGCAATACTGGCACAAAATCGGATTACTGGAATTCATTAGGTGTCCATGTGTAAGGCGTTTGTGCCCTATTCTCAATCTTCGAATGATAGATTTGTCCTTTCTTTTCATTGGTGAGAGCTTGTGGTAGAAAATGTTTTGTTGTAGAATGCTTAACTTGGTATTGCTTCTTTTCCATTGATCATTCCAAAGGTCCATTATTTTGTGTTTGATTGTTCTTTTTAGATCTGATGATGTTTGAATGTCTGTTGTAACGTTAAGAGAACATGCTTGTTTTGCTGCTTGATCGGCTTTTTCGTTACCTGGAATACCAACGTGTGATGGGACCCACAATATCGTTACTGCTATTCCATTAGTTTGAAGATGATTACATATGCTCTGGATTTCTTGAACTATTGGGTGGATAGAATGTACGTTTCTTATGGACTGCATGGAGGACAGAGAGTCTGTACAGATTGCTATAGTTTTATCATCATTGATAGTGAAGTGGAGTGGAGTTTTCACCATCTGTAGTATTCCATATTCCAAGAGCAGACAAACGCAGTAGAGGAAGACCACCTACACGTTGGATCGACGACATCAGGCGTATCACTAAAAATTGGCAACAAAGAGCACAAAATCGTGAGGAATGGAGGAGTTTAAGGGAGGCCTATGTCCAGCAGTGGACGTGATAAATAGAGGCTGGATGATGATGATGATGATGAGTATTCCATATAGTTCAGCAGTATAAATATTGCAATTGCTGGAGAGTCGAAATAAGCTGACGGTGGTTGTAGTCGTTGTAACAGCACAAATAACACCTTCTTCAATCTTAGATGCGTCTGAGTAAAAAGTAAAAATGGAAGGTGATATTTCATTCTTATTATATTTGAATAATTCGATATTAAAATTTGGAAGTTTACATATCCATGGAGGGGTTTGAGGGACCGTGAAAGGGCTGGTCGACAACAGATTGATATCTAAATAAGGAAGTAGCATATGTATAGTGGACTATACCATTCTAGGATTATTAGTAACTGGTAATTGTCTATTACAGATGAGGTTTCTTGTGGGATTTGTGGGATTTGCTGAAACTCTAGCGAAATAGAGCAGTAGAAGTTGTTGTCGTCTTAGATGAAGCGAAGGTTCAAAACATTCTACATGAATACTTTTCCCCGGACTAGATCGGAATGCTCCTAAACAAAGTCGAAGGGAAGTATTGTGGACGACATGAAGTGAACGTAGTAGTGATTTACTTGATGACATGTAGAGAACACTATTATAGTCAAGTTTGGAGCGAATAAGAGCTCGATATATTTTTAGTAGAATGATAAAATTGATTGATGCGTAGTATCCAACTAACGAGGATGATAAAAGTATTTTTTTATATTTTAATTTAATTAATAATAACTACAAAAACTGATATTGTAGAATATAACACAATTTAGAAGCTTTTCCACTAATAGTCGGTTTCTCACCCAATAATTCTGTGGCTTGACGCCTTTGACTGCCACACAAGGTTCTAACTATTATGTTAATGTTCAGAGGTCAACAGGCCTTATACACATATCTCATAAAGTAACAACTTAAACATAAATTAATTTAATAAGATAAGGATATAGAATCTAAAATCAGGTATATTCAAAATTTAGTCATCAAAAAACAATAAATTTATACTTAAAATTTGCAAAAACTAAGTAATTTTGTCACACGAAATCTTTGAGCGCCCATTTCTTAGGATTTTACTTTTGTGGATTGAACCCATTGTTGGGACATTCCACAGGATAGGACCTAGTACCAAACCCTGCGGAATACCCTGTGACAAACTGATGCTGGTATCTTTTTCTCTTAGGGAACTGTCAATAAAGTATCTGTCAATTACATTAACCAGGTACTTCTTCTTCGTGTAGCCATTCACGTCCACATCTGAACATAAGCCTCTTCAAGTCTTCCTTTCCATTGGTTTTTATTGTACGCTACTTGTAGCCAATTTTTCCCGGCAGTCCTTTTCAGATCATCTGTCCATCTCATAGGAGGTCTGCCTCTGGGTCTTTTGTGTTGGTATGGTCTCCAGGTTAAAATTGATCTGTGCCATTTATTTAGATCGCTCCTAGCTACATATCCAGCGTATTCCCATTTCAGCTTTAATGCCTTTTGCACCACATCGGTGACTTTAGTTTTCTGTCTTATCCATGTGTTTGTTTTCTTGTCCTTAAGTGATATACCTAGCAGTGCTCTTTCCATCGCGTGTTGAGTGACTCTAAGTATATTCATATTCTTTTTTGTGATTGTCCATGTTTGTGCCGCAACATATTCATGTGCGCAATATTCGAACACTGACGGACGACAATAGATTCCCAGAAATAGAAAGTGAACTAAAGGATATAAAATGGGATATCCTTAGTACATGCGAGACCAGAAGAAAAAGTGATGAGTATATAATACTAAAAAATGGCACACATTTTTTGCATAAAGGTGGCGAATACACTGGAGTGGGATTCTTGGTAAAACAAAGCCTCACACAGTGTATCGAAGAACTCAAGCCCATATCAGACAGAGTAGCATATCTCATCATCAGGGTTAATAAAAGAACCACTCTGAAAGTGATCCAAGTGTACGCTCCGACCAAAAGCCACGACGATGAAGAAGTAGAAATATTTTATGATGAAATAAGAACAGCTATAGAAACAAATAAAGCAAATTACGAAATACTATTAGGAGATTTTAATGCTAAATTGGGCAAAAAAGAGGAAGATTATGAACATTTAATTGGTAACTATGGCTACGGGAAAAGAAACGATAGAGGAGAAATGCTTCTTAATTTCATGAATGAACATAACATGTGCTCAATGAACTCCCTTTTCAATAAAAAACCAAGCAGAAAATGGACGTGGATGAGTCCCGATAAAAAGACAAAGAATAAAATATATTATATCTTAACGAAGAATAGAAACCTAGTAGAAGACGTATCAGTATTAAATCAGTTTGACCTAGGAAGCGATCATAGACTAATAAGAACAAAACTAGTAATTAACAAAAAACTAGAAAGAAAAAGAATACATGAAAAAAGATACAAATGGACATCTGAAGAAATCAAAAATAGTGAATTTAATAAAAAGATAGTGCATGCATTAAATCAAGTTAGCATGCAGCAGATAAACTCCAATGATATTGATGATTTGAATAACCTTATTACCGAAACAGTGAATAAAAGCCTTCTGCAACTGAAAGAACCGAAAACAACATGCAATGAATTAGACAAAGAAATATTACAACAAATAGAAAGAAGGAAGATCTTAAATAAATCTAACAAAAGGGGAACCGACGAATATAGAGAGCTTAATAGGCAGATTAGAAAAGGAATCAGACAACAAAAAATAAAAGAAAACGAAAAATAAATAACAACAACTATTGAAAAAAATAAGAGTATGAAATGTCTCAGACCGACATTAGGACGACGTCAGATGATATCATTAATAGGAAAAGACGAAAATGAAATCACAAGTAGAGAAAACATACTGACACGAATAGAAGAATTTTACACAGAACTTTACAGATCACATCAACAAGATGATGAGATGAGACCAGCACGGAAATTAATAAAAAATGTTGGATCAGAAATAATGCCAAAAGTAACAATTTCAGAGGTAACTACAGCATTGGAAAACATGAAGAGAAATAAAGCTGCAGGAGAAGATAGTATTACCACAGATATGATATTAGAAGGAGGTAAGGAACTAATTGCAATTGTAACTAAGCTTGTGGACAGTTGTTTACATCAGGGCAAAGTCCCTAAGAACTGGAACAACTCTAAAGTAATCTTATTGCACAAGAAAGGTGATAGTCGAAAATTGGAAAACTACAGACCCATCAGCCTACTGTCACACCTGTTTAAAATACTCACCAAAGTCATAACTACTCGACTAACAAAGAAATTAGACGAATACCAACCATATGAACAGGCAGGTTTTAGAAAAGGCTATTCAACTTCCGATCACCTGTTAACCACAAAAATATTAATAGAAAAATGTAACGAATACAAGTTTCCAGTTTTCCTTGCATTTGTAGACTACGAAAAAGCTTTCGATACCATAGAACACACGGCCGTAATAAACGCAATGCAAAATTGTAGAATAGACAGCAGATATATTAACTTAATAAAAGAAACTATGAACCAAGCTACAGCTACATACTACCTAAATGAAAATGAACACACGAACCCTGTACCATTAAACAGGGGAGTCAAACAGGGAGATACTTTATCACCCAAACTGTTCACCTTAGTTTTGGAGGACGTTTTTAAAAACCTAAATTGGAAATATAAGGGAATAAACATCAATGGCCGCTACCTCAGTAATCTACGATTTGCAGATGACATAATCCTGATAGCTACTGACCTACAAGAAATGCAAACCATGCTTGTAGAACTTCATACCGAATCTTCTAAAATAGGACTGAAAATGAATTTAAACAAAACAAAAGTCATGCACTCCGAAGACGCCGTGACAATAATAAACGATAAAGTTATAGAAAAAGTTGAAGAATATATATACTTGGGACAAAAAATAATCCTAAATAGGGAAATTCAGACTGAAGAAATAAAAAGAAGAAGAAAGTTAGCTTGGGCAGCATTCGGTAAACTGAACTATATACTCAGAAATCAACAAATTCAATTACATCTTAGATCTAAAGTTTTTGATGCATGCATTATTCCGATATAACCAGGTACTACTAACGCTTAATTCTCTCAACCTGGACATGATTTTTCTCATGATGCGACATTACAGGCATTCTTGACGTCAAGCAGGATGGCAGTCACCCATCTCTTTGTATCCTGCTTAACTAAAGAGGTTACTTCTATGACCGCATCTATAGTGGAACTTTTGGCTCTAAAACCATATTGGCAGTCGCTCGGCACATGCTTTTCTTCCAGCTTCCGCTCAAGACGGCCTTTTATAAGCTGCTTATACAATCTTCAAACTAAGAAGACAAATTGACCGAAATCGCATCTCTTCCTCTTCACCTTTATTTTTCAGGATAAGGACAACCTTAGCTTCTTTCAAAATTGTTGGAAACTGCTGTTGTTCAAGCAGTTTGTTTAGCAATTCCAGGAAAACCTGCAGTTATCTTAGTGCGGCGAGTCTTACTGTCTCTGGCATAACTCCATCTATGCTATGCCTTTGGGATCTTCATCCGTCCAACAGCCTCGCCGGATTCAAACTAAGTAAAAAGTTCCACCTCGACGAAACCAATAACTCTTTCACGCCTATTCTCTACCTGAAGAAAGAGTTCCCATATCAAACGAAGTTTCTCCTCCTTAGGCAGGGGGTAGGGGGTCTTTCTCCTCTTTAATTTAGTACAGACATGCTAGAAGCCCTGCCCCAGATATCCTTTTCGAGATTTTGAAGCAGGTTGCACCACCTTTCTTTCTTAGATCTTCTTATCCCATTCCTTTATTCAATCTTAATTCGCTTTAATTCATTTATTCTCTCTTTTAAATCTCCTGCTTGTACTCTTCTTAACCTCTTACACTTCCTTTTTACTCCCATTCAATTTGTCCTTAAATGTTTATGCTACTCGTTACACCCGTATGGTTATTTTATTCCATACCTCCCAGTTGATCTTACACAAGCCAATTCCTGTACATCACTCAGACCCTCAATTAACTCGCGCACTTCCCGCACCAATTCTGCCTCTTTTTACTAGTCTTCTTTTACTTGTCTTCTATTTCATACTCCTCCAGCACTAGGTGGAGATCCATAGCTTAAAGGGTGACTTAATGGAACTTCCTGAGGTTTTTTCCTCTGTAGCCCCGCACTACTTTTAGGGATGCCCCTCTGGTCCCTATAATCTCTATGTCTTTACTTAATTTAGACAGAATTGCCAGTAGTCTTCTCCTCCTGGTCCTTCCTTGTAATTGTGGTCATACTCTTATGTTGGAAGTAATCCACTTAATAAGATGCACCCTCATTGCATATACACTGTTTAGGTTTGTCTTTATCACGTCGTGGAAACTTTCCACCTCACCAAAAAGTCCATGTCACATAACTACTACAAGTTGCCTGCTGCTTTATTCCCTTTTCCCGGTTTGGTAACCGTATAGTAATTTACTTCGTATTCTAATTCTAGGATTTTCTCTATTTTTTTCAAAGCCTCTTTCCAATTAGTTTAAGACCTATGTGATGATTTCTTTCCCTCTTTCTTTAATTTTTTTCGGGGAAAACTCTTTTAAGCCCATCTGTGTGAACACGCCTGCGTCTTCTTCATTGTGACCTGTAAACAGGTTTTTGTCACTAGCGTTTTTCCTTCCATATCTTCGGGGAATCTTTTAAACTTTTTTATTTTATTTTTAGTCACAAGCTTCGTGTTTGTATGGTGGGACATTAGTTTGAATAAATTATTTGTAACGCTGGTGAGTTTCCCCATTGCCGTTACCATGGGTGTGACGTCAAAACTCTAAGCCTTTCAGGCTTTTGTCTATCATGCAAAGGCTTAAATTACAGCGGAGGTTCGCCAGTTCTCTGAGGGTACCGTTTGCGACCGTCTGGCGCTAGTCCATTCACCACTTAGGCATGGATCGCCTGACACCGTGTGGTTGCGGATTTTTATTGAAGTTTAATCATCTGAGTGGGACTGTAGTTTTATGACATTGATACAAGGCAACGCAGCAATCGTTGTCGGACGTGGTAACACTAGCTGGCGCCTAGTATTAGTGGCAAACCTAAAGAACTGACAACATCAGCAGGTGTACCGCAAAGATACATACTAGAACCAACGCTTTGAAACGTTCTGCATAATGAAATACTAGAAATCGACTATGAAGCAGAGACCAAAGCTATACAGGGTGGTGAATCGTCAAACGGGCCATAGGAAACTCAATGGGAAATTCTAAATTGTTGAATTCCTGCTTCCCTAATTATTTTACACCAAAAGTCATGGGAAACTATTTGTAGAGGACTCAAATATGTATCGAAAACAACTGTTAAAATTATTCTACGACTTAAACGTATTCCAAAATTTTGCTAAAATGTAATACATTTTTCTGTGAAAAAATGTGTATTATGTGTTGCGTTTTGTCATATTATTGTTTCTGATATTTGACAATATTTAAATCAATTATATTACATTTATCTATGATTTAAATGGCCAAAATTTTGTGATTTATTGTTAAAAAAAAGATTAAGTTGATTAAAAAATGTACTCAGTTGAGGAGAAAAAAGCAATAATAAAAATGTTTTATTTATGTTTTATTATAACATTTGTTATAGTTTTATGTTTAGAAATTATCATATATAATTATTAGAAATAAAGATCACAGTAACAGTATATTGGAATTCATTGAACTGTTGTATAACTTAACATGGAATTAAATTTTAGTGAATTAGAATATCTTACGTTAAATAAAGATCCGGTAGTGGCAGGAAAAGGTTCGCGCTATTGCCTGAATACAACGTTATGCGATTTTTCGTCAACTGAGTACATTTCATTATACTGATCGATTTGTAAACAATATAATTTATTGTTCACAAATTAATAATGTTCATTAGTAGCAGTATTTAGTAAAATTCATTGTTTATAATTTAATCATAAAATAAAAAAATTGACAATTCAAATTGTCAAATATTTGACATCAATATGATAAAACACACACGTCCATATATAAATTCTTGCATTACGGGTGGCCTATCTTTTAGGGGTGGCCTGAAAAATGTATTATATTTTTGCAAAAGTTTGAAGTACATTTGATTCGTAGAACGGTTTTAACATTTGTTTTTAATTCAGATTTTAGTCCTCTACAAATAGTTTTATATGACTTTTGATCTAAAATAATTAGGGAAGCAGCAATTCAACAATTTAAAATTTCCCATTGAGTTTCCTATGGTCCGTTTGACGATTCACCACCCGGTATATACGCAGACGATATAGCTCTACTCATTAAATGTAACAACAACTTTAATTTAATAACGATAGTGAACATAAGCTGCAGAAAATTCAACAGATCAATGGTAAAACAAGATCTAGAGTTGGCAACAAAAAAAAAGAAATTCTCATCTTGAAAGGCCCTAGAGTCCGTCCAAAGCTGAATTTTGTGATACGTAGTACTAGGATAGTGCTTATATACTATGCTAAATAATTGGGAATTCAACTAGACACAGGTTTAAGATTTACAAAACACCCGGCGAGAGTAGTTCATAGAGAAGAAGAGATTCACTGTGCTATAGTGTCTGGGGTCTCGGAAGACTGGGACCCCGGAAGTCCAAAAATGTCAAAAGCTCGGCGCAATGAAAATCAACACGTTTCGACCCGGAAGACTGGTGAGTTTAGTATTAATTTTTATGATAGTAATAATCTTAGCTCTAGGTTTAATTGTAGTAACCGCGGAAATCTTTCGAAATATATATATATATATATATATATATATATATATATATGTGTGTGTGTGTGTGTGTGTGTGTGTATGTATAAAAATTTTCTATTGAAATCAATTTCTCAAAGGTATCCTACAAAGATAAATAGAGTATTAAAAATAATAATATTACTAAAAATACAAAAACATAACTTTTTAATACAATATAAATATAACAAATTTAAAGTCCTTCTTTTAGATCTTTTCCTAACTTTTAAAATATTAGAGTAAAACGGTGGAGAAAAATCTTGAAAGTTTTTTAATGGAATTTAAAACTTTTTAAAAATCTCCTCACATAAAAGAAAACTGACGAGGCGAGTGGCAATTTTTAAGCCAGTTAATGAAGTTCGCAATAAAAGTTAGTCAATTGTTGACGTTGTTTTGAATATACAGTGAATTGCGCCCCAATAAACTGAAACTATGATGGATCAAGTTTTTCGCCTATTAGGTTTGTGCTAAAAAGGTCATAATATAGGTAAGCACATAAAATAAATTCCACTTTTGTTTCTATATATATATATATATATATATATATATATATATATATATATATATATATATATATATATATCTATATATATATATATATATACATATATATATATATATATACATAAATATATATATATATATATATATATATATATATATATATATATATATATATATATATATATATATATATATATATATATCGGAAAAAGGAGTACGACCGTCAATCCAATATATATATAAGGATCACTAAGACGAGTGATGGGTTCTTATATCGGTCTCAAGGTGGAGAAATAAAAGACAAAGCTGATAGGCTACTTTATCTATTTTGAAGACGTTTCGCTTTCGAGTTTTAAAAGCATCATCAGTTTATCTAAAAAGTACAATATGAGAACCACACAATCATGGAAACAATGTTGTTACCTTAAAAAGACATGTAGCAGTCAAAGTTATTTAAAATAATGTGAATGAAACTTAAGTAAATGGACATAATACGCTGATATTGTATAAACAATCAAGTAACTAACAACATATAGGAACTTATAAAAAATTAGCACAGCAAATGACCATGTGGTCTAAAGTAAATGAAATATTATTTAATATTAATTAGTGAAAAAGAACCAAGAAAATCATAGACAACTTCCAACTATTTAATGATTATTAAGCTTTGATTTTACCTTTAGGTAGCATTATAAGTGATATTAATAAAAAATTTTATTTAAAAAGTAGTGTAAATGAAGTTACCGATCAAAGCCCTACATCTGTCGCCGGAAAAATTGCGTTAGATGAACCAGAACGAACTAAACCGCAAAAAGACAGCCAACCTTGAGGTCGAAATACTTTTGACAGATCAGCAAGGTGGAGGTGGAGGTTTATATATATATATATATATATATATATATATATATATATATATATATATATGTATATGTATATGTATATGTAATATGTAACAAAAGTGGAATTTATTATAGAAACAGCAGAGTACATTTAATGTCAGTGTGACAGTCTGACAAATGTGCGGTTTTTTGCATTAGGAGAACAAAATCTACCGGTAAATAGCTACATGAAAGGTACAGTCTCGAAGCTACTAGAATTTATAAAGAGGGACAGGCTAGAGAATGTTATCTAGGACTAGAGGATCACAATAGATCTAAAAAAGTCGAAGTGGAATAGGTCGAAAGGCCACCTTCCTTAATCTAATCTAAACTAATATATATATATATATATATAATATATATATATATATATATATATATATATATATATATATATATATATATACATAAGAAATTTAATCTTTGCAGATAAGTTAAATAGTAAACTCTTAAATATTAGATTAGAATTACCAGATTAGAAATAGAATTTACCATTAAAAGAGAAGTAAGTGTTATTAGAGAGAAATTCGACGATACTGATGAATCTGTCATAAGACATGGAACAACAACCTCTAGTACGGTCCCAGTTGATCTATATTGATGTCAAACATATTCCTAAATGAACATTGCTGAATAAGGATACAACGTCAAGGCTAACGAGGACATAATTAGATGGTAATATGTAGGTAACCATTATATTTATTTACCATCTCAAAAGAATCTTTGATGTAATATTGAATTTCATAATTATATGCATTAGTAAGTATGTCTGTAACAAAAGCTGAGATATTTTCAGTGGGAGTTTCAATGGAAGCTACTATGGGACGAAGATACATCTCAATAAGATATTATACTAATACATGAACAATATACTAATTAAAAAAGAATTTCAATTCAGAAAATTCTAAACTAATATCTTCCCAGACTGGGATCTAACTTCATCGGTTTTACTAATGAACCTTAACGACCTAAATATTCAAAAGTACTACTTGTAATTGTCAGCGCTTGCGTTCTATGGAAACAGAACCTCACATTCAAACTTTATAACAATCAAAAATTTAGTTATTGCCGACAATTCAAAGAATTACTTCCTTTAAATGTAGTTACATTGGGTTTTTCGATTAACCTTGGGTAAACCTTTGCATTTTAAGTTCACAGCTACCATACATTTTCAACATTAACAAAAAAAAAAACTTTTTTGCACATAGTAACAAAAAAACACCACTATGTTGTTACTAGGTAAGTTTTTTAACATCCTACCTCACCATTTCTAAAATTTACGGTAAGGTAAATGTTTTTTATTAGATAATATATGGTAGCTAATTATAATTTATTCTCTTTCAGCCTGAAGAAGCCAAATTGATTCTCTTTGGCGAAAACGTTTGGCGAAACAATTGATACACATTAGAGTTTTTCTTGCAGATTTCCCAATATTTAAGAGTTTACTATTTAAATATGTATTAAATACAAATTGTACAAAATTGTTCTACGAATTAAATATATTCCAAATGTTGTAAAAATGTAATACATTTTTCAGGCCACCCCTAAAAGTGAGGCCACACGGGCCACCAAAAATGTCTATGACATGTTGCGTTTGGTCATATTGATGATTCTGATATTTGACAATATTAAAATTGTCAATAATTTTATTTTGTGATTAAATTATACACAATAAATACTAAAATTTGAAAATTTGTACAAATACTACTAAAACTAGTGTAGTGTTGTTTACAAAGCAATAAAATTGAAGAAATGTATTTAGTTCATATGAACAGAATTTATTCCTTTTCAAAAATTTTAAGGCCGTAGAATTCTGAATATTAAACTGGTCTGCAATGGTCCGATAAGTTATTATAGGATTTTCTACAACTGCTGTTAATACATTTATTTCATTTTGTTTTTCTAAATTTTTTGGTACCCCAGCAATATTGTTTGTACAGGTACAATTAGAAATCACGTTCCCATTATTTTTAAAATTTTGTAAAATCCTTTGAATTGTTGAATGACTTGAATTGAAGACTAGACTGAATTGGTCTATTGGAATATCTTACGCTAAATAAAGAACTGACAATTTGCGCACTATTGCCTGAATAAAACAGTTTTATTGTTGCTACTTCTTCCTCAACTGAAAACATTTTTTAATCAACTATATTGTTTTTAAACAATAAGTCACAAAATTAAAATTCTTAAAATTCAAATATTGTCAAATATCAGAAACATAAATATGACCAAACCCAATATGTCTTGTACCTTGTGTGGCCTGAATTTAAGGGATGGCCTAAAAAATGGATAATATTTTTACAAAATTTTACGAATTTTATGAAATACGAATTAAATGTATTTTTACAAAATACATTTAATTCGTAGAATAATTTTAACATTTGTTTTTAATACAAATTTCAGTCCTTTACAAATAGTTCCGTATGACTTTTGATGAAAAATAATTGGGGAAGCAGGAATTCAACAATTCAGAATTTCCCATTAAATTTCCTATGGCCCGTTTGACGATTCGCCACCCTGTATATAAATACTAAAGGATAGACTGTCGTACTAAAACACAAACAAAACATTTCCTATAAAATTTTCAGTGTATATGTTAAAAGAAATGTACTGAGATTGTTGATGTACTGGACGAGAAGGATCTTTTCAGCCAATTTTGGTACTCTGCTACAAACTTTTGCTAGAAGATACACAATGATTAATACGCGTATTAAAGAAATTCCAAAGAAACGATTCTATATCAAATATAATACTCTAGCGGAAAGAATACTCTATTATTATAGAAGTATTATTGAATAGAAATTATTACTCTAGAGACATAAAGATCTATTAAATAACGTTTTTAAAAACACAATAAATTAATCAGAGAAAGATTAATATCGCATTAAAAAAACGAGGTGAGCTAGGAGGGGACCACAAGGTAAGATACTGTTTAGGGAAGTACATAAAAGATTGTGTTAATTTACCTGTTAAAACCTTGGTTCCTTGGTCAGCCGCTTACGGTGGTCAAATTCGCAGTATTAATCCAATACTTTAAATGATGCACACATTGCATAACCAATCACTTTTAAATTCTACCACATTAGGATTATTACTACCAGCATATCTTTCTAAACCATGATTCAGAATTTGGGGATGTTGAGCAAGCACTCTTTAAGGATCCGACAGCGCTTATACATGTATGTAGACTATGTTAACGTTATAAGGGAATGTAGGGAGGAAATTAATTTGTTGTTGACAAAATAGAAAAAAGAAAAATAGTTTGAAATAATAATTAACAATATGACTACCGTCTGTAAGTTAGAAGCCAATGTGTAACAATAATTAAACTCCAACTTTATTTGTACACCAATGGTTTAAGGATTCGTCTAGCTCAGTTTCTCAGATGTGAGTTCGTCTTATATGCAAATCTAATAAATTATCTTTTTTTTGTGACAAATAGAACAGTATATTAACTAATTACATTTATGTATTAAAGAAAAAATAAAGCAAATTCTTCCATGAACTGTACAAACATTGAAAAATGTATCTTATGCCTTCGTGCAGTTGGATATCTTGTTAAACGTAGCTAGCCGAGTCGATGGTTTCAGATGATGGCTTGGATCTAGCTGAAGCTAGATGCTTGTAAATACATGTATGTATTTTTAGTTACCGGTTAGGTTTTACATAATAATTTTTATTCCACGGTTGGCCATGTGTTTCGAAAAGTTCCTTTGTGGAACCACGAGGATCAAGAAGTCTCTGTGGTTAGTGTATGTCTTTCCAAAAGGTATAAAAATAATAATAATAAGGCCAAAAAACTCAAATGAGAAACTTTGTATTAGCGACTGCAGCAAAATTCACAGATTTCTTCGCCAGAAGATATAAAAAAGATGCAGGTGACAAAGATTAAAAGAACATAATTATTATTAAATATATTTTAGTTGACTTATTAAAGAATTTTACATGCATATGATTGATAGTAATGATGATTACAATAATAAGTATAGAATATTATTATTATATATAGTTTAGTTAACTTATTAAAAGATTTTACAAGCATACATATATAATTGATAAAACTTAGAAATTAAAACGTGGTTTGGAGCTTACATTATGTACAAAAAAAAATTATGGAAAAGATTCTGGATATTGGTTAAATACTAAATATAAAAAATTATTAACACCCCAAGAGAGATTTAAAAAACCAGCAAAATACATAAAAAACGATTCCTTTCAAAACTATACAGGGTAATTTAAAATATAATTGTAAGCAGAAAAATTATTTGGACATACTAAGAATATTATAGTAGATATTGCCCAACTGTCCCGTGTCTGCCTTGTAATTTACTGCATAGTTTTCTCTTCTTATATGACGCATTTCCAAAATTTTTTTTGTAATTATTTTCTTGCTCTAGAACCCTGACATTTGAATAGTCAAATTGATGGCCAGTTTTTAAGTGATGGTCAACTGCCGCACATGTATTCTTCTGTTTTGTGCAGTCACTTTTGTGTTGTGTGACCCTTTGTTATAGTCATTGAGAAGTTTGGCCAACATAACAGCTCTGGCAATCCAAACAAGGCAGTTTGTAGATAACATTAGTTTTATTTACAGTTGGTGTCTTGTCTTTTACTTTAGAAAACAGTTGTCGGTTTTCTAATAAATTATATTGGACAATTTTAATATTAGTAAATTGTTTAAATAAACTAGTCACAGAAGGTGCTAACTGTTTTATTAATGGTAGTTTCTTATACTGTATTGTTTGTACTGCTCCGATATCAGTGGGACAGTCAAAAATGTAAGAGTTAAATATCAATTTTTTATGGATATGTTTTGGGTATCCATTATTTTGAAAGATGTTTAACAGCAAATTTAAGTTTCTGTTTATGAATTTATCATCACTGATATGCCTCACCCTATTCTTCATTGCAATGACTTTATTAAACTTTTGATGAGTAGGATGATTTGAAAAAAGTTTAAATATCTTCCAGAGTGTGTTGGCTTTTGATACCAATCTGTCAATATTTTGTTTTGTTCTGTTCTTATTATTTTGGTGTCCAGAAATGATATCGAACAATCATTTTTAATCATATGTTTGTTAAAGTGATTAAAAATGTTTAAGATGTTTTGAATTTGTAAAGTAGGAACAGAACATATAAGATCGTCTAGAAATTTTTTAATGAAGGGTAAAGGGAAAGGTAATTGTGGAATAATGACATCCAGCAAATGGTCCAAAATGATGGTTGCTATTATGGGGCTGAGTGGACTACCCATAGGTGCTCCAAATATTTGTCGATAGAATTTATCATTAAAGATAAAATAGGTGTTCTCAAAAACATAGTTCAGAAGTGTTAAAAAACTATCCTTGGGAATTGTTGTATAATTTTGGATAAGATTCCATTTTGACTGTATTATATTACTGATCAGATCTATTGGTATGTTATTAAATAACGATATGACATCCAACGAAATTAAAACATAATCTTTCGGTAAAATCAACTCTCTAACATCATGTATTGAATGAAAATGTATCCTTTGCATTATAGTTGTTCACTTCGTCAAAAGCATCTTTAAGAATGTTAGCAAGAAATTTGGATAAGTCATTATCTTAAATATTGATATTGATATAAATTATCATGGATAACGATTAAAAATCTCAAAAAAATATTAAATCAGAAACCGCAAGATCTAAAACCATTTATAATTTCTTAAGAACAGCTAAACAGGGTCACTTTATTAATTTTGCTGTTTTTTTTTTAAATAAAAATTTAGACTTGATAAACGACGCGACGTTGATAAAAGTTGTTTAAAAAAGTTTTAAATAACATTAAAATGTTTAATATTATCTATTATCAAATATTTTGTTCTACATATTGTGTTAATAAAACATATTTTAGAGATTAGTGTGTGAGTTGCTGTGTTTTAAAAAAAAACTTACTTTCTTGTATAACCCAAAAAGCAAAAAGAATTTGTCAAAGATTTTTATTTTTTCTACACATCAATATTTGGATGAAATAAATCTATAAATAGAAAAGAAATCGCCTTTAGTCTGCGAAGCTCTGCAACATAATATGGAAGCATTAAAAGAGATAGATAAAGCTACGTATAAACTGCAAAACATTTCATATGCAACATATTGTTCAAAAATTGTTCAGATATCATGGTACCAAAGTATAGTGACAATATGCTTTTTTTTGTCCCGTTGGAACGAATAGAACACACATTTAAGTTAAACTACCATACCTCTATTTTTACAGCGGATGGTCTTGCAATATATCAGGCCTTACTTTATGCAACAGAAAGTAGCGAGGATCATATAGTGATATTATCAGATTTTTTATCAGTTTTGAGCTCTATTGGGAAATCGGGATTGCCAAATATGTACAGTTGCCCTTATATTTACAAAATTAAGGATATCAAACAAAATTTAGTAACAATGGGCAAAAACTAAAAGCAAATGACTAAAAGTCTATGCAAAAAAAAATATTTGGTATTTTTTTTAATTGTATTAAAAAATTAATTCCAAATTTTACTGCTATAATGATCTGTTTATTATAGGTATACTATACAATTCAGAGTTTATAAAGCATTTGAATGTATTTTAAATATTTAAATACACTTGCACATTTTTCCGTTTCATTTTCTTGTATATTATTTCTTGGTATTCTATTTCTTTATTCTATTCCTTGAATATTACCTCCCAACTGGTGTTGTTTTCTTTTAGTAGAAAGATGTGGACATTCTTTAGGAAAATGCTTTCAATGGCCGCATGTATGTGGATCGGTAGATGCCTTGACAAAGCCGAGTGTGTCCAATTCTTAATCTTCTTAGAATAATTTTGTGTTTTCTGTGCATGGGTGTATATTTTGTAAGCGACTTGTAAGGAGTTGTGTTCCAATTAGCTTGCCATTTGTCATATATACGTTTTTTGAACATTTTTTTAGTCATTATGCAGCTGGATATTTGATATAGGTATATCCGAAGTAGAAGCTTCTTTTGCGGCTACATCTGCACTATCATTTCCTATAACTCCTACATGTGAAGGTGTACCCAGACAATAGTGACAATTACTGAATGGTCCGTAAGTTTATTATATATGTCATATATTAAATTTACCAGAGGACGACCTGAGAATATGGTTTTAATTACCTGTATTGATAATAAGGAGTTTATGTAAATTGTCACATTGCTGTCAGTTGGTTCAAACATACGAGAAGCCTCGACAATACCATATACTTCTCCAGTGTATCCCACCCCTACATCATTTTTAGAGTCATATGTATAAAGGACTTTGTAAAACTGATTTCGATTAAGTATGTCTAGGAACAATTATTATTGTTTAATTATAGCTTAAGGCGTATAATGTTTATTGAGGAGGCAAAAGGAGGTGTTAAGGATCGGCAGTTGCTTATTCCACGGAGAATGTGTAGAGAAAGAAAGGGTGAAGTTGCAGCAAGATTAAATCCGTCGGGAATAGAATTTAGTATACAAGAGAGAGGTTAGGCCGCTCTAGTGGTAGATAACTAATTGGTAAACTGGATTTTGTGGATTGGTTGATAAGCTAGCTGCATATGACAAAACAATACGTTGCCTCCTTAACCAGAGTGGCGGTTCGTTAGCTTCACACATCGAGTTAGAATCTATGGGGAGGGCATCACGTGGCTAGAAACGACTTCACTTCGGTCATATTCTTAAGATTGTTTTGACACTTTTAACAGCTCGTATAATATATGTTTGTTTACGTTTGTGGTAAAACTGTAATAATATATTTTGATGGTGCATAATAATGTTTTATTGTTCCCAACGTAGTTGCAGTAGCAGAAACAATGTTAATAAAAAATCTTCAGGAATAACGTTCCCCAGGTTTATCCCCTTTCTTGAATATTGAGCTGATGTATCCAATGTTTCAATCGTCAAGGATATTTTGTCTTTTTAAGCATTTGTTAAATAGTTGAACCAACATCTCATGTAATACTTTTGGTCCATACTTCACCAACTCAGTTGGAATGTCTTCAGGTCCTGCTGTTTTACCGTTTTTCGATCTTTTGAGGGCATCGTTTAACTCTCTGGTTGTTATCTCAATTATTTGTGTCTGTTCGGATATTTCTTCCATTTTGATCTCTTGGAATTTACATCTATCAACTTGTAATATAAATACAAATTTTTTACTGGACGATTATTACTTCTCTTTACTTAGTTTTGTACTCTATGTAATCTTGGTGGTTTAAAGATCTAATAGAAGAGACTGTAAATATTCAGTTCAATGAATTTAAATAAATGATTCTCTTTAGTAAAAAATATTACATTTAGGATTCTATATTATTCGTAGACATCTATAATTTACTTAAAAAAAAACAGTCATTGCCAGATTTTTCCCTCTACGACTATGTGCCCTTCGCACTCTCTCATGTTTGGAGATATAGTTGGATTTCGGGAGGCTCCAAACAGATTTAAAAATAATATCTTCGCTTCGCTTATACTGCCTTTTACTTTCAAAATACATTTTCTGATTCATTTCGTTTCTCCGCATAGTTTACATTAGGAGTTATTTATATTCATTGCCATTCGCCGTTCTTTTCTATTTTCTGTTCTTGGCTTGAGCTTTTTCGGTAGAAATGTTATTTTTTAGTATTACTGAGGCAAGGAAGGCCTTAGATATATGTAAGCTAATGACTACAATAGTTAAAAAATTATTCTTTTGCATTTATAAAACAGTAATAGAAAGAATATTTTATAATGTTCATTGTTGATTTAATGAGACTTAGGTATTTTTTTAACTTCTTGTTTATTTACCATCTGTTGTATGACTTACAGCAAGTACATAAGTTATTTTTTACACGTAACTTAAAACAAGGTGTTGTATAACAATTTATTATTGTTTAGTAATTTTTAAGTGTAACAAATCAAGAATTTTATAATCCCTCAAACCTACGTACTTAAATCTCTAGATGCGGAATAGTTTTTCGTGAACATTCCTATGAATCTGATCATTAAAATATTATAACAAAATTGGCACTAAGTAGAACCAAACACTATACTAAATGAGAATAATTTCTTTAAGCTGATCGACTTAATTTTTCTAACAATGTAATTGTTCTTTGTTGAAACTTTTTAGTCACAAATCTTTGGTACTTCCATGGACTCTCCGACGAGCCCTAATCTGGACAACATAGTTTTTAATCATCTATTCAATATTTTACGACTACTGTTTAAGTTGCTGTTCATATACAAATATATAGATGATGTGATAAGTGCGATCCCCGAGTACAGTATTTAAACTACATTGGACATCTTTAATGAATTTCACAAACATCTATAGTTTATCATTAAGGTTGAGCCAGAACAAAGTGTACGTTTCATAGACAAGGTAATAAGAACATCAGACAATAAAATAAGTTTGGATCGCTTATCAAAAATCAAGTGACTTTGGAAGATTTTAAAAACATTATACAATTTCCACTAGAAAACTAAGTTCCTGTAGCTGGCTGCTACAGGATACCATGCATCACAACATTTTTTTATTTAAAATCCTTTATAAAAGGTATATAATAAAATACCCAAAAGGGCTATATGCAATGTAAATTCCATAATCAGTGTAACCTGAAAGTATATAACCACTTTATTTAAAAAGAACTTAAAATTTAAAATGTTGACTAAGGTTAATGTAAAATGTGGTTAATACTTACTAAATATACATGTTTTAAGCCACTAAAATATATGGGTAAAACCCATTAATTAAGGTTACTTGGTCCTGAGACAAAGTGTCTACGAGGACCTGTTGATAGCAACTGATTAAAATGACTTACGGCAGTTATCTAAATATGACAGAAGCCAGCAATATTTAAAATTGAATTAAGTTAAAATTATAATATTATAAGAGTAGCAACTTTCAATGTTGTAGTTTTTAATGTGAATGTTTCCTATATTTACGTTCAGAACATTGAAAAAATTGTTTTATAAATTAATGTAAGTAGAATGAAGTACGGTGAAATTTTGTTGGTATTAATAGGCAACCAATTATACATAAGTCTGAATTTATTGGCTCTTAACTAAAGATTTTAACTAAGGTACCAAATAATGGAAAAATTGACATATTATATAGAAAGATGGGTTCTATTAATTTTATTCTTAAGGAGTGGTAATATACAGTAAAGAATATATTTGAAAGTACTGTTGAGATGAAATTTAAATATGATAAAATGTTTTTGTAATGTAATATTCACGTAGTACATATCTTAGAACTTAAGCATGAAAGGCCTCTATGTCAAAAACAGCATTTGGTACCTGGTAAATATAAAAGTTTTTAAGGTTGTAAGTACATAAACAAAATTACTGATTCGGTATGAAGAATAAAGATGGTAAGTTGTTTTTGTGTGTTGACAAGTATGCAAGACAAACAGAAAATCAATGGCTGAAAGGTGGTTTTGCATTGTATTGTTCCTACTTTGCTCAAGTTATAACTTAAGAAAAAGGCCCTATATCTTAAAAGGAACATTTGGGACCTGAGAAATATAAAAAGGATAAGTTATAAGTTATTTGAGCTTAAGGTAGGTAGGTGAAGTTAATATGCTTTTGGTGTGTATTGAAAAAGATAAGTAAAAACTGCAGAAGTAGTTGGGTTGTAGGTGGCTCTGTTAAATTTAACTAAAGAAATTTTTTTGTTTTAGTATTGTTGCATAAAGAGATAAGACTCTACAAGAGACTGAAGTCTCCAGAGATCCGAAACCAAACCCTGAGAAAAAGTGGATGAGTAAAATAAAGTGTGGTAAAAACAGAATGAAAAGGTGATTATATGTGGATAAGTACCTGAAGATGTATGATAATTAATGGTTTTAGAGGGGAAGTGGAATAATCTGGTCTGAATCAAGTTGGTCGAAAAGGAGCATGAAGAATATAGGTATAGGGGTCAGACTTGACGCTTAGATTCCTAGAAAGAAGTAGGAAAAGATGGAAAGTTGGATGTAATAAAAAAAGTTTAAGAGGACTAAGGAGGATTATTAGGTGACAATAGAAGAACGAAAAATCTAAAATTTAATGAAGAAGAAAAGTGAGGATGTGGGTTATGAGAATAGTTAACGATGGTGATGGAGTTTTCTCCGATTTCCACCAATTGTTGTGGGGAAAGCTTATTAAATTCCTTTCCCCGTGCGTGTACAGTTCCAAATATTTTAGGACCATGGACTGTACAAGAGTGTTTCCTTCGATATATACAAGCAGAACTTCACGGCGCTGGTTCTTTATGTGTTTGATTTAATAGGGGTTGTACTTAGAGAAAAATAAGCGTAATTAATTGAATCTACACATTTAATAACAAGAGAATATTTACACAAGCACTAATACTAATGAAAGAGTTAACATTGTCCATTATTCTATCGGCGTTTAGGGGCGCGCGAGCTATCGCGAAAACAAATACACATTTCACTGCATTTTGGCGGCGAAGAGAGAGCTTAGGTACCGGCTACTAGTACCAAACAGCTTGAGACACTAGTCACATCTGCGAGAGATTTTGAATTGAATCTTTACCTAATTGCCGACAAAGCGGCGTCGGTTTTACCACTTTAAACAACCCTTATAAGCTATTTATGGCACAAATAGCTTGCAGGCAAAAAGTACAGTCTTTAACATAAAATCCAAACTAATATTTGTGAGAACTAAAAATTATACTAAAATTAATATAAAATGTTGTTTTTACAACATACTCGCCCCCGTTGAAGCGCTGGCTTTAACACAAATAAACAGATAATATTACGACAAGAGAGCATGGGGAAGAGAAAATACACTACAATTCTAATCTTATAATAACTTAATTTAAATCGTCATTGGGTAGAGGACACAATTTGGTAATAGAGCGCTTGAAGACTCCATCTTTAGTTTTGACCGAGGCAATTCTTACTCTCCCATCCTTTCCTGGAAAGACCTCAATCACTCTTGCTAGTACCCAATAAAGAGGAGGAGTGTTGTCTTCAATCAACAAGACGAGATCGTTGGGTTCTAGGTTCTTATGAGGGAGAAACCATTTAGGGCGATTTTGAAGTCTGTTCAAATAGTCGGTAGACCATTTTTTCCAAAACACTTGTTGGAGTTTGGACAAATGCTGCCATAAATTTAGTCTGTTTTCGGGAATGTGGATCACATCTTTTTCAGGGAATGAGGTGAGAGATTGTCCAATCAAGAAGTGTCCAGGAGTGAGATAAGTAAAATCAGAGGGGTCACTTGAAAGGGAGCAAAGAGGCCGGGAATTGAGCACAGCTTCAATTTGAACGAGGACTGTGGTGAATTCTTCGAAAGTAAGCTTAAGATTACCCAGGAGTCTACGCATATGATGCTTTGCGCTTTTAATAGCACTTTCCCAAATACCACCATGATGAGGGGCTCGAGGAACTATAGTTTTTCCAGCGAATATGGGACGAGGCCAAAAATTCTTGAATAGAACGGGAGCTTTCCTTTTCCTTTAAAAACTTATAGAGTTCAAACAGCTGGTTACGAGCACCAAGAAAGTTCGTAGCGTTGTCACTGAATATTGTCTGAGGGAGGCCCCTACGACTAATAAAGCGTTTTAGAGCGAGAATAAACGTCTCTGTAGAGAGGCCAGAGACGACTTCAATATGAACAGCTCGAGTCGACAAGCAAACGAAAAGAGCAATATACGATTTTATTAAAGGAGCCTTGCGAAGTTTGGAAGCCTTTATCTGAAAGGGACCGCCAAAATCTAATCCAACATGAGTGAATGCTCGAGAGGAATTTAAACGTTCCTTTGGCAAATCTGCCATAATCTGGGTAGCGGGTTTGGCACGAAACTTAAAACAAACCATACATTGGTGAATGACCTTTTTGACTTCTCGTAGTCCATTTAAAGGCCAATATTTGAGACGAATTTGGGACAGAGTATTTTGAGGCCCTGAGTGACAAAGTCTGACATGTTCTCTGTGAAGAATGAGACGAACTATACGATTTTTTGAGGGAAGGAGAAGGGGGTATCTTTGATCAAAGGTAACGTCTGAGTTTCCAAGGCGACCTCCTACCCGGAGCATTTCATTCTCATCCAAAAAGGGGTTTAGGGGTAACAGACACTTATTAGTTAGAGTTTTACCTTTGTTAAGCTCAGAAATCTCACTCGAGAAGTTGGAATACTGGAGCATTTTAATAATCTTAAGTTCAGCGTTTTGAAGTTCGGTGACTTTAAGGGTATCCGTTAACTTGCGAGAAAGCGGTTTAGCATTATTAACAAATCTAAACATATAGGCTAAAGTTCTTACAAACTTTGAAAAATTAGAGAACCTATCAGAAAGGGAGGTGAAAAAATCTATTGTATCATTTCGAGCATGAAGAATGACTTTTCTTTCTTCAGGCAACTTGGAGGTATAACCCTTTGGATTGTATTTTAATAAATCCAAACGCAGTTGATTTAAAAATGGAGGACCATGAAACCATAAGGAAGAGTTTAATATTTCAGAGGGTAACATTCCTCGGGAGAGTATGTCGGCAGGATTCTCTTTGGATCGTACGTGCCTCCAGTGAGCATCAGGGGAATTATCTAAAATTTGTGCGACCCTATTTGCTACAAATTGGGTCCAACGAGAAGGGTGTGAACGAAGCCAAGCGAGAACAATTTCTGAATCCGACCACATATTTATAGAGTCTA
This sequence comes from Diabrotica balteata, assembly GCA_918026665.1. Taxonomy (NCBI): domain Eukaryota; kingdom Metazoa; phylum Arthropoda; class Insecta; order Coleoptera; family Chrysomelidae; genus Diabrotica; species Diabrotica balteata. The sequence continues at coordinate 83,690,909 of OU898280.1, read as the reverse complement.
ATCGAGATAATTTTTCTTTAACGATGTTAGCAATCCTTGCTGTGAGTTTACTACACAATAGCGCACCCATGAGTTCCAATCTTGGAAGGGTCAAGGGTTTTAGCGGAGCAACGCGACTCTTAGATGCTAGAAGGGAACAAGACACCTGTTCTGATTTATAGGTCACACGTAAGTAGATACAAGCTCCATAAGCCTTTAAACTTGCATCTGAGAATGAGTGAACCTCAACACCAGTGATTTCTTGACTCAAAAAGAGACATCTTGGTATACTTAAGTCCTTAAAATGAGAGAGACTGCTAATAAAACTTAGCCATTCATGTAACGTATCTGCGTCAATGGTATCGTTCCAACTGATTTTGGATATCCAGATTTTTTGCATTATAAGTTTAGCGACAACTGTAACGGGATTAATAAGACCTTGAGGATCAAATATTTGGGCAATCATTGACAGTACTTCTCTTTTAATATATGAGTTCTTTAGGGTGAAATCTGGAAGAGAGATTGAAAACGTGTCAAGAACAGGATTCCAGCATAAACCTAAAACCTTATTAGAGCAATTATCTGGAGCTATGACATAAGAAGAGTTCGAAGAAAGAGAAGAAATATTTTTTAGAAACAAGTCCGAGTTAGAACACCATTTATGTAGAGAAATACATGCTGTTCCAAGCAAACTAGTTATTTCCTTATGAGCTTTGAGAAGAGTTTGCTCATCATTAGCACCATAGAGAATGTCATCGATATAGCAACTATTTTTAAGAGCGTCACTGGCCAGGGGATACTCAGTTTGATGAGTATTTGCCAGTTCCATTAAACAGCGAGTACTCTGAAAACTGGCGCTTTTAGTTCCATATGTAACTGTTTGCAGTTCCAGGCACTCAATATCTTTTTCCGGGGAGTCACGCCAAAGTATGTTTAATAGAAAGGTTTGATCAGGGTTAATTTTAACCTGTCTGTACATCTTTTGTATATCCGTTGTGAAAACAAAGGAATATAATCGAAAGCGTAGCAAAATGTCAAAAAGTTCCGGTTGAAGAGTAGGACCTTTGAGGAGGATATCATTTAGCGAATAACCACTAGAACTTTTCATCGAACCATCGAAAACAACCCTAAGTTTGGTTGTTAAGGATTCTTCCTTTAAGACACAGTGATGCGGGAGAAAATATTTATTTTCTAAGTTTCCATTAGTAAGAGAGAGAGGGACTATTCTAGCATGTTCGAGAAGAAGATATTCACTAATGAAAGACTTGTATTGAGCGTATGTATTTTCATTTTTTAAGAGCCTATTTTCTAAATTAATAAATCTCTTTAGAGCTATTTTAAAAGATTCGCCTAATCTTTTATGCGCATTTTCGGAGACAAGTGGAAGATTTACTTGAAACCGACCCGAAGGTAAAATACGAGTGGTTTTATTAAATATTTGTTCAGCCAATTGCTCATCGGGGGTTAATTTACTAACGTGCGGAACTTCTTCAATCTCGAAGAATTGTTGAATTAATTTATCTAAATTATTCTCTTCGGATTCGGACTGAACAAGGAGAGAAACATTTGACTGAGAAATAGCCAAATTTGAACTACGATGAAAGACATGAGGGGGAAGAGTACCAAAAATAACATAACCCAAGTGGGTATTCTGAAGAATGGGAAGATTCTTTCCTAAACGTATGAATCCATCAGTCAATAATTCGCTGTAGATGTCACCAGCTAGAAGCAAATCAATTTTACCGGGAACAGAGTACGAGGGATCTGCGAGAGTGAGATTAGGGGGAACATTTATTTTGCTTCTATTTAGGGTAGCTTTAGGAAGTCTGCAAGTTATAGTATCAAGTACAGCAAAAGAGGTTTTGAAACTTCTATCCTTCACATTATAGGGAAAAAATTCTATGTTAATCATTTGATTTGACAATGAGGTGTTTTCGGATATGGTTGATATCTGTAACTGTTTAAAATAAGGGGTGCGGTTTAACTTCTCAACCAAATCACGAGAAATAAATGAATGTTGACTCCCATTATCTAGGAGCGCTCTGGCATGCATAGGCCTGCCATCTTTAGAATACACTGTCACTAAAGCGGTAGCCAACAATACATCAGTTTTAACTGATAAAGCAGAGAGAGAAGTGGCTGTGTGAGAATCTGCAGTATTTTGTACTTCTAAAGGAGGTTTGAACGAACTGGTAGAAGGCGGAGTAGGTATGTGAGCGACACGACTGGAAGAACCTTGAGAATGTTTGGGAGCTTGAGGGTTGCGATCAATCGGGAAAGATTGCTTATTCGTGTTCCTAGAGGAAGAGACATTTTCAGGGGTACTATGCAAGAGCGAGTGATGTCTTTTCTTACATATACTACATGAGCGTGCAGAGTTGCAATCTTGAGAAAAATGTTTATTA